>AP027104.1:57690705-58290705 GCA_028142955.1 Pinctada fucata | reverse complement strand
TTTGAGTGAAAACAGTGTTGAAATCGATCAAGAATTGGATTTTTTAGAAATTTTCGAAAATTTGATTGGCTTTTGGGAAAAATATACTTATTTTAGGCATGAAATAGAAAAAATTGTGTAAAATCAAGTGCAAATATTACAGGTACAGTGCAACACTAACAAACGTTTTCAGTAGAGTCTATGCTCCTATAGGAAATGCACAAGTGAGCATGCGCAGAGCGTCATTAGCATATCATAATAAACAAACAGATGATACATGTGTCATGGAATATTTGAAACTTTTGCCATTTTAATATATTTTTTTAGAAACAGAGAATTCTATTAGAAAAAGAAAATCTTTACAGCAGAATTGCGTGATAACACAAAGATATTCGCCAAAATCCAGTCTCAATTACTTCAAAGAGAGACAACTCTTGAATTTTTTTTCAGAATTTCCTCTGACATATACAACTTTATTACACGACTTGCACTACCCTTAATCTTGACATAGAAATTTAAGTAATGGAAATACGATAACTTAAAGAATATATGAAAATTAAATATGACACGTACAGGTACAGAAGGCACTCCATCAGGAAGAGAACACAACCCCCCCCCCTAACTATCCCTACACAATGTGTCAAGTCAATAGAAAATTTTGTCAACTTCCAAAAGAAAGAATTGTTGTTTGATATATAAGATAAAATCCAGTCACTTTAAATTAAAGAAATAATTTCTCATCATTTATATAACTTGTAAGTTGAACGTCAAAGTTCCATTTTCATATTGATTTTGGTGTTTAAGAGACATTATTTTTGTTATTTTCTATTTTATAACTCTGAAAACAAAATTTAGTTGTATACATAGTAAATGCAATTGATTTTCAGAGCCATTTTTCAATTTGGTGTACATCATTACATGTATTTTACATTTTCATACAGCCTACATTTACCAATACAATTAAAATTCATGACTAGCATAATATTGCTTCTTTTGCAATTGGTCTTCAGCAACTGCCATTTGGTATTGGAATTCCTAATAAAAATCAATTTGAAATGCTAATATATTGAAAATATGAATTTCTAAAAAGAAATTTTCATATGTGTATTAGAAAGTTGATTTACACTGCACTGTGTACATGGTGTATATATGTGGACTGCCAGGCCAGTGATACACTGACCATCCATGGTTTTGAATGGGTTCAATTTAGCTTAATTACTAGTGAATTTCTATGAAAATTTAACACAAATTGGTAAGACAGCTTGTGACACCCCCCTTTTTTTTAATAACATCATGCACAAAACTTTTAATAATTATGCACACATTCCTTCAACAATTGAAATCTATATTAGGTATTATTTAGTTGCAATAAATGATTCGTCTTGATAATACAATGACATGTCTCTGCTCAAGAGGGTTGACGCAAAAAACGATAGAATGACGCACATTAAGCCCTATACGAAAAGAAAGTAGAATTTCTGGAGAATCTGAAAAAAATTGCACTGTACCTGTAATATTTGCACTTGATTTTACACAATTTTTTCTATTTCATGCCTAAAATAAGTATATTTTTCCCAAAAGCCAATCAAATTTTCGAAAATTTCTAAAAAATCCAATTCTTGATCGATTTCAACACTGTTTTCACTCAAATTTCGATCAAAGCATGAAGTAACTAAGAAAGATAACTCGCATGATTTTACAATGGATTTTCCTTCGCTAATTGGAGCACTACATACACTGGTATGAATTGAGGCGGTGAGCAAGAAAGACAACTCCAACTTTTTTTTAGTTAATTTGCATAATTTATTCAAAAGCAAAAGTTGCATAGACGTTTGTTAGTGTGCAATTTTTTTCAGATTCTCCAGAAATTCTACTTTCTTTTCGTATAGGGCTTAATGTGCGTCATTCTATCGTTTTTTGCGTCAACCCTCTTGAGCAGAGACATGTCATTGTATTATCAAGACGAATCATTTATTGCAACTAAATAATACCTAATATAGATTTCAATTGTTGAAGGAATGTGTGCATAATTATTAAAAGTTTTGTGCATGATGTTATTAAAAAAAAGGGGGGTGTCACAAGCTGTCTTACCAATTTGTGTTAAATTTTCATAGAAATTCACTAGTAATTAAGCTAAATTGAACCCATTCAAAACCATGGATGGTCAGTGTATCACTGGCCTGGCAGTCCACATATATACACCATGTACACAGTGCAGTGTAAATCAACTTTCTAATACACATATGAAAATTTCTTTTTAGAAATTCATATTTTCAATATATTAGCATTTCAAATTGATTTTTATTAGGAATTCCAATACCAAATGGCAGTTGCTGAAGACCAATTGCAAAAGAAGCAATATTATGCTAGTCATGAATTTTAATTGTATTGGTAAATGTAGGCTGTATGAAAATGTAAAATACATGTAATGATGTACACCAAATTGAAAAATGGCTCTGAAAATCAATTGCATTTACTATGTATACAACTAAATTTTGTTTTCAGAGTTATAAAATAGAAAATAACAAAAATAATGTCTCTTAAACACCAAAATCAATATGAAAATGGAACTTTGACGTTCAACTTACAAGTTATATAAATGATGAGAAATTATTTCTTTAATTTAAAGTGACTGGATTTTATCTTATATATCAAACAACAATTCTTTCTTTTGGAAGTTGACAAAATTTTCTATTGACTTGACACATTGTGTAGGGATAGTTAGGGGGGGGGGGGGGGGGGGGTTGTGTTCTCTTCCTGATGGAGTGCCTTCTGTACCTGTACGTGTCATATTTAATTTTCATATATTCTTTAAGTTATCGTATTTCCATTACTTAAATTTCTATGTCAAGATTAAGGGTAGTGCAAGTCGTGTAATAAAGCTGTATATGTCAGAGGAAATTCTGAAAAAAAATTCAAGAGTTGTCTCTCTTTGAAGTAATTGAGACTGGATTTTGGCGAATATCTTTGTGTTATCACGCAATTCTGCTGTAAAGATTTTCTTTTTCTAATAGAATTCTCTGTTTCTAAAAAAATATATTAAAATGGCAAAAGTTTCAAATATTCCATGACACATGTATCATCTGTTTGTTTATTATGATATGCTAATGACGCTCTGCGCATGCTCACTTGTGCATTTCCTATAGGAGCATAGACTCTACTGAAAACGTTTGTTAGTGGTCATCCAATTAACAGTTATATGTGCACACTGTAGTTGAGTTTCTGGATACCCTCCTGAATCTGACTTTAACATATAGCCTGATCTATTGAAATTTCTTATTCATAAAAGTCAGAGAAAATTATTTCTTCCCTGTCCCGAAACGTATCAGAAACAGCGCCTAGCCCCCCCCCCCCCCCCCCCCCGCATTTATAAGTCGGTACCCGACATATTTGTCACGACCTACTTTGAGAAAAACTGACGCCTACTTTCTTAGTAAAGACACTCTAATTAATCGCAAAATCTCTGTCGGAATCGCCCCCTTCTTAAAAGATTATTGAGAACTCTGCCCCTGCCTCACCAAATAAAAAAAATATCAGGATGAGAGCCCATAAGTTCTTAATTCTGAGTCTTTCTCCCTCTTGATTCGTGCTTTTACTTTTTTTTTTCCTAAATTTCTTTGAGGGGGGATGACATTCTATTGTTTAGACATATAAAGAATCTCGTATGTATGGACACACACTATGAAAGCTTTGTAAGGTTTCCGTTAAGGCCGTTTCCGTCCAGAATTTCTGCAAATTCCTGTAGTCATACGCTGATTTATACTTACCTCTGACGTCACTATAACGTCGTTCGAATGAATATGGATTGCAACGTAGAAACTAAGGGGGTGAGGTTACAAAAATAGTCATAACTTCCGTTCGCTAGGTTCGATTTTGTTCATATTGCATAGAAATACTTCAAATATAATAGTTTATCATTTGATATTGGTTTCAAGAAAATTAAACGATAGAATTCCATGCAATAGGCATATAACTTCAAAAAATGACGATCGAAACACGAGTTTTTAACCTCCTAGATGATCTTAAATTTGTAATAATTCCTCCATTTTCTTAGTTTATATCAGTATCTTTGTTTAAAGATGAAAAAATAGTTTGAATGTAAAATTAAATCATAAAAACATTAATAAATTCAGCAAAATATCTTTTAAATCAGCATACTTTCTTCAAATTGGCAACGTTGGCAAAAATAGAAGAGAAACCCCAGAACCGCCAAAATTCAAAGCGTCATGAAAACAGTTACGTATGTTCGATTTTGTTCATACTTTGAAAACTTTAATCTTGTATACCAATTATCAAATTCCGAGAGTTTCAGAAAAATTAAACGAGAGGATCTTTTTTGGGGGGTAGGTGTGTGGAGTCACCTTGAATAAGGTAGTACTGTCCGTAATGCAAAATATACATTCTGCATTTGTACAAGAAATGGGTCAAAGTCATTTTATGAAATTATGTGGAACCTTAACTTTGCTCAACATTGGCTTTTTAAAAAAGATGAATCAGTTGAGCGGACAAAGTAGGTCGAGGTTATTTTAAGAAATTGTTAAACGTTATTTTAATTGTTATGTTTTTAATTGTTTAATTGTTATTTTAAGAAAGTTTGATCAACGATACATCCAATATGTAAGTTTTGTATATTTAGGAGGATGATACTGTTCCAATTCGTAACCAGCTTTGAAGAAAGTCTCAAACCAATCTTAATGAACCATACACATGTTTCGGAGGTTATTTTAAGAAATTGTTAAACGTTTTTTTAATTGTTAATGTTTTTAATTGTTTAATTGTTATTTTAAGAAAGTTTGATCAACGATACATCCAATATGTAAGTTTTGTATATTTAGGAGGATGATACTGTTCCAACTCGTAACCAGCTTTGAAGAAAATCTCAAACCAATCTTAATGAACCATACACATGTTTCGGATTGTAAATCTTCATTCAGACAAAGCCAAATTTACTTTAGTAGCGCCCTCTAGTTTGATTTTTTAAAATTTTGATTATCTACGTAGCAAAGAGTGCGCGGCTCCAAATTTCCTGTAGGGTCGATTCAGCAACATAGTTATATATAATCTTTTACCAAAGAAAAAAAAATTGCACTGATGGTGCTAGAATGTTAAGCTTCTTTCATTTCGATGATCTTAATAGATTAAATGACATATTTCCGATATAGCAAAATAATATCTGTCAAATTCCAATTTTACATTGGTCAATATAGCCTATTAAAAGCTAAATCGCCGATGAAAAAGAAAAAAGTAGGTCAAGGTTAATATATGAGTTTGATCAAAGATACATCGGTACATATAGCACATATTTTTCGTAGGGCAAAATCACTGAATCGGCAAATGTAGATCAATGTCATTTTTTAAAAAATTGACAAAAGATGCATCCAAGATGCAAGTTTGGTACATGTAGCTCTTATACTTCGTTCAATATTGGCTTTTAAAAGAAAAGCCATTCAAGCAGAAAAAAATAGGATAAATGATGCATCTAATACATGGGTCCATTCCAGCATCCAAAGCTAATGTGCTTCTTCAAGTTCGGTACATGTCACTATCAGTACTTTAATAAATACAGATCTATTTCAGCATAAAAATAGGTCAGATGCAGCATTTGATGCATTATTTCACCACCATGCCAAGATGAATCACCTGTGCAAGTTTAATAACTGTGGCATCAGTTCTTTGTCAGAGATTGAGCTACCCCAAACTTTTTCACGGAGTCATACTGAGCTACCGAAAACTTCTTTACTCAGTCAGTCAAGCGAAAATGTAGGTCAGATGCATCATCTGATAAAATGCACTACTGAGCGATTCGGCTATTGTGTTGCACTTTTTATGAAATATTGTTATCTGATTTAAATCGATAATCGACCGGTTAACACTTTCCGATTATCGAATTTAAAATTTCTTCCGATGTACAACGCAACTAAGAATCTTTCCCTCGTTCAAAATGTAGTGTCTCATCAAAACAAACAAAACTAAAGTTGCATTTCAACTTGTTTTCTTTTGCAAAAATTAAAGATTTAATTTTCTTATTGTGAACCGTTTACATTGTATTAAAGTTTGTCTGGATGATATTAAGAAAGTATTGCCTACCAATGCATAGGAAAGAGTGGCGGTCTTAGCGTCCAATTTAAAGAAATATGATGTAGGAAACAATGCACCTATAATCCCTCTGCAGCGTTCTAGTCTCCCCTCCATTTCACGCCCTTAGCACAGGACGGTACCCTTTCAAATTAAAGTTCTGAGTAGAGCTATACGTATATCATTTAAACTACAAGCCACTACAAAATTAGCAAATGACTATCAAAGACTGCAACATGTAGATAGTACTGGTGA
This sequence comes from Pinctada fucata, assembly GCA_028142955.1. Lineage (NCBI taxonomy): Eukaryota > Metazoa > Mollusca > Bivalvia > Pterioida > Pteriidae > Pinctada > Pinctada fucata. The sequence goes on along the minus strand of AP027104.1, from coordinate 58,284,396 downwards.
ATATTGTCTCTTCATTACTTGATAGCCTTGAAAATATAATTGCGTAATTATTGCCGTAAGATAAAGCTCGTAAAAAAGTCGAAGGATATAGTATGACTTAAAACCTTTAAAAAATTCGCTGATTGTTTTATTTTCTAAAGCAGTGGTCGTAATTTGCTGAACGTGTAAGTAGCGAAAAGAAATGGGTCCCTGTTTTTTAAAGACAATATCTGCATGTCCATAATAATGTCGAAGGATTCCAACTCTATACCTTCTTGAAGAAAATTCCAAACAAATTTCCATGCACCAGACAAGTGTTTCGAATATTAAATTCTCATCAGTGATGCTTCCAGTGGAGCCACCAAAATAGATTCAGTAGTGCCCTCAGTAAGTTCTAGTGGCTAGAGGGTATCTTGAAATAGTCGAAGTTGACCTTTATAAACATAAATGTTAAATGGCATAGGTGTATTCTAGTGGACTTAGGGGAAGGGGCTATATGACCTCGTTATGAAACCGTAATAGAAAATAAATCGGGGGAGCACATTTCAGGAAAAAAATGTCTTTTCAAGCAAAATATGTCATCCCCTTCATTTTTCGTGATAAAGTTTTTTTAAAATACAGAATTGAACAGTCCCGTCTCCTCTGTACTACACTCATCCCTGCTAAATAATATTTTTCATTTGCCCATGACGAGGTCATCAATCCCCTCCCCAATTTAATGCTGTCAAATGCAAATATATCATGGAATTTACCACAACATTTATGTTTTAAAGCAAACAAACAAATCCAGATCAAGTTTAAATATTTAGAGTAATCTCTTTCAAAGTGATCCATGGTGAACATATACGCTGGTATCTCAAAACATCGAAGGTAAGCTATAACAGTCTGAGATGGCGGACGAAGTATTACAGTTCAACCAGAGCTGTCTAGTTTCTGTTGGAGAAGTCTATGTATCAATTCGTGCGTCGTTTACTTTCAAGTGACAATTTACGGGTATATTTCAATAATCTTATTTATATTGAAGCCTCCATTGGGTAAAACTCCGAATGTCATTGATATACTTATATAGATTGTCTGGTACAAAATCTTTGAAAAACCACCAACGTCTGTTATTGAGCTTATATACATTTAATCATCGTTTTTGTTTATATGTGTACATTCATTACGTTTTCGAAAAATATCCGATCCTGATTAAAGTTCAATGTATAAATAGATTTATTCGCCGGTATAATCGTGGTTTTCGAAAAATTCAATTTAAACTTTATGATAAAACAGATAATGACATTTAAATGTTATACACCTCCCTCTTCCCCTTTTCAATATTTATATATTTTTTTATGATTTTATCTATTCGTTTTAATGGGGTTTTGATGTGAATCAGTTGGGTCAATTATTCTACAACTTAGGAGTTTCTTCTTCAAAAGGTGCAAACTCATAAAATTAGCCCATTCATTAATAATGTTTAAAAAGAAATGAAAACAATTTCAAAGCCCGAAGTTAGCCGATCGTTCAACTGCAGTTTATATTTTCATAAATACATTTTTTAATCAAGTCCGATTATTCTCCTATTCAGAAAATGATATTTCTACAACTCCTGAAAATTTCAAAGCTCTAAGTCAAAAAGAAGTTGAGGTTCAGCGATATTTGTGTCCACAATGGACGACGAATTGGATACTCGACAGTGCTGGTCTACGAGGTTTTACGTGTGTCGAGTTCAAATTCTGCACACAGGGGAACACAGCAACTGTCCATCAAGAATTTCATAAGAAAGTGTACTTACCCGACAACAGCTAGTATAACACCTCCTGGCACTGTTATTTACCAATTTAATATCGTACAGAATATCTTTAAGCACATCAGGCGCCATCTTTACTGCGGTATAAATATAACTCTTACCAGGAGGTGACATACAAGCTGCTTTTGGGTAAGTACACTTTCTTTTGAAATTCTTGGTTAATATTTATTGTTTTTGATTCCCCTGTGTGTGCAGAATTTGATCATGAGACACGTATTTTCACAGCTTCTCCGATCATCGCAGACTTACAACTGTCGAATAACAATTCGACGTCCATTATGGATACAAAAAACGTTGTATCTCGGCTGCTGTTTACTTACAGCTTTGAAATTTTCAGGAGTTGTATAAATAACATTTCTTAATGGGAGAATAGCCAGAGTTGGTTTAAAATGTATTTTTAAAAATACATACTGCACTCAAATTTGAGCGATTGTCGAACCACGGGCTTTGAATGTGTTTCCCTTTCTTAAAACACTCATTATTAATGAATGGGCTTATTAATTAATGAGTTCGCACCCTTTGCTTCCTCATGTAAAGCACTGTCCTTATGTCAATGCATTCTTTTCTGTTCAAATGACCGTTTGCGTCGAAAGATAGAAGTATATCTAAGTGAAGCGGAGCTGTCGCTCTCTGTTGTTTCCTTGATCTCTAGTTCATGAAGAAAGATTCCATGTAGATGGTCCTTAAATTTCAGATTATTGATGGACAACACTTCATCTGTATCTGAAGGTAAAATTGAATTGAGATGCGAGGTGCTTTCGCCCAGTCGAGAGTAAGGTCTGGATGATGTCAGCTTCGTATGAATATAAAAATAAGTCCGCAAGCAGTGGGGCGCGATTGGTACCCATGGGGATTCCGACTATCTGCTAGAATATGGTTCCTCCAAACACCACAAAAATGTTGTCAAACAGAAACTCAAGCATATGGATGATATCGTATTCGGTATCATTTTCAGAAATATCCATTCTTCGAAACTCATCTATTTCGGCCTCGAGTATCACTGATGAGACATAATTTAATGAAATGCACATGTGGTGTATTAGAATATTTATATTGAACAAATATTTTGGTATTTCTTTAACCATAAAAGCTCCCTTTGTTTTCTGAAAAGCAAGCACAGAGAAATAGATGGGTCATGAAATCTGATATTTATTTCTCTAACTCTGCCTTAATTCGAATGTGAATGCACTCATTGACGAAATGTATAAATAATCGTTTCAATCGGATCCTGACCATAGAACATGTATAGAATGTTGCGGTTCATAAAGCAATTTCCATTTGGTATAATGTATCATACAAACTCAAAATACGCCAATACTGGTTTTTGCGTAAATATTTTATTAGGTTTTTTATATTCATTTGTTATTTTTGCAATATTTAATTAGGACATAACATCGAATTTTGTACATTTGTAGTCTCTTGTTTGTTGAAATGGTAGATGGAGGACCGAACAGCATGTAAACGGATGTGTCCTTCTTGTCTACCAATGTTTTACTTGTTTTGTTGACGTTATACACAAAGTTTATCCTCCTACATTTGTACGTAGGCAAAGCTTCGTTATAAAGAGCAGAAAAGAGGGTTGGTAAGAAGAGTTTTTATAATCAGAGAATATTAGTCAAACACAATACTAAAATCACAATCCAAACATCACAAACAAATTGTTGAAAAGTATAAAACATAACTTTCTTGCGTGAATACAAAAAGCGGACAAACACACAGCACCATAGACACTCGAAAGACATTATTTAATGAACAATCTTCAAAATTCAGTACAAGATTGGAATTTATTTTAGGCGGAACACTCAAATACACGCGCTACGTCATAATTAGGTTAGTTTAAAGATGAAAACCCTTTCTTTTGGGGTTCTGGAGTCCCTCATAAAAGTTAGAAAATTTGGTGGCGGGTGCTGTAATTTCTATTGTAACACTATCTTTCTGTACCTTGAAACAGTTGAATTGAATGTTTCTTTAACGCCCTTGAATTTTGTGTGTGGACTTAACTAACATGCATTTAACTAACATGGAATGACAAATATGGATAATGACCATATCGCTAAATACAGCGCAAAATCGATAATTCAGAAACGAAGGCATACAAAATCAGGATAAAACAGGAATCAAAGAACACAAACAAAAACTTCCACCATATAAACAGAATTGAACTCCCGGTATGGGAGTGTGACCATGTGCCCAGGAATAAAGGAGGAGATCTCCAACAAAACTCGGTTGCAGTACCTAATACAAAACACAGAGCAGGCAGACACAGAAAGAGACGCAAAAGGGACAAGGAAGACAAAATCGCATCATATAGACATAAAACACAAATGATTACGCATAAACCAATGGAATACACATCATTGCAGTTTGAATATCAAGGGTATTTATCACCTTGAGTTCTGCTGTTCAATGTGAAGGTAAAGATTATTCCAGACTTGCATGTCTAGTGTACAATATTTGAATTATATTGTCCTCAAGGCTGCTTTTTTGGCAGCAGAGTTGGGGTACTTTTATTTTTTTCTCTTTATCCTCATAAAAACTGTTGTGCATGTATATAATTTTGCCGATTTTTGTGATTTACAGAGAAACACGGGGAATAAACTCGGGAAATACAACTTCAATCACTCTTCGCAAAAATCTTCGACCATGTCATCTATCTTATTTCCTTTATCTTTGTTATCGTCTTATCTATGTACTTTACTCAATTTTGTTTGTGTGATTGTGTGTGTCCTTTTTTGCCGTGTGGAGCTCGCAAAAAAGTCCCCCGCGAGGGGTTTGACAGTAAGTGTTTTGAATATACTTCCCTGACATTGTCGCCATAGCACATTCTATATAGACATAACGTCGGACAGTGCATAAATTTTAAATATTTTCATTTCCATGCTTCATTAACATCGACGGCGGGTGCGGCTAGCCAACAGGGGATGCTTACTCCTCCAGGGCACCTGGTCCCACCTCTAGCTTGCTAGGGGTCCGTCGATGTTTAATTTTGTGCTTTGTTGTGAGTGCTGTTGAGATTATCGTCAGGATCTTTTATTAACTCATTTGTGTCACACTTATGCCCTTTGCCGTGTGGAGCTCGTAAAAAAAGTTCCCCGCGAGGGGTTTGACAGTAAGTGTTTTGAATATACTTCCCTGACATTGTCGCCATAGCACTTTCTATTGGACATAACGTCGGACAGTGCATGAATTTTATATATTTTCATTTCCATGCTCCATTAACATCGACGGCGGGTGCGGCTAGCCAACAGGGGATGCTTACTCCTCCCGGGCACCTGGTCCCACCTCTAGCTTGCTAGGGGTCCGTCGATGTTTAATTTTGTGCTCTGTTGTGAGTGCTGTTGAGATTATCGTCAGGATCTTCTTTAACTCATTATCGTGTTATTTGTTTGCTACATTTATATGTTCTAGTTGTATATCACGGTGGTTTCTTTTTTATGTACAATATCTAAGTACAAAGCAGTCTCTTAATCGCACATCTTTGTAAAATAGTTGACGTATTTGAAATCACTGTTGTGTTTCATTTAGATAAGATTGTCTAAGTAGGATGAATAGTGATAATTAAAACCATCAAATATTACTATCATTATAATATGTCCAATCAAGATAGCTGTGGTCATGTAATTTTGCCTTGAGGAAGGTATTTTCCATTTCTGTAAATCGTTAGATACGAGTTCAAATTAATGATCTGAGAGACAGAATTTCATATTTTAGTTAATTATCTGACTCAGTTCCTTTGAATCTTAAGATAAAAATTTTATTCATGCAGTTTTTAAGTTTCTTTTTTATAAATTGTGGAGAAATTAATGAAACCTATGTGTTCTTTTTGTACTGTGCGTATTTGCCCATTTCCGATAATACCATATATGTTACCAGTTTAACTTTCAAATGACCGTCATCCTTGACATGGTATTTGTGTTGCTGATAAGTTGCGCATTACCATTTTCGTGCTGTCTTGTAGTCTTAAAGGTGATGTAAAATAAGCCCCCTTCACACTTTCACGGATAGCTACTGATCGAGAAAAATATTACACCCGTAGCTATCCCACGGATCGAGAAAAAAATTACATTCGTAGCAATCCGTAGCTCGATCCGGCACTAGTCGTGACAAGTCGTAGCTATCCTTGGCAATCCGTAGCTATCCGGAATGAGACAGATTTTTTAATGCCAAGGTCACACATTCACGGATCCATGAGTATCCCGGTCCAGCACAGATTCAATCCGGCATCAACCGTAGAACATCGTAGAAAACCGTATGACTCCGTATTTGAACCGTGAGTATCCGTAGCTGATGTCTCACACCGTTCTGGTTTTTTTTAACATGTTCATAAAACCAGTATGGATCAAAAAGAAAGGAGGGGATCTCCAACAACACTTGGTTGCAGCACCCACAGCAAAATCCCAAAAAAAAAAACCATGTAAAACACAGAACAGACACCCACAGAAAGAGACGCAAAAGGGACAAGTAACATCAACTCACACCATAGAAATATGAAACATAAAAGACTACACATAAACCAACGAGACCAATGGGCAACCGGTGCCGACTTAGGACGGCCATCTGCCACGTAAATAGCAGACGGTGTGGTTATCCTAGATTACGTGCGCACAACCCTCTAACTATTCCGATTTCCCAAAGGTCTCGAAGAACGCACAATAATGGTGTAAAACAACCTCCTCACTGTTAGATGACCACACACAAACAAGACCGTAAAACACAGGGGTCCAAGCAACACAGATGAATATGTACATGGATATAAAAAGAAGACATGTGTTATACAGTCCGTGCTCTGCCGGACCCGTTCTGACCCGTACCTATCCGTTCTAAAGCCGTAGGAACACGTACTGAGAACGTGCCAAACCGTGCTCGTACGTAAAAACCCGTAGCCTGACGCCAAGATACGTATTAGTACGAATCAGTACGGTCATATCACGGTTAAAAAACGGATTTCTACGTATGTTCATGGGGAATGCTGCGTATTACAACGGGTTCCATACGGTTTAGAAGGGATTCTTTCGGTTTAGAACGGATCATGAATTACTGCTGCGGTTTTTCAAGGATCGTAACGGTTGCGAAATGTCTATCTAGGAGCAGCAGTGACCACTAATAATTTTAAGTCTCATTTGAAGATTTTGAGTCAGATATTCTGCTAAAGATACATGTTACTGTGATACAACAATAAGCTTAAAAACATATCGTAACGCTATCCATGCACGTGTAAAGTAATATCATATACTAGTACATGCATAAGTTAAGCAGCTCAGTCATTTTGCAAAAGTGGTTGCGTGATTTTAGAACAAGGCTCAACGTTCAAATGTTGAACCGCTTGCTAGAACGAGATTCAGCAATCAAAAATAAGCGATGTCTCGTTTTAATTTACCAATTCATCTAATAATTCCTTTTGATACCCAGAACGAAAGAGAGACATTTAAATTTCATTCTGTTTAGTAAAACTGTATTCAGTTTTGTTTTTGGCGGAGGAGGGGGGGGGGTCAAGAAAGGAAGTATTTTAAAAATTAATGAAAATGCCTATTTTGCTTTTTAAATTAGTAAAAAACTTTTCTTCAAATACATGTAATTCATAGATGGCCTCAGAACTAGATGACTTAATATCGAAGGATAAGATAATATTCTTTATTTGAGCATCATTATGGAATAAGTTCATTATCGCGTTTGAATGAGTGATCATAAATAATTTATTTTATATTTCGGTAGATTCGCTAATTGATTGGTAGAAATATTTCATACGGTATATAGTATAGATGTTAGAAAAAAAAAATAAATCGGAAGAGAAAAAAAAGAGAGGAATATGAATGAGAGAATTTATTAACATGTAAGAATAAAAGTATCGATGGTCAATAGGATTAACTGGTGTTTTAATATTGAGATAAACTGAAATAAAAAAGAAACAGATAAAAAAAAAAGAGATATCACTGCTGGTGTATCAGGAGTCCCCGAGGGCACATGTAGCCATGTTCAGTCTATTTCGGTTGACCGTTTCTTCAACGCATCCTTAAATTTCTGTTATCAAAATTTCTTGAAATTTCTAAAACGTGGGTCCTGAAGCATCATATCCCATCCATCCTACTACGTCTTCCGGTACGCTTTTTCGACATAGTAATTAAATGATGCTATTCAATATGAAGACGTTTACTTTTATACTTTTTTGGCATATTACATTTTTTAGATTTGAGGATCACTTACGAGGGTTAAGTACCCGAAACGTGCATGTTTGGTCCATGATGCCAATTAATCTGTTCTTAAATGATACTATTCAATTTGAAGACGTTTAACAATCAGAGGTTTCGCCTGGGTAGCCCTTAAGTTTTCAGGACCAACTTAACATACTTGGTCCCAAAATAGCAAGAAAAGATACCTACTACAGAAAAACAGAAACTCACTTCGTGCAAACCCGTACAAAACCGTGCTTACCCGTACTTTATCATAGCAACGCCGAATTAGTACATGCACGTAACGAACCGTACAAATCAGTTCTTTTCCATGATCGTTTAAACCATCCTCCGTAAAGGAACCTTACCAAACCTTTATGGACCGTACCAATACCGTTGTGACGCACGGATGGCAGAAAATTGGACGCAATCCGTATCATTTTTGTCCGTACTGCATCCGGGAACGTCATCCGTGAATGTGTGACCCTAGCATAATATGTTCAAAATTTTCTACGACTCCGCTACGGGTAGATCTGTCGTAAGGAAGTCTTAGTGCCGAGCAGTTAAAATCGTTCCCCGTGACTTCATGTTTGTCAAGTGTATTAATTACTTCTTTTCAGCTCTGTCGCCTGAAAGAAGCTTTGTTTTGGCTCCTTATCAATTTGACATCATACAATTTTTTTTTTTTTTTTGCTATTTCAGAAACTTGCCATTTCACCGAAAAATATTATCGAAATTAAAGGAGGTTAATATCTTAGCAACGTCCCTCCAATGCTATTTTGAACATAGATTTTATTTGGATATGTAGAGGAGTCGTTACTATCCGTAGTAGAGCCATAGCGCATCAGTTTCAATCCGGGACCATTTTTGTGATTAAAAGTCATACGACTCTTCTGCGGATTGCTACGGCTCTCCGATTGTTATGGATATCCACGGATTGTGTCTCATTATAACTTCAAATCTATCAGTATTCTTTGCGTCTTTCAGTCAATATATGAGTTAACACTTCAACCATTTAATTTCAGGTATGATATAAAGGCATGTATAAAAACTCAATACTGTTATAAAAAAGTGAGACCGTCTCAACATGAAAATATTGGGTGTTTTAGTAAAGAAGTATGGTTTAAAATACATAGGAAAGTCAAACAAATCCTGCCAATCCGCTCTGAAGTCGTTGCTATCCTTGCGCGAATCATGGCTATCCGCACTCGAGTCTTGGTAATCCTTAGCAATCCGTACGCGTGTCACAGCAATCCCTGTCTATCCGCACCCGTGCTGTAGCTATCCGTACTCGATTCGTATCAACCCGTAGCAATCTGTACTGGAGTCGTAGGTTCATCGTTCATCGAACATTTTGCGTCTTGACTCGCCACGGATTGGATGATCTTTTTTGGAGTCGTAGCGGAGTCGTGGCTCGATCCTTAAACGTATGAAGGGGGCTATGACCTATTTGTTTTGTTGACCTTTCGTTGTCTGAATTTTGAACAAAGTGTCTTAAACAATGTAATATGGCCAAAGAGTGTGAAAGTCATGTCCAAAAATGTACCGAAAGTGTTGGATAAGATGCTACAGGGCCCACGTTTCAGAAATTTGAAGAATTTTTCGAATACAATGAAGAAACAATCAACCGATTAGTCCTGACTTAGCACAAAAATTATATAGATATTATTTTCCTTTGTGGCTTCGACTTCCCTTAATTGTTCCCCTGACCGATTTAAGAGAAATGCTTTTTTAAACCCTTGTGTACTCACACATTCACGTTTGTGTGAAAGAAACCGTTCTTGCATATAACGATCAACTGCAGAATAAGGCAGTTGTATAATATTCATTTCGCAATAATACATAATTAAATAAAAGGACAAAGTACACAAAAATCAGATTAACTAGAATCCAATATTTTCATTGCATTCATCTTGCTTTTCTTATCACCGACTACAATGTAAATAATTAATTAAAGTTAAAGAAAGAAGATATCCAAAAAATAGTTTAGCTAGCAAATGTAGGATTAAAAAATTAAATATAGTAGAGACGAGAGATATTTGGATCAGTTTAAACAATTAATGAAGCCTTTTTTGTAAAACACGAATGCCCCCGGTGGCTTCATTGTTAGGATAAACACCATTTTCTGTTAAGTATTTAGTACCCGAAACGTGCATGTTTTGTCCATGCTGTAAATTTATCAGGTCTTAAATGATGCTATTGAATTTGAAGACGCTTAACATTTGCACTACTTGGTGAGTGTCACTGCTGGTGGACCAAGAGTCCCTGAGAGCACATATAGCCAAGTTCGATCGGGGTATGGTCAATTCTAACCATAACTTACTCGTACCTGCCATTTCGTACCATACCTTACTACCAACTCGTACCAAAACCATTTCGTACCATGACCAACTCGTACCATAAATTCTACCAACTCGTACCATTACCAACTCGTACCATGGTAGCAATACTCGTACCATGCATAAATTCGTGCCATCCATAAACTCGTACCATGGTACCAATACTCGTACCATAAACTCGTATCATGCATAAATTCCCACCCCTACCAACTCGTACCATGGTACTCAGTAAATTGTACTCTGTAAACTCGTACCTGAAATAACTTGACAAATTTTTGCATTAATTTTTATTGATTAAGCGTCACCAGACATGCATGTTTCGAATATCTAATCCGCATTAGTGGAAACTTATCATACATTGTAAAGAGTTCAACTAATTATTCATAGTTTATTCATAAGATGTTGTATATATACGCTACATCGATGGGTGATTCGAGTTGGCTTTGATTCAAGTAAATGTTAATGGGTACGAGATTCTGGGTGATTCGAGTTGGTTATGATAAGAGTTTATGTCAATGGGTATGAGATTATGTGTGGTACAAGTTGGTTATGGTTCGAGTAAATGTTAATGGGTACGAGATTCTAGGTGATTCGAGTTGGTTATGATATTAATGTCAATTGGTACGAGATTATGTGTGGTACAAGCGACGGGTGTTGCATGCAAGCAGGAGATGCTTACTCTTCCTGGGCACCTGGTCTCACTCTCATATCGGGAGTTCGCTTCTTTTCATATGGTGGAGGTTTTTGTTTTTGTTTGCTTTGGTTCCTGTTTTGTCCTGATTTTGTATGCCTTCGGTTTCTGATTTTCTGAATTATCGATTTTGTACTGTAGACAGGGATATGGTCATTATCCATATTTGTCATTGGTTATGATTCAATTAAATGTTAATGGGTACGAGATTCTAGGTGATTCGAGTTGGTTATGATATTAATTAATGTCAATGGATACGATATTGTGTGATACGAATTATGGTACGAGTTGAAATAAAATTGGGTATGAGTTAGTTATGGTACGAGTTAATGTCAATGGGTACGAGATTATGTGTGGTACAAGTTGGTTATGATTCGAGTAAATGTAAATGGGTACGAGATTCTGGGTGATTCGTGTTGGTTATGATATTAATGTCAATGGGTACGAGATTGTGTAGTATGAGTTATGGTACGAGTTGAAATAAAATTTGGTACGACTTGGTTATGGTACGAGTTAATGTCAATGGGTACGAGATTCTGTGAGGTACGAGTTGGTTATGGTACGAGTATGTTATGGTACGAGTTGGAATAAAATTGGGTACGAGTTGTACCCATGAATTCGCAATGGATACGAAATGAATTTTTATTTTGGTACGAGTTGGTCATGGTACGAAATGGTTATGGTACGAGTTGGTAAATTTTGGGTACGAAGTGACCAAGGTACGAGTTGGTTATGGTACGAAGTGACCATAAACCGTTCGATCAACTTCGGTTGATCGTCTGTCTCTTTAACGCATGTGAAATTTTCTGTTACAAAATTTCTTGAAACATAATGATTTACATACTTTTTGGCCATTTTACATTGTTTAGACCGAGGATCACTGACGAGGTTTTAGTAACCGAAACGTGCATGTTTGGTCCATGCTGTAAATTTATCAGGTCTTAAATGATGCTATTGAACTTGAAGACGTCTAGCATGTGAAAGGTCAAGGGTAAGGTCACGGGGTTTAAAAATGTAAGTATCAATCGAAAAATATTGTGAAAAGAAATACACATGTGAAATAATCAAGCCCTGTCACTAACCATTCAAAAGTTATGCCCAATGTTAAAAAAAATTTAAAGTAGGTCAAGGTCAGGAGGTCCAAAAATGTTGGTATCAATTAAAAGGTCTTGTCATAAGAAATACACATGCGAAATATGAGAGTCATATCACTTACCATTCAAAAGTCATGCAAAATAATAAAGTTTTTGAAAAGTAGGTCCAAGGCTAAAATTCGCGAGGTCATAAATTTTGTGTAAACATCGACGGCGGGTGCGGCTAGCCAACAGGGGATGCTAACTCCTCCCGGGCACCTGGTCTCACCTCTGGGTTGCTGGAATTCCGTCGATGTTTAATTGTGTGCACATTGTGGGTGCTGTTGAGATTATCGCCAGGATCTTCTTAAACTCATTTGTGTCACACTAATGCCCTTTTCCGTGTTGAGCTCGTAAAAAAGTTCCCTGCGAGGGGTTTGACAGTAAGTGTTTTGAATATACTTCCCTGACATTGTCGCCATAGCACTTCTATATAGACATAACGTCAGACAGTGCATGAATTTTGTTTATTTTCATTTCGATGCTTCAAAAACATCGACGGCGGGTGCGGCTAGCTAACAGGGGGTGCTTACTCCTCCCGGGCACCTGGTCCCACGTCCAGCTTGCTAGGGGTCCGTCGATGCTCAACTTTGTGCTCCTTGTGAGTGCTGTTGAGATTGTCGTCAGGATCTTCTTTAACTCATTACAATCATTTCTTGCATTGTGTACCCGAAGTTTACTGACGCTAATTAGGATTTCTAAATATTACGTATGTTGTAATGCAAAAAGTTTTACTCAAATGACTTCATATAAAGTGTTGCAGATTGATGCAGACACTGTCTCCGGAAGTGAAGTCAAATGGGTAGCACAAATTATGCCAAGACTAGGCCCTAAAACAATTTGAGCGAAGATTGAGGAAATGCAGAGACTAAACGTTCAAGTTTTCTTAATTCTTAAAACAAAATTACCAACATGGATAATACCACAAAAAATAAACCAATTGGTAAAACTCAAAGCCCAGAAAGAAAACCAGAACAGTTGATCCACAAGACCTGAAGCCGTCAATTCAGAAAACACCTTGGTGGAGAATGTAGAAAAGTTGATGTTGACATATTGAAAAAAATAATGATACTTGCTTTACATAGGTGAAGATATCTTTTTTCCAGGAAGTTTATCTACGAAAGGAAGGGAAGAAGAATTTGATGTTCTTGATTTTAAGGTTCTCCAAGACAAATGTTCGATACTACTAATCGGCAGAAGACCTTGCCTCCGATTTAGACAGACTAAACACAATAATATCAATCTCAGAATCAAAAACTTTGCCAATATTAAATTAGAATTATCATTCTCAGAAATTAATACATTGCCGATATTGAATTAAAATTAAATTGCAAATATTTAAATTGTTCTATTTAATGATTCAGTATACACTTCCGTTTTATTATATGTTCATTTCCATACGTTATGTCTCATTAGTAATGCTTACACTTTCGAATTTTTATTATAAACACTTATTTTCTTTTACAGTGTGGAGCAGTTGAGCCTTTTCCCTGTGATTGGATGATTTGGCGGCTAACAATTACTTCTTCACAGCTATGTCGCCTGAAAGAAGCTTTGATTTTGGCCCTTTATTAATTTGACATCAATCATTATTTTGCTATTTATGTAACTTGTCCACAACTTAACCACACCATCTGTTACTAACGTGGCTGATGGCCGTCCTAAGTCGGCACCGACTGCCCATTGGTCTCATTGGTTTATGTGTTGTCGTTTATGTTCGATGTCTCGTTTGCTGTTCCTTGTCTCTTGCTGTATGTGTCTTCTCTGTGTTTCACTTGGGGTGTTTGGTGTGTTGCTGTTGGTGCTGCAACAGAGTTTTGTTGGAGATCCCCTCCTTTGTTGTAATTTCATCTCAAAAAATCTTCGAAATTAATTAAGGTTAACATCCTAGCACCATCCCTACAATGCTATTACTTAACCTTGATATGTATTTGTAATTGTATATTTAAGAAATAAAAAATGACAAGCCGGGCTCTATTGTCTCATAATGCCCGAGCGTCCTCAGCCAATCACATTTATTACCGAGCCGCGTCAGCGGCGGCGAGGCGATAAATATGATTGGCTGAGGACGCGAGGGCATTATGTGACAATAGAGCCCGGCTTGTCATTTTTTATTTCTGATCTAATGATGACCAAACTTAGACCTTTCGATTCTTGGTAAAAACCAGTTCCTGCCGGTTTATCTGCTTTCAGAAAATGGGTAGGCTTGGCTTATCGCTATAGGGCCTATATTGGAGAATAGAGCCCGGCTCGCGTCTTAATAGGGAAAAAGAATCAAGTCATATTAGAATTGTATTTATGCCAGTCTTTATTGACACTGACTCGCGAGTTTCTTATCATTTGTTGTCATCTTTTTCATTTAACTTAGTTGAAAAGATGTGTGATATATTCTTGTAGCGGTATTAACCAGATGTAGATTTTTAAGAATTCGAAGGAACTTTTAGAACATCTGAAATCCACTCATTTTAGTAGAGTCCATTAGATCAAAGCCTTTGAATTTCGACACTTAACACTACAATCCCTCATTCAAGATTGAAAGAAAGACTCGCATAAAAATTGATAAATGTGCTAACAAGCAAGAACGGCAATCGCAATACAAATTTATTGTAGTTAAATATGACAAAACTTACTTTGTCAAAGAAAAGTCAGATGCTAAAAACAAGTACATGTACACCGAAACAGAAATTATTCAGATGTTTAACTTCCTGATCGACAACATTTTTGTGGTGTTCGGAGGAAAAGTCTTCCAACAAATTGTCGGAATTCCTAAGGGGACCAACTGGGCCCCATTCCTTGCTGACATTCTTCTTTACTCGTTCGTACCTGAATTCATTCAATCTTTGATCTTTGAAGGAAAAACATACTTAGCTTATGACTTTAATTTCATTTACATATATAGACGATGTGCTGTCCATCAACGATCCAAAATTCTCGAATTACAAGCAGAATCTAACCGTCGGAGCTTGAAGTAAAAGAAACTACATAGACAAATAATTCAGCATCCTATTTGGACATAATGCTGTCCTATGATACTGATGGTCACATGAACACCTCACTCTATGACATACGTGACGACTTCAGTTTCAGCATCAGAAACTGTCCTTTTCCCTTCATCGCCTGCTTATGGCGTGTTCATATCCAAATTGATACGTTATGCAAGAGGACGTAGCAAATATACAACCTTTGTCCTGAGAGCTAGACGTCTTTCAGATAAGCTTCTCAGTCAGGGATATGTTTGTGATCGACTGACATCGTCACTGAGGAAGTTCTACAATCGATGTGGGGAACTCGTCATGCACTATGATGTCTCATTGTCCAGAATGGTTGATGATATTCTGTCATAGACCATTTGAACCATCCAACCAAAGATTGTACTATATGTCTTCCGAAATGGAAGTAACTGGATGTGACAGTTCTACCGAATTGAAGCGGCGGGTGTAGCATGCAAGCAGGAGATGCTTACTCTTCCTGGGCACCTGGTAACATTCCCATATCGGGAGTTCGCTTCTTTTCATATGGTGGAGGTTTTTGTTTGTTTGCTTTGGTTCCTGTTTTATCCTGATTTTGTATGTCTTCGGTTTCTGATTTTCTGAATTATCGATTTTGTGCTGTATACAGGGATATGGTCATTTTCCATATTTGTCATACATGTAAATACAAATATATAAATATAATGCGGAAGGGTTCCAACTCCATACCTTCTTGAAGAAAATTTCCAATCATCCACCATTCTGGAGAGTGGGACATCATAGTGTATGACGAGTTCCCCATATCGACCGTAGAACTTCCGCAGTGACGTTGTTAGTCGGTTACAAACATATCCCTGACTGAGAAGCTTATCTGAAAGACGCCAAGCTCTCAGAACAAAATCCGTAAATTTGGTACTTGCTCTGGCATAGCGTATCAACTGAGATATGAACACACCATCAGCTGGCGATGAAGGAATGTTGCTACTCAGAAAAGGAAAGTTGTAATGCTGAAATTGAAGTCGTCACGTTTGTCATAGAGTGAGGTGTTCATGTGACCATCAGTGTCGTAGGACAACATTATGTCCAAATAGGATGCTGAATTATTTGTCTCTGTAGTTTCTTTGACTTCAAGCTCCGATGGATAGATACTGCTCAGGTAGTCCGCGAATTTTGGATTATTGTTGGACAACACATCGTCTATGTATCTGTAAGTGAAGTTGAAGTCAGAAGCTAAGTATCTTTTCCCTTCAGAGACCAAAGATTAAATGAATTCAGCTTCGTACGAGTAAAGGAAAATGTCGACAAGGAGTGGGGCACAATTGGTCCCCATTGGAATTCCGACAATTCGCTGGAAGATCTTTCCTCCAAACACCACAAAAATGTTGTCGATCAGAAAGTTTAACATCTGAATAATATCTGTTTCAGTGTATTTATTTTCAGAATCGGACTTTTCTTTTACAAAGTAGGTTTTGTCATAGTTGACAACAATAAATTTGTATTTGCGATTACCGTTCTTACTTGTAAACGCATTACTTTTTTTAATTTTTGCGAGTCTTTCTTTCAATTTAGAATGTGGAATTCTGGTGTAAAGTGTAGAAAAATCGCTTTGATCGAATAGACTCTACTAAAATGATTGGATTTCAAATGCTCTAAAAGTTCCTTCGAATTCTTTAAAATCCACATCTGGTTGATACCACTGCGAGAATATACTGTCGAACAATATTTTTGAAGCCCAGATTTGATTTCAGATAAGTAAGTGAGATCGATACAGATTTGATACCATACCTAATTTGACATAGCAATCTTGTATATTATTATGGAACCACTTTAAATATTCTACAATTATCAACAAAGTCATAATTGTAACATGCATCCTTCCAAACAGCGAGAAAGAAAAGGCAGAGAACACTGTTCGTGTCCTAAACAGACATACCAACATTTTGAGAGTAGTTTTACAGTCTGTTCACTGTAGGCCGAGATGTCAAAGTGCAATCAATTCGACACGATTACGGACAGGAAGAATGAAATGCTGACGGGCATATTCTCCGTTACGGCAAGAGACATCAGGAATACAGTCTCATAAGGATTTCTATCTTTCTTTACAATTGCCTTTCCCCAAGTTACTCATTTCTCAAAAGAGTTAAAGAAGATACTGACGATAATCTCAACAGCACTCACAATAGAGCACGAAATTGAGCATCGACGGACCCCTAGCAAGCTAGGTAGGACCAGGTGTCCGGGAGGAGTAAACATCCCCTGTTGGCTAGCTGCACCCGCCGTCGATGTTCATGCACGAAAATGAAAACAATATATAAAGAATTCATGCACTGTCTTTGGTTTCATCTATATAGAAAATACAATGGCGACCATGTCAGGGAAAATATTCAAAACACTTACTGTCAAACCCCTCGCGGGGAACTTTTTTACGAGCTCCACACAGCAAAGGGCATAAGTGTGACACAAATGAGTTAAAGAAGATCCTGACGATAATCTCGACAGCACTCACAATAGAGCACCAAATTGAGCATCGACGAATCCCTAGCAAGCTAGAGGTGGCTCCACGTGCCCGGGAGGAGTAAGCATCCCCTGTTGGCTAGAAACTTTTTAAAACCTTAACTAGTTTCATTTCCCGAGTTGACAATGACATATTAGTATTCTCAAATATTATTCATAATTTTACCGATGTCGACTTTGATGACATAATTTACAAAATAAGAAGGATAATGGGTAGAAAGAATTACCATCGAAATTGTGTTAGAATCATCAAAAACTTTTTA
The DNA here is from genome assembly GCA_028142955.1 of Pinctada fucata. Classification (NCBI taxonomy): domain Eukaryota; kingdom Metazoa; phylum Mollusca; class Bivalvia; order Pterioida; family Pteriidae; genus Pinctada; species Pinctada fucata. The sequence goes on along the minus strand of AP027104.1, from coordinate 58,266,546 downwards.
TACCATATATATAAGATCCTTCTGTTACCAGACAGACACTTGGTGGCTTCGTACAGCTTTCTACTAGCACATTCTTGAGAATTGCATTCTGACTGGCTGTGACGACTGGACTCCATGCCGGGCGAAGTCGGCACCGGTTGCCCATTTGTCTTGTTGGTTTATGTGTGGTCTTTGTGTCTCATGTTTCTATGGTGTAAGTTGGTGTTCCTTGTCCCTTTAACGTCTCTTTCCGTGTGCTTCTGCTCTGTCCTTTTGCATTGGGTGTTTTGAGGTTTTGCTGTGGGTGCTGTTGGAGATCCCCTCCTTTCTTCAATTGAAGTTCTTCTAGAACACGAGTGTAGAACAATGGTAAACAAAAACAACATCCAAATGATGATTCTCAAAGTTAATCCAGACACCAGTGTATCAAAATAACTGTTTGTGGGAAATACTAAATAGAAGAGTCAACATGTTATTAGAAAAACTTGATGACGTGTCCCAGACTCTTTTTTTTTCAGCAAACAAACGAATCATACAGTCGATGGAATTACCAAACTGTAACACAGGTGATAAAAAACTACATAAATACACTTTAATAATTAGTATAATGCACTATTATAACTGGTACATAGAGTATATTTTTATATACAATAAACTTACCTTCGAAGGGAAAAGACAAACAACTTCTGTTTTGCACCAGTTTTCACTTATAAGTTTAAAATTTGCCTTGAAAGACCTTCAGACCCCTTACATGTACATCATATAAAGTTTGCTTATAGATTTTTATTGAAAATATTATTTTATCATTCTGTTAAGACACATGTGGATTTTAAAGAATTCGAAGAAACTTTTCCAACATCTGACATCCACCCATTTTAGTAGAGTCCATTAAATCAAAGTCTTTGATTTTTCGACACTTTAACCCTTCGACATTATTTATACTACAATTCCACATTCTAAATTGAAAGAAAGACTCGCAAAAATATAATTAATGCGTTTACAAGCAAGAACGGCAATCGCAAATACAAATTCATTGTTGTTAACTTTGACAAAACCTACTTTGTCAAAGAAAAGTCAGAAGCTAAAACAAGTACACTGAAACAGATATTATTCAGATGTTAACTTCCTGATCGACAACATTTTGGTGGTGTTCGGAGGAAAGGTTTTCCAACAAATTGTCGGAATTCCTATGGGGACCAATTGTGCCCAACTCCTTGCTGACATTTGTGTTTACTTGTACGTGCGTTATTCAATCTTTGGCCTCTGAAGGGAAAACATCACTGACGAGGGTTTAGTACCCGAAACGTGCATGTCTGGTCCATGCTGTAAATTTATCAGGTTTTAAATGATGCTATTGAATTTAAAGACGTTTAAAATACTTAGCTTTTAATGTTAAACGTCTTCGAATTCAATAGCACCATTTAAGATCTGATAAATTTACAGCATGGACAATTGATTTAGGCAAAAAAATATTATTAGTTTCTCAGGCACTTGATGAGGAAAGGAGGTTTTCTTTAGTCGGACTCAACACTTTATCCACCGATGATCGACCAAGAGAGAATTTGAATGGCACCGGTCACGATTTGCACCGAGACGACATTCATGTTTCACTCATTTTTACGCCTTAGGCCATGTAAAATTAATTATACGTTTCTCACATAATTTGGTCTAAAAAAGTGGTAAGGTAGGAAGGGTTTTTATTTTTTGTTTGTTTTTTCATCGAGAGTACTCTTATTATTCATGTAAAGCAAAAAAATCTAGTGCCTTGTTTTAACTCCCCAATCCCCCATTTTTCTTCATAGAAAATTATTTGTGGACCCTAAGTCTAAATAAAACCACATGTACATTAAATTTATAGCATCAAAATAAGTTGATTTTTTAAAATACAATAGCCGATTCCTGTCGAGAACGGGGAGACGTAGCTCAATTATTTGAATGGAAGAAGCTGTACAAGTATACGAATACATGAATGACATGTTTTGAATGCCATGAGTACATTTAGTAGAATCGCGTAAAAGACTCGGCGGGTGTTATTTGCTCACATCTTGTTTAAATCCAGTTCAAATTAAATTCCCTCATTTCTTCGGGCGGATCATTTCATATGGTCAAAAATTTGGTCGATATCGTTTACCCTCGGAAGTCAAGTTTGAATGTTTAGAAATCGAACGAAGTGTTCAGAATAAATTGGTTAGCATTAACCACCGTCTGATAAAATTATGTGCACGGGTACAATGTACATTCTTTACGTCAGACAGTGCATGAATTTTATATATTTTTATTTCCATGCTTCATTAACATCGACGGCGGGTGCGCTCCTCCTGGGATGCTTACTCCTCCCGGGCAACTGGTCCCACCTCTAGCTTGCTAGGGGTCCGTCGATGTTTAATTTTGTGCTCTATTGTGAGTGCTGTTCAGATTATCGTCAGGATCTTCTTAAACTTCTTTTATTCATAGATTTAAGGATTTTACGTATCCCTGGCCTTGCGTTCGTCGCCGTCGGTGGTCCGTGCTTATACTTTTTACATCGTGAACGTCATTATCAATAGATTCGGAAATATTTCAATGAACACTTGATATTGTTCAGCATAAGTATTTACATATAATGTAGAGGTCAATAAAGAAAACTATACGAACTTTTAATACTTGATGAAGTAAACGCTCGAATAACCGGCCGTTTAAGTGTTTGCGACACGAATGATCGGCACGTGATTGGTACATAGCTCTGTACACTATACAATTCTCTTTAAAACGGCGCTTGGATAAAGTCTTCCTAAATATGGAAATCACCGTGATTATAATTTTAAAAGTATTATCGGGTACCGTTTGGACGATTTTTTACGGAACATTTTAATTTCCTTTAAACACGTTAAATAAAAATATAAAAGGATATTTCGTTTTTAAATGACGATTGATGAGACACGGCGGACATTTTTGTCTGAAGTTGCAATGACAAATATGGATAATGACCATATCCCTGTATACAGCACAAAATCGATAATTCAGAAAATCAGAAACCGAAGGCATACAAAATCAGGATAAAACAGGAACCAAAGCAAACAAACAAAAACCTCCACCACATGAAAAGAAGCGAACTCCCGATATGGGAGTGAGATCAGGTGCCCAGGAAGAGTAAGCATCTCCTGCTTGCATGCAACACCCGTCGCTTCAATTCGGTAGAACTGTCACATCCGGTAACTTCCATTTCGGAAAACATAGAGTACAATCTTGGCTTGGATGGTTCAAATGGTCTATGACAGAATATCACCCACCATTCTGGAGAGTGGGACATCATAGTGTATGACGAGTTCCCCATATCGACCGTAGAACTTCCTCAGTGACGATGTTAGTCGGTCACAAACATATCCCTGACTGAGAAGCTTATCTGAAAGACGCCTAGCTCTCAGAACAAAATCCGTATATTTCGTACTTGCTCTGGCATAGCGTATCAACTGAGATATGAACACGCCATAAGCAGGCGATGAAGGGATGTTGCTACTCAGAAAAGGAAAGTTTGTAATGCTGAAATTGAAGTCGTCACGTTTGTCATAGAGTGAGGTGTTCATGTGACCATCAGTGTCGTAGGACAACATTATGTCCAAATAGGATGCTGAATTATTTGTCTCTGTAGTTTCTTTGACTTCAAGCTCTGAAGGATAGATTCTGCTCAGGTAATCTGCGAATTTCGGATTATTGATGGACAAAACATAGTCTATGTATCTATAAGTGAAGTTGAAGTCAGAAGCTAAGTATCTTTTCCCTTCAGAGACCAAAGATTGAATGAATTCAGCTTCGTACGAGTAAAGGAAAATGTCGGCAAGGAGTGGGGCACAATTGGTCCCCATTGGAATTCCGACAATTTGCTGAAAGACCTTTCCTCCAAACACCACAAAAATGTTGTCGATCAAAAAGTTTAACATCTGAATAATATCTGTTTCAGTGTACTTATTTTCAGAATCGGACTTTTCTTTTACAAAGCAGGTTTTGTCATAGTTCACAACAGTAAATTTGTATTTGCGATTACCGTTCTTACTTGTAAACGCATAACTTATAATTTTTGCGAGTCTTTCTTTCAATTTAGAATGTGGAATTGTAGTGTAAAGTGTCGAAAAATCAAAGGCTTTGATCGAAAGAATTTTACTAAAATGAGTGGATTTCAGATGTTCTAAAAGTTCCTTCGAATTCTTTAAAATCCACATCTGGTTGATACCACTGCGAGAATATACTGTCGAACAATATTTTTGAAGCCCAGATTTGATTTCAGATAAAACTTTGGTGAGTAAGATCGATACAGATTTGGTAGAACATTTTGAGGAACCAGCGATGAAACGTTGTTTGTACGGATTCTTATGCATTTTAGGTATGCAGTATAAGTATGGTAAATCTAAATCTAAAGTGTTAGTTTGGAAGCCAAAGGAAGAAAGAGCTGATTTGTGATTATCTATTATTTCAGAGGCAGAAAGGTTTGTTGGGGTGTAAGTGGGATTTCCAGGTGTCGAAAATAAATACGTCTCGTCAGTCTGAGAAACAAGATTTAATTTTACGCTTTACGCAAATGTAAAACACGAAAATATTCTTGAAGCGGCGCATATTTTCGTAATGCGGCGGTGCCTGAGAAACTAATAATTAATTTTTTGCCTTACATATATAGACGATGTGCTGTCTATCAACGATCCAAATTCTCGGATTACCAGGAGATTCTATCCGTCGGAGCTAGAAGTAAAGGAAACTACATAGACAAATAATTCAGCATCTTATTTGTACAAAATGCTGTCCTATGAAACTGGTGGTCATATGAACACCTCACTCTATGACAAACGTGACGACTTCAGTTTCAGCATCACAAACTTTCCTTTTCCCTTCATCGCCTGCTTATGGCATGTTCAAATCTCAATTGATACGTTATGCAAGAGGAAGTAGCAAATATACAACTTTAGTCCTGAGAGCTAGGCGTCTTTCAGATAAGCTTCTCAGTCAGGGATTCGTTTATGATCGACTAACATCGTCACTGAGCATGTCCAGAATGTTCGATGATATTCTGTCGTAGACAAGTTGAACCATCCAACCACAGACTAGATTTGTATATTCCGAAATGAGAATAACCGGATGATATTTCTGGCGAATTGAAGCGACGGAAGTTGCATGCAAGCAGGAGATGCTGACTCTTCCTTGGCAACTGGTCTCACTCCTAAATTGGGAGTTCGCTTCTTTTCATGTGGTGGAGGTTTTTGTCTGTTTGCTTTGGTTTCTGTTTTATCCTGATTTTGTATGCCTTCGATTTGTGATTTCCTGAATAATCGATTTTGTACTGTGTATTGGGATATGGTCATTGCCCATATTTGTCATCAACCAGGGATCGCTTTTTGAGCCATTTAATTCTGAATCTTTGGAAGACACGGACGTGTTTCTATCTGTCAGTCCGTTAAGGCTTTTGTAGAAGCGGGTGTTGCATGCAAACAGGAGACGCTGACTACCTAGGCACCTGGTCTGGCACCTCGAGGGGTCTGCTTTGATTAATTGATTGAGAATATTACCTACATGTATGCGAGGTATAGGCTTTCTGTACATAGCAGGTTCTGACTAGGATGTGAGTGTGTATGATATGAACAAGTGTCCAGACGGAATAAGGGAGGTACTGTTCCTTTAACACTGGATTTAAAGACACGTTTTAGTGTCGTAGTCACTCATGTCTTTGGTGCTGTATGCATATATTTTTTCCCAAGTGACGTACATTCGCCCTTTATTAGATGGACCCGACATTGACTGAATAGTGAACGTGGTTGTTTTTACCTCTTTTGTTCTTTATCCCTCCGATGCTTTGAACATCAATTGTATTTGGATATGCCACTGGATCCCAAAAGGAAATTTGGGACGTCGTACTCTTTAAGTATACACACAACTTTAAATCCTAAAAATAAATCAAGTGGGCGCTAGTGAAATGAATTTGGGCTGCTTATGAAAAGCACTTTGGCTGGAAGCGTCACTGATGAGATTTTTATTTGTTCTTAAATGATGCTATTCAATTTGAAGACGTTTACATTTATACCACTTGGTGAGTGTCACTGCTTGTGGACCAGGAGTCCCCGAGGGCACATGTAGCCAAGTTCGATCAATTTCGGTTGATCGTTTCTTCAACGCAATCTAAATTTCTGTTATCAAAATTTCTTGAAATTTCTAAAAAGTGGGTCCTGTAGCATCATATCCCACCAATCCTGCTACGTCTTTCGGTACCCTTTTTCGACATAGTAACTTTCATACTTTTTGGCATATTACATTGTTTAGATTTAGGATTTAGGATCACTGATGAGGGTTAAGTACCCGAAACGTGCATGTCTGGTCCACGTTGCCAATTTATTTGTTCTTAAATGATGCTATTCAATTTGAAGACGTTTACATTTGATATTCGAAACACGTGTCTGGTGCATACAAAATTGGTTTGAAATTTTCTTCAAGAAGGTATAGAGATGGAATCCTTCCGTCTGATTTTTTTTCTGTTGAAGTGTGGAGCAGTAAAACACGCTCTTCGTGACATTGTCTATTAATTACTTCTTTCCAGCTCTGTAATCTGAAAGAAGCTTTGTTTCGGTAATTTATCAATTTAAAACCATACATTATTATTTGACTATTTCGGAAACTTGTCATTTCATCCAAATATATTATCGAATTAAAGGAGATAACATCTTAGCACCATCCCTCCAATACTATTTAAAACATACATTTTACTTGGATATGCTACTGAATCGACCGTATAGGAAATTTGGAATCGCGTACTCTCTGTAAAGTAAAAACACAAATTTGAATTTTAAAAGGAAATCAAGAGGGCGCTAGTTAAATGAATTTGGACGGCTTATGAAAAGCACTTTTCCTGGAAGCATCACTTATGAGAATTTTTAAAATATTCGAAACACGTGTCTGATACATAATAAATTGGTTTGAAATTTTCTTCAAGAAGGTATAGAGTTAGAACCCTACCGCATTATATTTATATATTTGTATTTACATGAGTTAAAGAAGATCATGACGATAATCTCAACAGCACTCACATGTATATCTATATGATGTGAGGCATTTGATGAATAAAACTAAACTATACTATGTAACCACTTTAAAGATTCTACAATTGTCAACCAAGTCATAATTGTGACATGCATCCTTCCAAACGGCAAGAAAGAAAAGACATAGAGCCTCTTTTCATACGAGAAGTCGATATTTTCGGTAAAGTAAAAATACCGAAAGAGCAGTGGTTAACCCATTCAGAACTATATAAGGCGATTGCGCGTTCTGTTCCACCTGAACATATCATCGGCTTGCAACGAGTCAATGGGTTATGGCGTATATATCTAGATGATGAGGGGGTAAGGACGCTACTCCTGACCCAAGGTTTTCCACTAAGAGGTAAATCACCCACAATCTACTCTACAAATCCAGGACGTCAGTATCTAGATGAAGATAACACGACTATGGTCAGAATAAAAAACGTTCCATTATCTGCTGATGATGCCCAAATAAGAAGAGCTTTGTCAATCAGACAATGTGACATCATCAATTTCTACAGAGACAAACTCCGTATAGATGGCAGACTCACGAACTGTGAGAATGGCGATAGAATAGCCATTGTGAAAGACCTCCCATCTCCTCTTCCCTCTACCATGGAAATCGGTCGTTACAAAGCCGTTATACGCCACAAAGGCCAGGTAAACGAAAACCTGAAGTGCTCTAAGTGCCTTCAAACAGGCCATGTTACACGAGACTGTGTGAACGACATCGTCTGTAGGTCGTGCAAAGAAATAGGCCACATTTCTTCTGAGTGTCCCCAATCCCTGCATGATGAGAGCACATTGGAAACAACTGAAGAGGCAGAGAGTGACCAGGAAGTCTCTGACCAAAATGATGATGAATCCTTGTGTGAAACACCTAGCAATAATGTCTCTCATTTTCCATTAAGGAAAACAAAATCAAAGAAATCTTCAGCAAAAGTGTCTAGTGAAAAGTCCTCTAATGTCATCCAAAACAAAACCGGTACCATTGACAAATTCTTGACAGCTGCAAAAGGTACACCTTCAAGGAAATCTAGCAACATTCCGCAGGACATCCGTACACCACCATCTCCAACCGTGGAGATAGCTGAACGAGGCCGCACATCAAAGAAGCCCAACAATGCCAAAACAAAGACCTAGGTCCCCATTTGCTGCCAGTGACAATCTTGCATTTTACACTGGCATCTGTGTAAAGACTCTATTAATGTTCAATAAAGACAAATGCATAGTATGCAAATTAAATTTATATATTTATGATAAAATGATGAATTATGACAAATGAACAATTTCATATAATAACATGCAATGTACAAGGCTTAAGAGAAAAAAACAAAAGAAACAGATTTTACCAATGGTCAAAACATCAGAAAGCTAATATACTACTTGTTCAAGAGACACATTTAACTGAGAATTTATGTAAATTTATTCGATCTGAATGGAAAGGTGAAATTTTTCATAGTTTTGGCACCAGTCAAAGTAAAGGTGTTAGTTTATTCATAAAAAATAATATTGATTATGAACTTATAAATGAAATTAAAGACATTGATGGTAGAATGATAATAATAAATATAAAAATTAAAGAAACAATATATACAATTACCAACATTTATGCTCCAAATGATAGGCATGAAAGAAATACCTTCTTCAAAAAAATAAAAGATAAATTGAAAGAATTCTCATTGGGTTTCAACATCATTGGAGGTGATTTTAATGAGATGCCAACAACATCTGATAGAAAAACAGCATCAAATAAGAAGATATTAAAGCCTGTACATGGCTTTAAAATACTGATAAAACAATTAAAACTATCTGACTGTTGGAAACAAAAAAACAAAAATATAAGACAATTTACATGGAAGCGAAAAAATAACAGCAATGAGGCAAGTAGAATAGACCTTTTTATGATTTCTAATGAGCTACTTCCTAAAATATACTCATGCGACATAAGACCACTAACAATAAAATATTCAGACCACCAAGCAGTTTCTTTAAAAATTAAAAATAAGACCATAAATAAGGGACCAGGACTATGGAAACTGAATGCCCTTCATTTAAAAGATATTAAATACCAATCAAAAATAAAAGGAATAATCCAAAAATATTCAAACATGAACTATGACAACATGAATAATATACTTGATATATGGGATGAAATGAAAATTGAAATAAGAGAAGAATCTATAAGGTTTTCAAAAAACAAGTCTAAAAATACCAAAGGGAAAATTCAAACGCTGGAGTCTAAATTAGAAAAAATCATTGACAAAGATAGCAGAGAATATATTGAAACTTTTGAAAAACTAGAGGAAATATATGAAATAAAAGCCAAAGGGGCACAAATCCGTTCTAGAGTTCACTGGATAGAACAGGGTGAAAAAAATACTAAATTTTTCCTGTCATTAGAAAATAAACGACAGACAAAAAAATCTATAACTGAAATAAAAGATAAAAAGGGTGACATTATCACAGACCAAGATAAAATACTAAATCGATTAAAAGAATTTTATCAAGAAGTTTATCAAGAATTATATACATCAAGTTTTGAAACCAATAAAAATTTTGATTATCTTGAAAAAACAGAGATGGAAAATGTTCTTAATAATGAAGACAAAGAAATATGTGAAGGATTAATTACAGAAGAAGAATGTACCAAAACTCTCTTTCAAATGAAACTAAATAAATCTCCAGGAAATGATGGTTTAACTGTAGAGTTTTACAGAGAATTTTGGAATGAAATTAAAACATTTCTTTTAAAAACCTTAAATCACATCTACCAAAAAGGAATTATGTCCAGATCAATGAAAAATGGAATTTTATCTTTAATGTATAAAAAAGGAGATTATAGTGATTTAAATAATTGGCGCCCCCTTACATTACTAAATGTTGACTACAAAATCTTGACAAGTTGTCTCGCAAACAGATTAAAAAAAGTCTTACCTAAAATAATCAATACAGATCAAAATGGTTTTATCAAAAATAGATTCATCGGATTAAATATAAGATTAATACAAGATATTATAGATAATGCTGAAAAATTTAATATTAATGGTGCAATATTATTTCTAGATTTCGCAAAAGCTTTCGACACAGTAGAATGGGAATTCATGTATAAAGTTTTAGAGAAATTTTCTTTCGGCAAATCTTTTATAAAATGGGTGAAAACAGTTTATAATGACACAAAACTTAAGATAGTTAATAATGGTTGGATCTCAGAATCATTCAAAATATCAAGAGGAGTCAGACAAGGGTGCCCGCTTTCTGCCCAATTATTTGTCTTGGTAGTTGAAATAATGGCAATAAATATAAGAAAGAATAAAAACATAAAGGGAATAAGAATAAATAGGAATCAAGAACGCGCATTTAAAATATCACAGTTTGCAGATGATACTACTCTTTTTTTAAATTCTAAAAATGATGTTACTGCTGCCCTAAATGAAATTGAAATATTTGGCTCCTTCTCAGGTTTGAAACTAAATAGAGATAAATGTAAAGGTCTTTGCCTTAAAAAAATATTTGATGACAATTTTGAATCAATTTGTTGGTCTGACCCATCTGTAAAAACATTAGGAATACATTTCGGATTTGATAAAAACCTCTTATTTGAAAAAAATTGGTTGAATAAAATAGAGAAGATAAAAAGTATTGTTCAAAAATGGAACCAAAGAAAACTTACAATGATAGGTCGAATTAAAATAATCAAATCATTTATCTTATCTCAAGTATCCTATACAGCTTCAATGCTCACAGTGCCAAAAAATATTATATCCGAGTTCGAGAAAATAGCTTATAACTATGTGTGGGATGGAAAAAGGGAAAAGATCAAAAGGAAAACTCTAATAAAAGACTATACTACAGGAGGAATTAAAATGATAGACCTGAAGTCCCATATTGATACCCTTAGAATTAACTGGTTAAAAAAATTAAACAGTAGAGAATCAAATAACTCATTATGGACAGAAATCCCAAATCACTTTTTGAATAAAATTGGACCAAGGCATATAATTTTTGCAATGAATATTGATAAAATAGAAAATCTACCTAATCTACAAGAACTTCCAATATTTTATAAAGAGATTATCAAGTCATGGTATACCTTCAAAGGTACAGAAAATCAGAAAAACAAACCACATGATCACCAATGGGTTAGAAGGCAAATGCTATGGGGAAACAAAAATATAAAATTTCAAGGGAAATGTCTTCTTTATAAAAACTGGATATCAGCTGGTATATTCACAATGAATGATATCCTAGATGAAAATGGTAAATTCTCACAAAATATAATTTTCTCAAAGCTATTAGATAAACACAATTGGATAACACAAGTGTCAAAATTAAAAAGTGCAATACCTAAAAACTGGATGAACATTTTAAAAAACATTGATGCCACAAAATATACAGTAAATATAAACAAAAAAATTCAATATAATGGATGCAAGTCAATCGTTCTTCAGAAATTAACAAATAAATTTGTATATAATATTCTTGTTCAAAATTCATCATCTGATCCATTAGCATTTGACAAGTGGAAGGATGACTATCCTGACATTTTTCAAAATAATCAAATTTCAAAAACATTGGAATTTATCTTCAAAGCAGTCAAAGAAAATAAAATGAAAGTAATGAGATGGAAACTAATACAAAGAATATTACCCACAAAATATCTTCTTCATAAATGGAAACTAGAAAATGATCCACTTTGTTACACATGTAATGTCGTGGAAGACTATCAACACTATCTTATTGACTGTAAATATTTTGAAATTTTAAACAAAAAAATATTAGAAATATTTAAAGAAGTTCAAATTGAAAAGAACTTGATTACACTAAAAAATTATATCTTTGGTTATAAATGTGGCAATAAACAATATGATGATATAAACATATTTCTAACTATGATAATTTTCACTATCTATAAAACATATCACACTAGTGATAAGAAATCAAAAAGAATAAATCCTGTTCCGATCCTGAGAATGGAAGTAGATAAATATATCCAATATCTTCAACACAAGAACGATATAATTCCAAAAATCTTCGTAAAGGCACAGATTATCCTCACTACACAGTAAATATCCGGTCAAGTCACATTGTACATCTTGATCTTTAATCCTCCTAAAATGCAATAAAATATTTTTGTTAATAAATGAACCAAGTATTTAAAGGCTGAAAAACAAAATAGTAAATTCGATAAGTAAAGATAGTATATAATCAAAATGCATTATGATATAATTATGATAATTTAAAAGCCACTTAGCTTCGGAACTCCATCCAAGCTAGTCCAAGTATGGGAATCACCATAGGCTGGACATCAGAATAGGCTGTCAACAATGCTCCACTTCTATAATTATAAAAAGTAAAAATACCTTTACTAAAAATAAATATAAAACGACCTTGAACTAAGCGCGCAGATATAGAAATTCTAAAATCTATCGATACGATATATCTTTCACAAAGCGTCGTCTGTTAGAGTTAAATCTCCGCTAACTTTTCTCTTACTATACCTTACCTGTAAAAATTAGGTGTTGTTCACTGAGGCATGAAATTTTGTCGACGTGGCATTCAGATATATACTACAGTAATTTTCATTAAAAAAATCCTTTAAACTTTTCTTTTTACATTAGAAAGATTATTAAATACTTACATGGAATATTAAGCCCGCTTTCTGCAATTCTTCTGTACATTCATTTAGATACAGCTGACACACGCACACGTACAGTTTCTTACACGTTGCACTTTTTACATGGTAAATAAAAACCCGGAACGTATTGCTATTTCCGATTAGCTTTTTTATATACTTAAAAAAATTGACTTTCCGGAAATTAGTTATTCAAAACGATATAGATAAACATATTCTACAACTTTACATTGGAACTTTATATTCATATATTATTATCATCTATTCACAATTTAAATCAATACCTATACGTTTATATATGCACATCGCACAATGGCCCGGGTGCTGGTGATTTTGTAAATGGGCTGTATATATGTATAATAATAATAATAACTAGATGGCTACTGTTGCAAGCAACAGACGGATTCCTCCTTTCTTAGACCTTCCTCGGAACTGAATCGTTAAAATCGGAATAAAGAAAATGGAAAACAGAAATGTTGCTTTAGTACCTTATTCACTTCAGCAAATGGGTCAAAAGAGCTTATGTCTAGTTTGGGACTCTTATTCATTTATCAACAAAATAGAAGAATTAAATACCTTTCATTTTTACAAAAGCTTTAAACTCCATGCTTTATCAATATCAAATCCTTTACAATTACTTTCTCAAAACAGAATTGCACAATGATTTTCCAATGAAATAATTTCTATTAATAGAAAATGACAACAACATGAAAGTACATCATGTACAGATATGTAATGCTACTAAGAAAAAAAAAGAAGAAACGGAGAACAAGAATAAAAGAGTTATCTTTCTTATACTATGGTAAGTTTACATAATACGACTACTTGTGTGAAGAATAAATAGTATAGGACAAAAAGTGTAAATTCTACATGAGTAAATGATTGTTAAGACCTTGAGAATGATTATTTGGCCTTTAACCTATGTCATGGATAAAAGCTAAGTATTGTGATTATTCTCATCACGATTGATCTTAATCTGAGCAAAGCTCAATATCTAATCAACCAAAGTCAGTTGTGACCTTGAAATCAAACAAATGACCTTGGGTCAAGGTCATGATGAAAGAGTTTAATGCAAGGAATATTTGTGTAAAGTTTGTACTGTCAAGGTCAAACAGTCTTTGTTTTATAGACTGAAGTATGTTGTGACCTTGAAAATCAGAATTTGACCTTGGGTCAAGGTCAAGGTGAAATAGCTGGACCCAAGCATGATATGTATAAAGTATGAACTCTGAAGGTCAAGTAGTATTTGTTTTGTAGGGAAAAGTTGCTGTGACCTTGAGAATGAGAATTTGACCATAGGTCAAGGTCAAAGTGAAAGAGCATGATTGAACATATATTTGAATGAAGTTTACACTCTTAAGGTCAAATAGTCTTTGTTCTATAGGCAAAATTTGGTGTGACCTTGAGAATCAGAATTTGACCTTGGGTCAAGGTCAAACTGAAAGAGGTTGGTTAAATGATATTATGCATGAAGTTTGAACTCTGCAGGTCTAATAGTCCTTGTTCTACAGGCAAAAATTTGTTGTGACCTTGAGAATCAAAATTTGACCTTGGGTCAAGGTCAAGGTGAAAGAGCTTGGTTTAGTGATATCATGTATGAAGTTTGAACTCTGCATGTCTAATAGTCTTTGTTCTATAGGCAAAAGTTTGTTGTGACCTTGAGAATCAAAATTTGACCTTGGGTCAAGGACCGTGTGAAAGAGCTTGGTTTAAAGATATTATGTATGAAGTTTGAACTCTGAAGGTCAAATAGTCTTTGTTCTACAGGCAAAAGTTTGTTATGACCTTGAGAATGAAAATTTGACCTTGAAAGTAGGTCAACATTAAATGACTACCTATAAGTAATCTAGTACCCAAGTTTCAACTCAAAATCTCAAAAACTGTAGAAATTGGCACTGTGCCAATTTAAAGTTCCATTTTCAACTCGGAATAGCGCGAAAACCGTAAATATTTTATCGAGCATGTAAGCGTATAAAAGTTTACAAATTTCCCAAAGAACATTTTAAAACAAATTTCGTTCAAATCGTAGGGTTACTTTAGGAGTTATAAGAGTTTAAAGATTTGAACTTTGATGACCTCTAGCGGGGGCATATGTGAACTTTTCGACGACAAAATTTTTTTACCTCAAGATCTTTATATGCTCTTTCAAATGATCTTCATAGTTTTATCATAAGAAGTGGTACTTTTTTGTACAGTCACTGGAACGATCTGGGGGTAAGAATAATAATAATAATAATAATAAGAACTAGATGGCTACTGTTGCAAGCAACAGACGGATTCCTCCTTTATTAGACCTTCCTCGGAACTGAAGTGTGAAAATCCGAATAAAGAAGATGGAAAAAAGAAAAGTTGCTTTTGTACCTAATTCACTTCAGCAAATGTGGCAAAGGAGCTTATGTCTAATTTGGGACTCTTATTTATTTATCGACAAAATAGAAGAAAAAGATGATTAATACCTTTCAAGTTTAGGAAGGCTTTAAACTCCTAGATCTATTCTATCCATTTTGATTCCTTTGAAATTACTATCCCAAAAAGAATTGCACAATGAATTAGCAATGAGAAAATTTCTATAAATAGAGAATGACAACAGCATGAAAGTACAGACAAGTAATGCTACTAAGATAAAAAAAAGGAAACATAGAACAAGAATAAAAGAGTTATCTATCTTACTATGTAAAGTTCAAATAAGAAGTACTACTTGTGTGAAGAATAAATATTTAAGAACAAAATTCTCTCAATCCTACAAGAGTAAATGTTTGTTATGACCTTGAAAAAGTTTATTTGACCTTGACCCAAGGTCATGGATGAAAGATAAGCATTTTAGTTTATTCTCATCAAAATTCCTTTTCATCTATTCAAAGCTCAATATTTTATCAACAAAAGTCTGTTTTGACCTTGAAATCGAACAAATGACCTTCGGTCAAGGTCAAGGTGAAAGGACTTGATGTAAGGAACATTTGCGCAAAGTTTGAACTCTCAAGGTCAAATGGTCTTTGTTCTATGGGAAAATTTTTGTTGTGACCTTGAGAATGAGAATTTGACCTTGGGTCAAGGTCAAGGTGATGGGGCTTGGATCAATGATTGTATTTATGAAGTTTGAACTGTCAAGGTCAAATAGTCTTTGTTCTATAGGCAAAAGTTTGTTGTGACCTTGAGAATCAAAATTTGACCTTGAAACTTGGTAATCATCAATGACTACCTATAAGTAACCTACCATCCAAGTTTCAACTCAAAATCTCAAAAACTGTAGAAATTGGCACTGTGCCAATTTAAAGTTCCAATTTCAACTCAAAATAGCGCGAAAACCGTAAATATCTTATCGAGCATGTAAGCGTATAAAAGTTTGCAAATTTCCCAAAGAACAATATAAAACAAATTTCATTCAAATCGCACAGTTAGTTTAGGAGTTATAAGGTTTTAAAGATTTGACCTTTGATGACCTCTAGCGGGGGCATATGTAAACTTTTCGACAAGAAAAAAAATATATATGAAGATCTTTATTTGCTCTTTCACATGATACTTTCCATTTTATCATATGATGCGGTACTTTGTTGTAAAGTCTCTGGATTGGCTTGGGGGTAAGAATAATAATAATAATAATAATAAGAATAATAAGAATAAAGAAAAGACAATACAATAACAGAAAGGATTCCGACGGAAGTCGGAATCCTTAATAATAATAAGAATAAAGAAAAGACAATACAATAACAGAAAGGATTCCGACGGAATAGTCGGAATCCTTAATAAAAAAAAAAAAAAAAAAAAAAAAAAAAAAAGAAAAGACATAGAAGACTGTTCGTGTTCTAAAAAGACATACTAACAGAATTTTGAGAGTAGTTTTACAGTCTGTGCACTTAGGACGAGATGTCAAAAGAAGGGAGGAGATCTCCAACAAGACCCCGTTGCAGCATCAACAGTTAAACACCAAAACACCCGATGCAAAAACACAAAAGACGAGTACAGCACGAGACGGAAAAGAGACACACGACATGTAAACATCAAACACAAAAGACTACACATAAACCGACGAGACCAATTGGTAACCGGTGTCAAAGTGTCATTAATTCGACACGATTACGGACAGGAAGAATGGAATGCTGTCGGGCATATTCTCCGTTCTGGCTAGAGACATAAGGAATTCAGTTACATTGGAACTTTACCATCTTTCTTTACAATTGCCTTTTCCCCCAGTTACTCATTCCTCAAAAGAAACTTTTTAAAAACTTCAAAAGTTTCATTTCTGAGTTGACAAGGACATAACTTTACCGATGTCAACATTGATGACATTATTAGCAAAATAAGAAGGATCAAAGGTAGGCAGAAATACCATCGAAATTGTGTTAGAATCATTAAAAGCTTTTTATACCATAGATATGTCACCAGACAGACACTTGGCGGCTTCGCACTGAACCAATCTACAGCTTTATGACAAATATGGATAATGACCATATCCCTGTCTACAGTACAAAATCGATAATTCAGAAAATCAGAAACCGAAGGCATACAAAATCAGGATAAAACAGGAACCAAAGCAAACAAAAACAAAAACCTCCACCATATGAAAAGAAGCGAACTCCCGATATGAGAGTGAGACCAGGTGCCCAGGAAGAGTAAGCATCTCCTGCTTGCATGCAACACCCGTCGCTTCAATTCGGTAGAACTGTCACATCCGGTTACTTCCATTTTGGAAGATATATAGTACAATCTTTGGTTGGATGGTTCAAATGGTCTATGACAGAATATCATCCACCATTCTGGATAGTGGGACATCATAGTGTATGACGAGTTCCCCATATCGACCGTAGAACTTCCTCAGTGACGATGTTAGTCGGTCACAAACATATCCCTGACTGAGAAGCTTATCTGAAAGACGCCTAGCTCTCAGAACAAAATCCGTATGTTTGGTACTTGCTCTGGCATAGCGTATCAACTGAGATATGAACACGCCATAAGCAGGCGATGAAGGGATGTTGCTACTCAGAAAAGGAAAGTTCGTAATGCTGAAATTGAAGTCGTCACGTTTGTCATAGAGTGAGGTGTTCATGTGACCATCAGTGTCGTAGGACAACATTATGTCCAAATAGGATGCTGAATTATTTGTCTCTGTAGTTTCTTTGACTTCAAGCTCCGAAGGATAGATACTGCTCAGGTAATCCGCGAATTTTGGATTATTGATGGACAACACATCGTCTATGTATCTGTAAGTGAAGTTGAAGTCAGAAGCTAGGTATCTTTTCCCTTCAGAGACCAAAGATTGAATGAATTCAGCTTCGTACGAGTAAAGGAAAATGTCGGCAAGGAGTTGGGCACAATTGGTCCCCATTGGAATTCCGACAATTTGCTGGAAGACCTTTCCTCCAAACACCACAAAAATGTTGTCGATCAGAAAGTTTAACATCTGAATAATATCTGTTTCAGTGTACTTATTTTCAGAATCTGACTTTTCTTCTACAAAGTAGGTTTTGTCATAGTTTTAAACAACAATAAATTTGTATTTGCGATTACCGTTCTTACTTGTAAACGCATTACTTATAATTTTTGCGAGTCTTTCTTTCAATTTAAAATGTGGAATTGTAGTGTAAAGTGTCGAAAAATCAAAGGCTTTGATCGTATGGACTCTACTGAAATGAGTGGATTTCAGATGTTCTAAAAGTTCCTTCGAATTCTTTAAAATCCACATCTGGTTGATGCCACTGCGAGAATATACTGTCGAACAATATTTTTGTAGCCCAGATTTGAATTCAGATAAAACTTTGGTGAGTAAGATCGATACAGATTTGGTAGAACATTTTGAGGAACCAGCGATGCAACGTTGTTTGTACGGATTCTTATGCATTTTAGGTATGCAGTATAAGTATGGTAAATCTAAATCTAAATTGGTAGTGTCGAAGCCAAAGGAAGCAAGGGCTGATTTGTGGTTATCTATTATTTCAGAGGCAGAAAGGTTTGTTGGGGTGTAAGTGGGATTTCCAGGTGTCGAATTTAAACCCAACTCTTTAACTAGACTGTCGAAATAGTACTTTTTGCAAGTAAATGTGTAATTATTTGAGGCTTTGTCCGCTGGTGTGATGACATAATGTTCTTGGAGGTAGGTAAGCTCTGTGATAACATCAGGGTCTTTAAATATAGACACGAATCTGGTGTTCACAGTTGATTTTAAACATTCGGAAAGGGTGTCGAGCTGTACATCCTCTTTCTTTGCCCAACCAGCGCATTCTTGAGAATTGCACTCTTGACTGACTGCGACGACAGTACTCCATGACAGGCCAAGTTGGCACCGGTTGCCCATTGGTCTTGTTGGTTTATGTGTGATCTTTTGAGTTTCATGTTTCTATGGTGTAAGTTGGTGTTCCTTGTCCCTTTTACGTCTCTATCTGTGTGTGTCATCTCTGTCCTTTTGCATTGGGTGTTTTGAGGTTTTGCTATGGGTGCTGCAACCAATTATTGTTAGAGATCCCCTCCTTTCTTCAATTGAAGTTCTTATCGAACACGAGTGTAGAACAACGGTAAACAAAGACAACATTCAAACGGTGATTCTCAGAATAAATCCAGACACCGGTGTATGAATATTACTGTTTGTGGGAAATACTAAATAGGAGAGTCAACATGTCATTGGAAAAACTTGATGACGTGTTCCAGTTTTTTTTCAGCAAACAAACCAATCATACAGTTCGGGGAGATCCCCTCCCTTCTTTTATTACCAAACTGTAACACAGGTGATAAAAAACCGCATAAAACACTTTAATAATCAGTATAATGGACTGTTATAGCTGATATACAGAGTGTATTTTATACACAATAAACTTACCTTCGACGGGAAAAGACAAATAACTTCTGTTTTGCACCAGTTTTCACTTTTAAGTTTAACATTTGCCTTGGGCGACCTTCAGAACCCCTTACATGTACATCATATAAAGTTTGTATATAGATTTATATTGAAAAAAAATATCATTCTGTTAAGACACAAATAATTATTTTGCATAAGACTAAATGTTGCAGTACCAACAGCAAATCACCCAATGCTAATACACAAAGACGAGCACAGCAAGAGACGTAAAAGAGACATAAGACATAGAACCATCAAACACAAAAGACCACACATAAGACGAGACTAATGGGCAACCGGTGTCGACTTAGGACGGCCATTTCCCGATTATGTGCGCACAACCCTCCCACTTTTCCGGTCATAAAAAGATGTCGAAGAATGTACAATTGAAGTGTAAAACAACCTTCTCACTGTTAGATGGTCACACAAACAAGACAGCAAAACACAAGGACCAAAGCAACACGAATGATATAAAAAGGGGGATGAGTGCTCTGCCTACTGCAGCGAGCACGTGCATGTTATCGTCCGAGGTGTCCGACTGACATTCATAGAAGACAGGTGGTCGGGGTCCTGTCTTCTCTACAGGACAGGGCCCGCCATGGAGTCCCGTCGTCACAGTCAAACTGTAGGTCTTATGGATGCGCTGGTATAAATTGTAGATTGTTCAAGTACCACGACTAGTGTCCGTCTGGTGATATAAGGATCATGTATAAAAGGCGGTAATGATAGAATACTGTTATCTATGATAGGAAAGAAAGAGATTCTGAAACAGGTGTGAAACAAGGCAAACGTTTCAAACACAGAAACACCATTTTTAGACCTAAATATCAAAATTGTTAATGGAGAGATCCATACAAGTGTGTATGACAAAAGAGATGATTTTGGATTTCCCCTGGCTTGACGGTGATGTTCCTAGATTACCGTCCTATGTAAACGTCTTCAAATTGAATAGCATCATTTAAGAACAGATAAATTGGCAACGTGACCCAGACATGCACGTTTCGGGTACTTAACCGTCATCACTGATCCTAAATCTAAACAATGTTATATGCCAAAAAAGAATGAAAATTACTATGTCGAAAATGTGTACCGAAAGACGTAGCAGGACGGGTGGGATATGATGCTACAGAACCCACTTTTTAGAAATTTCAAGAAATTTTGATAACAGAAATTTAGAATGCATTGATGAAACGATCAACCGAAATTGATCGAACTTGGCTACATGTGCCCTCGGGGACTCCTGGTCCACCAGCAGTGACATTCACCAAGTGGTATAAATGTAAACGTCTTCAAATAGAATAGCATCATATGAGAACAGATAAATTGGCAACGTGGACCAGACATGCACGTTTCGGGTACTTAACCCTCATCACTGATCCTAAATCTAAACAATGTTATATGCCAAAAAAGTATGAAAATTACTATGTCGAAAATGTGTACCGAAAGACGTAGCAGGACGGGTGGGATATGATGCTACAGAACCCACTTTTTAGAAATTTCAAGAAATTTTGATAACAGAAATTTAGAATGCGTTGAAGAAACGATCAACCGAAATTGATCGAACTTGGCTACATGTTTATGGTATCTATATTTCACAGCTCATCTGGTATGCTAGAGCATGTACATGTACTGATGTTTTGGATTTTCATAGTAGAAATTTACAAATTACCAAGAAACTTTTAGGGCAAGGTTTTCGCTTTCACAAACTAGTAAAGACTTTCTGGCAATTTTACAAAAAATTATTGTCAACTTCTTCTGAAATTCGGACCAATACAGGCAACAGAGTATATTACTTTGGGTATTTCACAACCTGCATTTTATGGTGACATTATTAACAAGATAAGAAGGATCAAAGATAGACAATATCACTATCGAAAATGCGTCATAATCATCAAACGCCTTTTATACCGTGGATATGATCCTAATGTCACCAGACGGACTTGTTACTTGACCAATCTACAGTCTTGTACAAGCGCATTCTCAAAACTTGCACTATGACTGACTGTGACGACGGGACTCCATGACGGGCCCTGTCCAAACCTCTTTAGAGAAGACAGGGCTCCGACCACCTAACCTCTCTGAATGTCAGTCGGACTCCACGGGTGATAACATACATGCGCTCGTGGTGGCAGAGCACGGATTGTTTTACGTACGCCCTCTTATATATCCATTTACATCTGTGTTGCATGGGCCCCTGCGTTTTGCGGTCTTGATTGTGTGCTGTCATCTGACAGTGATGAGGTTGTTTTACACCACAATTGTACGTTCTTCGAGACATCTGGGTAATCGGAAAAGTGAGAGGGTTGTGCGCGCGTAATCCATGATAACCGCACCTTCTGCTATTTCCGTGGCAGATGGCCGTCCTAAGTCGGCACCGGTTGCCCATTGGTCTTGTTGGTTTATGTGTAGTCCTTTGTGTTTGATGTTTCTGTGTTGTGCGTTGACGTTCCTTGTCCCTTATGCGTCTCTTTCTTTGCTTGTCTTCTTTGTGTTTTTGCATTGAGTGTTTTTGGGTTTTGCTGTGGATGCTGCAACTTGGTGTTGTTGGAGATCCCCTCCTTTGTTTGCTAACGTTGAACTTTTAAGATATAAATTGGTGAAAGTAAGTAGAGCATAACACCCAAAATGCAAATCCAAAAGTCACAATTATTAGTCAGATGAGAAATATGGATAATGACCATATTCCAATACATAGTACAAAATCGATAATTCAGAAAATCATAAACCGAAGGCATACAAAATCAGGATAAAACAAGAACCAAAGCAAAGAAAAACCTCCACCATATGAAAAGAAGCGAACTCCCAAAATGGGAGTGAGACCAGGTGCCCAGGAAGAGTAAGCATCTCCTGCTTGCATGCAACACACGTCACTTCAATTCGGTAGAATTGTCACATCCGGTTACCAGATTCTTGAAAAAAAACATTAAAAAAAAACAAATATTGGGAGGAAATCAGTGATGACGCGTGGAACGCATTCTCATGAGAAAAAAAAACAACATCACATTACTATAGAAATACAAATACTCCACAGAGTCCTATGTAAGAACATGAAGAATGGAAATAATTTTATGTGGCTCTGCTAAATACATGCGCTATATTAATTAAAGAAGGGGACGTACTATGGCCATTGATCCAGAAATTAGGATTAAAAAACTTACAAAATATCTTCTAATTGTATGGAATTAATCCAGAGAATGTATTCCGTCAGAATTACAACTGTGTCAAAATTTTACGCTTTTCAGTCTGTTAAAATGAAATTTGTTTTTCATTGGTGGAGCCACCTTAAATAGATTAAAAGAAGAAACAAAAACTAAAAAGTAATTATCATAAGAAAAGAAGCAGGAAGTAATGTTACTATGTAAGAAATAGAAAATTGTAATTTTGAAGTTGAAGTCGTGATGTTTGACATGTATTGAAGTACATTTGTATTAAGTTGATCACTGTCGAAAAAAGATAACGTAAGATCTAAGTTAGAGAGAAGCAGAGGTAATGCATTCGAATGTTTCTTCCACATCCAATTCACAAGGATATATTGTGCAGAGGTTATCAGCAAAATTGATAGCACGTCATTGATAAATCTGTATGAAGAATTGAATTTAAATGCTAGGTGCCTCTTTTCATGACAGAGCATGAACTAAACAAACTCTGCTTGATCTGAGTATAGAAACATTTCAGCAAAAAGTGGAACACAGTTGGTTCCATTGGAATTCCCACAATTTGCTGTAATATCCTACTTCAATACTCTACGAATATGCTATGGATCAGAAAATTTAATATTTTGAGATGGTCTCCAACATTTTGAGTACTTCTGTGTATTTATTATTAGAATCAGAATTTGAGAAACACTTTAAATTTAGAATGTGGAATCATTGTGAAAAGAGTAGAAAAATCAAATGATTTGATCGAAAATACGTTGAAAAATTCAGGTCGTTTAAAAGAACTTTGAATTTTATCAGTATCCATTTTTGGTTTATACCCATTATAGAGTTATGGCTTAACAGTATTTTTTAGCTCACCTCGACGAAGTTGAAATGAGCTTATGCTATAACCCAGGCGTCCGCGTCCCCGTCCGCGTCCCCGTCCGCGTCCGCGTCCGGTTAAAGTTTTTGGGCAACTCAGTATCTGACAAAGTACTGATGCTACAGTAACCAAACTTGCACAAGTGATTCATCTTGGGATGCTGAGGTGAACCCATGCATCGGATGCAGCATCTGACCTACATTTTCCGGTTGAATGACTTTGTCAATGTCTGGTTAAAGTTTTTGGGGTAGTTCAGTATCTGACAAAGTAATGATGCTACAGTAACCAAACTTGCACAAGTGATTCATCTTGAGATGCTGAGGTGAACCCATGCATCGGATGCAGCATCTGACCTACTTTTTCCGCTTGAGTGATTTTGCCTTATAAGGCCAATATTGAGCAAAGTATAAGTGCTACATGTACCAAACTTGCATATTGGATGTATCTTTGATCAAACATTCATAAAATGACCTTGACCTACTTTTTCCACTCGAGTGATTTTGCCTTGAAAGGCCAATATTGAGCAAAGTATAAGTGCTACATGTACCAAACTTGCATATTGGATGTATCTTTGATCAAACTTTCATAAAATGACCTTGACCTACTTTTTCCACTTGAGTGATTTTGCCTTTAAAGGCCAATATTGAGCAAAGTATAAGTGCTACATGTACCAAACTTGCATATTTGATGTATCTTTGATCAAACTTTCATAAAATGACCTTGACCTACTTTTTCCGCTTGAGCGATTCTGCCTTTAAAGGCTTATATTGAGCAAAGTATAAGTGCTACATGTATCAAACTTGCATATTGGATGTATCTTTGATCAAACTTTCATAAAATGACCTTGACCTACTTTTTCCACTCGAGTGATTTTGCCTTGAAAGGCCAATATTGAGCAAAGTATAAGCGCTACATGTACCAAACTTGCATATTGGATGTATCTTTGATCAAACTTTCATAAAATGACCTTGACCTACTTTTTCCACTCGAGCGATTCTGCCTTTAAAGGCTTATATTGAGCAAAGTATAAGTGCTACATGTACCAAACTTGCATATTGGATGTATCTTTGATCAAACTTTCATAAAATGACCTTGACCTACTTTTCCACTCGAGTGATTTTGCCTTGAAAGGCCAATATTGAGCAAAGTATAAGTGCTACATGTACCAAACTTGCATATTGGATGTATCTTTGATCAAACTTTCATAAAATGACCTTGACCTACTTTTTCCACTTGAGTGATTTTGCCTTTAAAGGCCAATATTGAGCAAAGTATAAGTGCTATATGTACCAAACTTGCATATTGGATGTATCTTTGATCAAACTTCCATAAAATGACTTTGACCTACTTTTTCCGCTTGAGCGATTCTGCCTTTAACGAGGCCGAGTATAATTCGAGTTATCGCGCTTTGCGCACTTCTTGCGCATCGACCCCATTTCAGTTAGTTGTTAACGCGGTAGTTTCAAATAAGCTCTCATATGAATAGAAAACATGAACAAAACCAACATAATCGTATTCTGTGTAATTTAAATTAGAAAAATGACATTCCAAAAGTTAAATAGAGTACAGGTATCATTATTTCGTAAATACGACATAGCAGACGATTTCCGGTAAATGCTATTTTTAGATGCTTTATCGCCTATTTTAAGCCCAGTTTCCAAACCCCGCTTCAGGAAACCGATATTCGCTGGTAGAAAACTAGGCATAAGTTAGAAGGTAACTTGAAGTTTCTACGTGAATAAAAAGGGGCTTCGCTGACGCTCCACTCACATATAGAAACTTCAAATTACCTCCTTTACGAGTGTAATAGCCTCGATAGCGTAGTGGTTAGCGCGCCCGGCTTGCGTACTTTTAGTTAAAAGTATGGGTTCGAGCCGCATTCGTGTCACACATTTTTCTGTTCAGCTTTTTTATGATGCTTCTTCACAAATTAGACGAGCAATAAATTTTGCCATCTATTGAATAATACAAGCTAATAAATAATGTTCAGCGTCTTTATTTTCTTTTTTTTATAGTTAACATTCACAAGTTTTATACTCCACCGACCCTCCTTAACCAGTAATCCGCTACATATTGTCTTGGTCGGGACTATGAGAAAATAAAACAAACAGGACCGCCTATGTTGCTTGACCTAGTTATGTAGAACATGGTCAAAGTCAGAATCCTTTAATCTTGACTGTCGATATATATGAGTTTATCTAACCATACACTTTGTAATGTATACTAAGAAAAAAACAAAAACAAAACGAAACAAGAAATGCATAATGTAAACAAATCCGACACTCGTCATGGTCATTCATGAATTACTTGACCTTTAGGAAAATTCAGCGTTGTCGTGACTATTTTCGAGAAGTATATGCTTGTGCTTTTCTACTGGTCATGAAAATGTTATTTCTTGCTTCAGATTGCAGTATTGAATTGATCAGATGAAACTCGGAACAACATCGTATTGACCGTCAACTTCTACAAATCTAATATGTTCGATTTCTTGAAATTGACCAATAACTGTGGGAAGAGAAAGACAAACCTCTGGGATCCCCCTACGTCAAATTGCATTTAGCTCTAAGTCTTAGCATAGATACTTGTAACCACCACGTCTCGTGCTCGCTGATCTTTGAAAAGTAACAAAGTTTGAACAACAATGTATCACATAAAAGATAAAAGAATAAAATGAGAGAAAAACATAAATAAATAAATAAATAAATAAATAAATAAATAAATAATGTCCGCTCATGAAGGCCTAACATGGCCGAAACGTACGGCAAAAAGAAACCAAGTGTTTTTATTCAAATAAATAAATAAACTAGATGGCTACTGTTGCAAGCAACAGACGGATTCCTCCTTTATTAGACCTTCCTCGGAACTGAAGCGTTAAAATCCGAATAAAGAAGATGAAAAAAGAATGGTTGCTTTAGTACCTTATTCACTTCAATAAATGAGTCAAAAGAGCTTATGTCTAACTTGGGACTCTTATCTATTTATCGACAAAAAAAGAAGAAAAAGACGATAAATACCTTTCAAGTTTAGGAAGGCTTTAAACTCCTTGATCTATTCTATTCATTTTGAATCCTTTTAAATTACTATCCCAAAAAGAATTGCACAATGAATTAGCAATGAGAAAATTTCTATAAATAGAGAATGACAACAGCATGAAAGTACAGACAAGTAATGCTACTAAGATAAAAAATAGAAACAGAGAACAAGAATAAGAGAGTTATCTATCTTACTATGTAAAGCTCAAATAAGAAGTACTACTTGAGTGAAGAATAAATATTTAAGAACAAAATCCTATCAATCCTACTAGAGTAAATGTTTGTTATGACCTTGAAAAAGTTTATTTGACCTTGAACCAAGGTCATGGATGAAAGATAAGCATTTTAGTTTATTCTTATCAAGATTTCTTTTCATCTATTCAAAGCTTAATATTTTATCAACAAAAGTCTGGTGTGACCTTGAAATCGAACAAATGACCTTGGGTCAAGGTCAAGATGAAAGGACTTGATGCAAGGAATATTTGCGTCAAGTTTGAACTCTCAAGGTCAAATGGTCTTTGTTCTATAGGAAAAATTTTGTTGTGACCTTGAGAATGAGAATTTGACCTTGGGTCAAGGTCAAGGTGAAAGGGCTTTGATCAATGATTGTATTTATGAAGTTTGAAATGTCAAGGTCAAATAGTCTTTGTTCTATAGGCAAAAGTTTGCTGTGACCTTGAGTGTGAAAATTTGACCTTGAAAGTAGGTCAACATTAAATGACTATCTATAAGTAACCTAGTATCTAAGTTTCAACTCAAAATCTCAAAAACTGTAGAAATTGGCACTGTGCCAATTTAAAGTTCCATTTTCAACTCGAAATAGCGCGAAAACCGTAAATATTTTATCGAGCATGTGAGCGTATAAAGGTTTACAAATTTCCCAAAGAACATTTTAAAACAAATTTCGTTCAAATCGTACGGTTAGTTTAGGAGTTATAAGAGTTTAAAGATTTGACCTTTGATGACCTCTAGCGGGGGTATATGTGAACTTTTCGACGACAAAATTTTTTTACCTCAAGATCTTTATATGCTCTTTCACATGATCCTTTTCGTTTAATCATAAGAAGTGGTACTTTTTTGTACAGTGACTGGAACCATCTGGGGGTAAGAATAATAATAATAAGAACTAGATGGCTACTGTTGCAAGCAACAGACGGATTCCTCCTTTATTAGACCTTCCTCGGAACTGAAGTGTTAAAATCCAAATAAAGAAGATGAAAAAAAGAATAGTTGCTTTAGTACCTTATTCACTTCAGCAAATGAGTTAAAAGAGATTATGTCTAACTTGGGACTCTTATCTATTTATCGACAAAAAAGAAGAAAAAAAAAAAAAAACGATAAATACCTTTCAAGTTTAGGAAGGCTTTAAACTCCTAGATCTATTCTATCCATTTTAAATCCTTTTAAATTACTATTCCAAAAAGAATTGCACAATGAATTAGCAATGAGAAAATTTCTATAAATAGAGAATGACAACAGCATGAAAGTGCAGACATGTAATGCTACTAAGATTAAAAAAAAAAGGAAACAGAGAACAAGAATAAAAGAGTTATCTATCTTACTATGTAAAGATCAAATAAGAAGTACTACTTGTGTGAAGAATAAATATTTAAGAACAAAATCCTATCAATCCTACAAGAGTAAATGTTTGTTATGACCTTGAAAAAGTTTATTTGACCTTGAACCAAGGTCATGGATGAAAGATAAGCATTTTAATTTATCAAGATTTCTTTTCATCTATTCAGAGCTCAATATTTTATCAACAAAAGTCTGTTGTGACCTTGAAATCGAACAAATGACCTTTGGTCAAGGTCAAGGTGAAAGGACTTGATGCAAGGAATATTTGCGCCAAGTTTGAACTCTCAAGGTCAAATGGTCTTTGTTCTATAGGAAAAAATTTGTTGTGACCTTGAGAATAAGAATTTGACCTTGGGTCAAGGTCAAGGTGAAAGGGCTTGGACCAATGATTGTATTTATGAAGTTTGAAGTGTCAAGGTCAAATAGTCTTTGTTCTATAGGCAAAAGTTTGTTGTGACCTTGAGAATCATAATTTGACCTTGAAACTGGGTCATCATCAATGACTACCTATAAGTAACCTACCATCCAAGTTTCAACTCAAAATCTCAAAAACTGTAGAAATTGGCACTGTGCCAATTTAAAGTTCCATTTTCAACTTGGAATAGCGCGAAAACCGTAAATATTTTATCGAGCATGTAAGCGTATAAAAGTTTGCAAATTTCCCAAAGAACAATATAAAACAAATTTCATTAAAATCGCACGGTTAGTTTAGGAGTTATAAGGTTTTAAAGATTTGACCTTTGATGACCTCTAGCGGGGGCATATGTGAACTTTTCGACAAGAAAAAAAATTTAAATTAAGATCTTTATTTGCTCTTTCACATGATACTTTCCATTTTATCATATGATGCGGTACTTTGTTGTAAAGTCTCTGGATTGGTTTGGGGGTAAGAATAATAATAATAATAAGAATAATAAGAATAAAGAAAAGACAATACAATAACAGAAAGGATTCCGACGGAAGTCGGAATCCTTAATAATAACTAGATGGCTACTGTTGCAAGCAACAGACGGATTCCTCCTTTATTAGACCTTGATCGGAACTGAAATGTTAAAATCTGAATAAAGAAGATGAAAAAAAAATAGTTGCTTTAGTACCTTATTCACTTCAGCAAATGAGTCAAAAGAGCTTAAGTCTAACTTAGGACTCTTATCTATTTATCGACAAAAAGGAAGAAAAAGACGATAAATACCTTTCAAGTTTAGGAAGGCTTTAAACTCCTAGATCTATTCTATCCATTTTGAATCCTTTTAAATTACTATCCCAAAAAGAATTGCACAATGAATTACCAATGAGAAAATTTCTATAAATAGAGAATGACAACAGCATGAAAGTACAGACAAGTAATGCTACTAAGATAAAAAAAAAAAAGGAAACAGAGAACAAAATAAAAGAGTTATCTATCTTACTATGTAAAGTTCAAACAAGAAGTACTACTTGTGTGAAGAATAAATATTTAAGAACAAAATCCTATCAATCCTACAAGAGTAAATGTTTGTTATGACCTTGAAAAAGTTTATTTGACCTTGAACCAAGGTCATGGATGAAAGATAACCATTTTAGTTTATTCTCATCAAGATTTCTTTTCATCTATTCAAAGCTCAATATTTTATCAACAAAAGTCTGTTGTGACCTTGAAATCGAATAAATGACCTTGGGTCAAGGTCAAGGTGAAAGGACTTGATGCAAAGAATATTTGCGTCAAGTTTGAACTCTCAAGGTCAAATGGTCTTTGTTCTATAGGAAAAATTTTATTGTGACCTTGAGAATGAGAATTTGACCTTGGATTAAGGTCAAGGTGAAAGGGCTTGGATCAATGATTGTATTTATGAAGTTTGGACTGTCAAGGTCAAATAGTCTTTGTTCTATAGGCAAAAGCTTGTTGTGACCTTGAGAATCATAATTTGACCTTGAAACTTGGTCATCATCAATGACTACCTATAAGTAACCTACCATCCAAGTTTCAACTCAAAATCTCAAAAACTGTAGAAATTGGCACTGTGCCAATTTAAAGTTCCATTTTCAACTCAAAATAGAGCGAAAACCGTAAATATTTTATCGAGCATGTAAGCGTATAAAAGTTTGCAAATTTCCCAAAGAACAATATAAAACAAATTTCATTCAAATCGCACGGTTAATTCAGGAGTTATAAGGTTTTAAAGATTTTGCCTTTGATGACCTCTAGCGGGGGCATATGTGAACTTTTCGACAAGAAAAAAAATTTAAATGAAGATCTTTATTTGCTCTTTCACATGATACTTTCCATTTTATCATATGATGCGGTACTTTGTTGTAACGTCACTGGATTGGCTTGGGGGTAAGAATAATAATAATAAGAATAATAAGAATAAAGAAAAGACAATACAATAACAGAAAGGATTCCGACGGAAGTCGGAATCCTTAATAAGAATAAAGAAAAGACAATACAATAACAGAAAGGATTCCGACGGAAAAGTCGGAATCCTTAATAAACAAGAGATTCGTACATCCATAGGAAAAATCAAACAAAAACGTACGCGACTTTAAGAAATGAATAATTTACGGGGGAAAAAACGACGTAACACTACTTGAAAAAGGATACTCCCCTCCATATGAGCTCAGCGGAGTCAACAATCCTCAATGATATACACATGGATGTGACATCGCGCTCCAGCCCCCCCCCCCCCCCCCCCCCCCCACGTCCTTCTCATAATCAGCGGAAATAAAAACAATAATACTAATATTTAGAAAAATAAAGAAATAGATAGATAAATAATACCTAAATTAATAAACATTTGGTTTTTTTTTTATCGATTTTTTTTCCAGTCCATACCGTGAATCATACAATCAATATGTATACGAATTTTCCTTCCCCTTTTTAAAATACATTCATTTTATTCGCAGAATATTCTATAATAATATAGTCTATACTCTACTCCGAAAACTTATAACTTACATTTTGGAACAATCAGTGTTAGGCCATTCATATTTCAATTTTCTTATTATTATGGATCCGCCGAATTAGTGATTGGCCAATAATCATGATAATCAGTTTATATAATAACCATATATAATTCAGTTCTTGTATTTATTTCTGTTGCCAATGTCACATATATTAGAATTTACATAAAACATTAAGTCTTATATTCAATATTTACAAAAGGTGTGAACATGAACATAGTAAACATGTTGAAGTAAAAAAAAAAAATAGCGAGAAACAGTGGGCAACCGGAGATCAGAGCCGGTATCGTATAGAGAATCTTCCCCCATAGAGAATCATCCCCCACGGAAGGTTTTCTATATAGAAAATCATCCCCCAGGGGGAAGGTTCTCTATATAGAAAACGTTCCCCCATCATAGAAAATCCGGAAAGCCATACGGATTTTTGATATCGTCTTTGGTTTTTGACTGTCTACCATGATAGATCCATGGAAATTTAAATAGAATTTAACGTATTTTCGATTATTCTTTAGAATTTGAGGGAAAATGACTAAACATATGAAACACCAAACGAAAAAGTATAATTTGACGTGAATTTTTTTTTTCTCTACATATGTTTTTTTTTTTATTTAGATCCTTGGAGTTTAGTGTGAACTCCATTTCTCTTGAAGAAGAACTACAAATTTCCATAACACGTGTTTGGCTAATTCAAATTTTAAATTTGGAGGGGTGTTTTCTTATGAAATGTGAAATGGAAACATCAAATGTTTCTAGATATTTTTTTCTGTGATTAATTAAATGAATTAAAACACATTCACCCATAAACAAAATAAATAAAAAAAATTATCTAATCGACCTCATGCGTTTTTTTATTTACGCGCGACAATGTACCGAAGTGTTTCATCAAGTATATGTCTTTTTTGAACAAGAACATTATAAATATGCTAACGTGACACATGGCCGTCCTAAGTCGGCACCGGTTGCCCATTTGTCTTGTTCATTTTTGTGTGGTCTTTTGCGTTTTAATATTTCGATTCGTATTTTGTGTTATTTGTCCCTTTTCGTCTCTCTTTGTGCTTGTCTACTCTATGTTTTCGCAAAGGGATAGGTGCTGCAACCGAGTCTTGTTTGAGAGCCCGCCATTTCTTTAAAATAGTACATCAAGTACATGTACATTTTGTTGAATTGATGGGTTCTGTGATATGAAGGTTTGTCAGAATTCGTATAAAATTGATCTCCCCGCGATTGTCAGCATATATCTGCAGTTCTAACAAACGACATCGAGAACAGCGGAACAGTTATGGGGGCGGACAGGGGGTACCTTCCCCCCGCCCCTCCTCTCCCCCCTCCTTTTTACCCAACCCTTACCTCCCCTTCCTTCCTCCCATCTCCAACCCCCTTTTCTCCCTCCTCCCACCCCTACCAGCCCTCCCTTCCCTTTCTCCCCTTCCCTCCCGCCTCCCTCCCCTCCCGCCCACTCCCTCCACCTTCGTCCCCCTCCACTCTGTCCACCTCCTCAGTTATCTATTTTTAAAATCATTTCTCCTGAAGAAGGACTACAAATTTCAATAACACGTGTTTGGCTAATTCAAATTTTAACTTCGAATTTCTAGCATTTTGAATCGGACATTTTTAGATTTGGAGGGGTGTTTTCTATAATAGAGAATACCTCCCCCTTTCAGTCACATACAGTTTGTCTCTGGATCTCTAAAACAAGTGAAAGTCGAACCAAGAATGGTATGGGGGAAGGTTTTCTATGGCAACAAAGGGGGAATGTTCTCTATATAGAAAAACTTCCCCCAGGGGGGAAGCTTCTCTATTATAGAAAACCTTCCGGGGGGAAGGATCTCTATGGGGGAAGCTTTACTATATGACACCGGGTCTTACGTCCGTATCGTATATTTACGTATATAGAATATAGAAAGAGTCAGGGACAGGAAGCTGATGATTTTTTTTTTTTTTTTTTTTTTTTTTTCGTTTTTACTGGTTCTTTTTTTTTTCAAAATGCATCCCATGTCGGGCTGGACTCTCCTTTTTTTCGGCGAAAAAAATCTAGATCCTCCCTTCACTGAGTCCTTCGTGCACAAGATAACTTACCAGTATTTCCAAATGGGAGCGACAGTTACAGGATCATAGTCCAAATTATAAAAGTTTTAAGAACAATTTTGTTTGAGTGTTGTTAAACATGTCTGTTTCATAGAAATTTCTACTCCGAACCAAGTTAATCTTCATGAATCTCGGATGCGAAACCATGACGTATCGGATTCAGGCGCGGGTCTATCATTTTACCTCAGAGGGGGTACACAACATACTAATTAAACTTAGCCTTCTCGTATGACATTTTTATGAATAAAAAAATCAAATGGGAAAAGGTGTCATTTTGCCTCTATGACACTGCCCTCCTTTTCACGGCAAATATTGCCTTAATTAATTACATGTAATTACTTATATTCCAGATGCTTTGAGGTAGGCGATTAGCTGAACTTCAAAAGTTTCGATTTTTTTATAAAAACTGAGACGATTCCTTTGTTGTACATATGTCATAGAGGGCAAAATTCATTTATTGCAAAATATTTCTTTATCTAAAGAAACTCGAAGAAAGAAAGGTTTTTTTTCTTAAGACAGATATATTCTAAAATCATTTGATAAGATTTGGTGTGTAATGTGCATATAAATTGCATCTTATATACATCTAAAGTGACCACACGAACATCCAGTAACTTTGGTGATAATTCCATTTCAAATGGATCCATTGGGGGAGGGGGGGGAGTAAGCCCTCGGACTCTTTTCGGGACTTTTTTACTTTAAGCCCCGTTTACACTGTCAAAGTTTTCTTGTACAAGAAAACTTGGTCAAAGTTGTTGACGCAAACTTTGATAGTGTAAACGATCCAAGAAAACTTTGATCTCGTGACCTTGACCTAGATATTTGACCTACTTTTCAAACAATCTAAGATTCGCTATATCTTTTGATTGGTAAGTGATCGGGCTTTGATATTTCACATTTGTATACCTTATGAAAAGACCGTTCTAAACGTTCCATAATTTTTGACCTAGTGACCTTGCCCTTGATATTTGACCTAGTTTCAATAAAAAAAAATCCGCTTCGCAGCCGAAACAAGCATTCCTTGGATTGCTATTTTCTTGTACAAGTCGCCAAAGAACTTTGATAGTGTAAACAGACGACTTAGTCTTTTTGACCAAGTTTTTTGACGGACTTTGACCAAGAAAACTTTCATAGTGTAAATGCAGCTTTACACGAGCTGTTTCTATTTTTATGACTGGCGAATAATATAGGGCTTGCATATTTCACATGTACATACGTACATTCCTTGTGACCTTTCTATTGTCGTATTGGTATCAAAATTTTGACCTTGTATTGAATATTGAAGAAGGGGATGGCAAATATGGAAACTTTACGAAGCACAAGAATTCAAAATTGTGTAAAAAGGAGTGTTCCATATCTTATATCGGAGAGAAATTTCCTTACATGAATTTAGTGCACGTCTATATATTTTCAATTCGATAAAGATCGAATGTCTCGTCAGTGAGGCTAGAGGGAAATGGGAATTCAAAAATATATATATATATTTTTGTTTGATTGAATTTAATGATTATTTAGAAATTATCCACACTTAGTATAATATAAAGAAAATGAAACGATGTAAATTATTTCTAACAACGTAAATGACACCAAAGATAAGTTATGAACACAGATCTCGTATTAAATAGCAAATACTTCAGGTTGTCAGATACGACTTTTGAGACAATCCCCATATCTTTATGCCGAAATACATTTATCTGAATTTGAATAGTATCATTGCACAATGTAAGAAATATACTGTGGATTATCTAATATCAGAAAACTTTCAAGTACCAAAACTGGTCTTGGAATGTGACGTTTTCGTATAATTCAGATAAAAAAAACAAAATTTATACTTTGAGACGGTCCCTAATTAAATGTAAAATAGAGAAAACCCCTTCAACATTGGGTCATAATGTCAAACATTATTATTACAATCACATGTATCATATAGGTTCAAGAAAAAGGCACTGTATGAGGTATAATGAGGACAAGTTCATCCCATAATGCAAATATTATACCTGTTACGGTTACTTTGAAACGGTCCCTGAAAAAAACTAATCGGTGACTTGATATTTTTATTTGATAAATCTGAAGAGTATTATTGGACATATTGCTGATATAAATTTAATAAAAATCGCCAGGGCACAAATATGAAAAAAATGATAAAAACCTTTAATTCTTCTAGAAATCCAATATACCCCCATAGGGAAACGACCGAAAACTTTGAGATGACCCCCTGAAAATCCCAGACGGTAAATTTTCATACTTTTCTCATAAAACAATCCTCAAAGCATAATTTATTGATGACTTAAATTTTATCAAAATCGCCAGGGCAGAAAGTATTTTTTTTTCAAATTGTACTCGGCCTCCTTAAGGGCCAATATTGAGCAAAGTATAAGTGCTACATGTACTAAACTTGCATATTGGATGTATCTTTGATCAAACTTTCATAAAATGACATTGACCTACTTTTTTCACTTGAGTGATTTTGCCTTTAAAGGCCAATATTGAGCAAAGTATAAGTGCTACATGTACCAAACTTGCATATTGGATGTATCTTTGATCAAACTTTCATAAAATGACCTTGACCTACTTTTTCCCACTTGAGTGATTTTCTTATTATACATGTACTTAGAGATATGTTTTAATTGAACTTTGCTGCCGCGAGGTGAGCTTCGTAATCTTTGATTACACTATGTTTATATGATCGATGCAGATTTATTACAGTATTTCTAAAAGATCTATAAGCATAGTAAAAGGTTGACTTGATTGAAATGTTTACCACTCAAAATGTTCGCTGAAGCCGTTTGCAACTTGTTAAAAAAATTAGTGAACGGAGCAATGACCTTGACCTTTAACCATAACGAAAACAGATGTCCTCGGTGACATTTTCCTAACAGAGACCTCAACCTTTGGCCAAGAAAATCCAATAATCCCGAAATAACATATAATAATTCATATATAATAAATAATATAACCTCTGATGAAGCGTGCTACTATTTTGACAACTGTCAATTTGTTTTAACACACAGAAATGAACGATTAATTAAATATTTAACGGAATGCATGCTCTGAATTAATTATTGAGAGTCAGAGTATACTATTGTTTTGGAAGTTTTTACTACGGCAGCATTTAATTGTTTACTTGAAGTTATTTTGGACAAATTATATTGCATTTATATGTAGTTATATTGTAGACGTACGGAGCAGCATTCGCATATTCTTGGGCGCCACCTAGTCCTGCTTAAAAGACTCCGATATACTGCTAACGCGTGTCGCAGCGAGGTTATATGTTATAGAACTAGGGCGCCACCTATGTTATTTTCGGTTTATCATTTACACTTTCTCTGTTGTGCGCGTTATCTTCGTTTTGTAATTCTAAAGGATTTGTATGGCCATTCACAATGAATCTTAGAATCTGAAGTTTGGTTTTGAGTTTGACTGTCATTCACTGACTTGACTTTTGACCAATTGACCACAAATAAATAGGTTCAGTAAGTATTCCAGGCGCCGATCTAGCATTTTATTTCATAGAGGATCTATAACTATAGCCGTGAAACATATCCAGGATTTGATGCTTGGGGAGGGGGCAAAAATGTTCAAGTTGGAGAAGGTGGCACACTTATAATATAGCGCCCATATGACCCCGGTTTTGTTTTTTCCGATTTACGTAGATCAATATCTACATTTTTCATATTCGTGATCAAAAAGAGTTCATGTCTCCAAATGGACACAGGGATTAGCCTGACAAACAGGTGAAGAAGATATTTTTTCATTTCATTTGATTCCGCAGTCTTGCATTTTTTGAAGTAATAATGAAGTTTTGTTGGCGATGAGAGTGGGGGGGGGGGGGGAGGGGGCCATCACAAGTTTTTATTTTTACATGTGCATATAATGCAGTTTTTTTTTCCTAAGCTTGCTTGCCTAAAAGTTTAATGTTTTATCCTACTGTAACTCGAATAGACAAAACTATTACTTGTATTGAAGACACATTTTAAAAGTGAAGCGATCATTCGAGCAACTGATGATAGTGATAATCAATCAGATTTCTTTGTCTTATCAAGGGGCAAGGGACGGCCCCGGAGGCTCTTCAAATCCTTTACTCCGTAATTTATGCTTCTGCACATATAAAAGGACACATTTTGGTAACGTTTGGAACTTTTTGAATCCACGAGAGATTGAGCTATACCTGTATATGCGTTGTTTATAAGCGATGTAATCCTATTTATAGATAAACTTGAAATTATTATAAATAAACAATGCTATAAATATTACATTATCATCTTTGGCGAGCGTAGCGATCCGAATTTAAGGGGGCTCAATAATCGTTTGAAGTAATCAGATATCGAGTGCAGTACTTTCATATGTGGCCTTTTTTAGTTTTCGGCCTTCAAACTCCTCCGTAATTCGCTTGTTTCTTGACGGATTTCGACATGTTTGGTATCGACGGAAACAGAAAATTATCATCTACAATCTGAGTGTAATAAATATTTAGTCAAATGTATCGTTTAATTTATAAATACAAAATTATCCCGTAAGTGAGACACCCTGGCTAACGCCGTAAACGTATCGTTTTTAGAACGTCATCGGCGGTAATTCAACCGCCTGTTGCCTTTGAACAAATTCAAGAAAGTAAACTTAAGTTCACGATAAAACAAGATATTTCTTGGAGTTTTTAGCGATATCATAGATAAGATATTTCAAGTTTGGTTTCTCTTATAATCTTTGGTTTAAAGAATTTTTCTTCAATTTTGTCAACTTTCGTCCTTTGCAACAAGATGTTATCGAATAAAATTTCCCTATTTGAAAAATTTAAGCGAATGAATTTTAGTTTTAACCCTGCTTTGTTTAAAGATATATCCATTTCACAGATAATTGCACGCATTATCGAGAACGAGGGAATGGATTTACGACCTTGGACGTCAAAATGTTTAAAAACGCTTCCGTTGACTTTAGTTCTATTTCTCTTATATATATTTCCGTATCTCTAAATAGATTGATGGAATCAGATATGAAATTTTGAACAAAACATTTAATTTTTTTAAGCTATGACTTGAACTTGAACTTAATTTGACAAAACTCATTTAACTGACACTAACAAAACATGAAATGTGAGTTTATAAAAGAAAAGATCGAATAAATAAGGATATTTAGAAGTACACATGTTACTTTCCTTTTCTTGTTTATTTTTTTCGATAAATCATTTGTAAACTTAATTTTGATGATAAATGATAATTGTGTAAGTATTCTTTCTTGCATCAGAATTTGAGACTTTCACTGAATGTTGGGAAAGAATAATCTCGACTCGGATTGTCTGATTTTTAGCTCACCCGAGCTATTGTCATAGCGCGCCGTCCGTCCGTCGTCTGTCGTCCGTCCGGCATAAACCAAGTAGATTTTTTACAATATGGAAACGAGGTAAAACGGAATGTCTTGTACTTTTGTTAAAAGATTAGAGGCTGATCTTGAAAAATATGTCAAAAAACATTATAAAACAGTTTTTAACAAATATTTCATCGTTATAATGTCTACTAAGGGAACAGGGCATTTTAATTTGACTTGTTGCAAATTGTTACAAAATCGTTACTATAACAACCAA
Source organism: Pinctada fucata (assembly GCA_028142955.1). Taxonomy (NCBI): domain Eukaryota; kingdom Metazoa; phylum Mollusca; class Bivalvia; order Pterioida; family Pteriidae; genus Pinctada; species Pinctada fucata. The sequence goes on along the minus strand of AP027104.1, from coordinate 58,227,842 downwards.
ATATTTTAAATCAGAATGAACGATAACGTACTTTTTTATATTTCCTTTCGAAGGACAGAGTTTGTCGTCGAGAAATATGTAAAAGAAAATAACTTCTGACAAAGACTTCTTATCACTTTGATGTCAAATAAGAGTACTGAGTACCTTTTTTAGATTCTCATTTTGGGGTAGGGGGTACCCAAAATGTACTTTTTCTGGAACAGTTTTAGCTATTTCACTCTTTGAAAGCGTTATCTATAAAGAAATATACCTATTTGATGATATTATGGTGAAAATGATCACAAGAATGGTTTCAATCTGGAATCATTATCAATATATCATGTTTTTATCTATCAAAATTCAATGTTTTGCGACATATCTCGGGGTTGGTTTACATATGTATATTCAGAGGACCACTGGTCAGTCAAATGGTCGATGATATGTAATCTTAATTGCAAATATAAATCATCAGATATCAATGTTAAATAAACAGAATATTTTTTTCTCCTCTGACAAAGAATTCTTGGATTATTGAGCCACCTTAAGTAAAATATATATATTATTTTCCCCTTTGATGAACCCCCGGTCCAACCCCCCCACCCCCCTCTGATAAATCCGCGCATGCATTCCAAGTGCAATATCCCGAGAAGCCAAGGGGCCTTGACCTTGCTCAGAATGAACAGGCGTTTTCGCCTTGTGGTGATAAAGCACATTTCAAAATTAAGATTTGATGAGTGATCGAGATTCCGATATTGTCAGTGTATTTTTTCTCACTGTGACATACATGTACAGGTCTCTGACATACTCACCCTAGCTTTGAACAGTCTTTTATAAATTAAGCATCATTTGCTTTTTTTTAATAATGAACCAGTATAGACACTGAAAGATTGACGGAACGACTTGAGCAGATGGAAGATCACTGTTTAAAAAATCTGTGCCATTATGACGATCCACAATAAAACAAACTTTGAAAAGGGATTGAACGATTCTCTAAAATATGCGAGGGGGAGGGTAATTTATTTTGTTGCGACATTTTTTATATTCATAGAGTATCAAACACCCGTGTTACAAATGTATATAAATGTGACCAATGTTGAAGATCTTTTAGAACAATATACTAATAGTCCTGGATTTACGCGCATGTATTCTTTGCAAAACAAAGTTGTGAAAATATAATACATATGTAACATGAAATACTTAAAGACGTAGAAAAGGGAAGAAACCGGTGTACCATCCTCCTTTTTTTCCGACTCATCTGAATAGTGTATAAACTTTAATAGAAGTATACTTTTGCGAGTTATTCAGTCTGAGGAATGCATAAACAAATTTATAAATGAATGGTTAAAAGTCCATAGTAACTTTACCCCAAGTATAATATCCTCGTATTACAGACATCTAACCAAATATAATAGAAGAATGATCATTTTAAGATCCTATTACGAAAATGAAGTTGGGCAATACCAATGTTATAATGACACTAAGTAATTTCACGCAATTCATGAGGTAGAGAGTTTCAAGTCTTTCATACTTATTACTGCAGATCCAAACAATAAAGGTATGAAAATACAATGACATCTTTTTCATGAGAATACTGTATAAGCAATTATTTCTAGTTATCGACGCTGACTATTTGCGCAATCGGAGTGAATGACCACTTGAATATGGGATTTCGTCTCGGAGTAAGGCATGGATTCACTATTAGAAAATCGAGCTTTATCTAATTTATCGAGTTGACAGGTCATCATTATAATCTAATCGATGATGGCCTATTAAGTGACCAAGAAGTACAATATACCTCCTCTTGATCCGCCAGTAGTAACATTGGTGTCGGCAGACGTAAGTGTTTTCTATTAGCGAAGTTGCTGGATGACAGACACGATAATCTAAACAACTGGGAGGTTACAATAACAGCAATTGGGTTTCCTGTCAGTGTTAGGTTTTGATGATCAAAAGATTGACAGATACATCTAGTGTAAAGCCAACGAAAGAGAAAACATTGTGTTTTATATATATTGGATGGGAAAGATAAATATTTGATACACTTAACCTTGCAATAATCTGAACATTTTATTTAAGAATGCGTGCATCGGGCATGCTCATTTTTTCTTTATTCATTATTTTTGTCCTTTCTTTGGAATTATCTAATTGCTCAACATCACGAAAAGTACATGAAGATGTCGTAAGAAATCTCCAGACGGCGCTGCAATGTCATGGCAACCCGGCCATGGCCGTCTCAGTTGTCAAGGATAATGAAGTGCGCTTTTCCCATGGATTCGGAACAAGGAAGATCGGTAGATCCGGTGGCACGGTGACAGAGAGAACAATTTTTGGAGTCGCTTCCTTATCAAAAGCCTTTGCGGCTACTTTGATCGTAAAACTCCTAGATGAAGATGGAAGGTACGTTACGTAATTTAACAGATATAAAGGATCTTTGTAAGGGATCAAATTTAAACGTCTTCAAATTCAATAGCAAAAAATATGTCAAATGTTTTTCCATTATGGATTCCTTTATCAGTTTGTTGCTTGGGATTCTTGATATTAAAAGCAAAATTGTTCCTTTACGATACACTGTACATGTATATATTTTCCATCTAATATCATCTGCAATTTGTTTATGCTACTCTTTTCCAGTGTTCGATTCCTTTTCGACAATTCTATGATCCGCTAGCATGTATATACTGTACGTGTACTTATTTTAGCGCAACCTGGCAAAAACATAGCAGAATTTGGTAAATTGACATATTAACGTAATCAAGAATTAACGCTGTGAATTATTTCCACATTAATCTATAAGAGATTCATGATTTAGCGTATTCTTGAATTAGCGCAGTCTTAGCAGCGCTAACTCCGCTTAAATATGAATCCTGCTAAAATAAGTACACATACATATACAGTATATATATGGCTTTAAAAGCAAACAAAGCAAATTAAGTTGCATTTTAAAAATATTTGAGTATAAAGTATATAAACAAAGGAATGAAAGATAATTCTGATTTCCCTTACTATACTAAAGCTTTGAATGAGAGCAAATTTTAAATCAGTTCAAGAAATTTCAATGGGGAAATATAGAGCCTCTATGATGTCTAATTAAGTCGCCTATGTACAAATAAATGTTACGATTCATGGACGAAATATTCTAATTCATACTTTGAGAATATACCTTTGTTCGGCCTTAGTTTTGTAACCACTTTTAACTATTTAGAATAGCGCGTATTGAATTGGTAAGATGTCACCACATATTTTTTTAATGTAGCGAAAAGTATCACAGCGCCATCTGCTTGGAAGAATTCATGTCTTGAATACATAAACAATTGACATAGCGCAAATTGTACATAAAGAAATCTATGTAATATAACAAATAGGTGCACGACCTATTGTAAGGTTTTGTCTTCTCGTGTCGAATATAAATTAGATCTCCGATAAGAACCATGGTATTTTAGAAATCAAAACACCGGAATTTTTTTATCTAGAAGAAATTTAGATTTTTTTTTTTTGGTAATATCAATATTTAAAAGTTAGACAAGAATGCAGTACATTGTAAAAAAAAAAAACTTGTGGTTTTTGACAATTACATTCTTGGTTTAAATGAAAAATGAAAAAGCAAATTTGTGGGACATTTCATCTAATATGCAAAAGGTATGGAAATGGTACTTCCCGCGAAATTATAATATAAATCAAACGAAAATTACATCATTAACCTGTATTTGAGAATTTGCTGATGCAAGTCATCAGGAAAAATTTTCATGATGCATAAAACGTGCATGATGATCTCTGACTGTCTGCTCTAAGCAGCTTACATCAAAACAATTACGATACATGGCGTGAAAAGGTTTCACGGGTCTAGTTTATACATTGTTCTCACGGCATATGATTGATCTAGCAAAACCAGCGGACAATGGATCATTTACTAACCGTTGTCCTATATTTTGTATTTTCATGTTATCTACCTCGTTATAGTTTGACAAAAACGATGAACATATGGTAAATGAGAGGGTTTAGCATCTGCTGACACGAGAGTATCATTTAAGAAGAATCCATCACTTTAGTTTATATAGACTCTATGTTTAAATTTTGTAAATACAAACTCCAAAACATTCTAAATGAATTATGCATATGACTTCGTAATTTGAACATGGTATTCCAAAACTTTCCTTCAGAATAGCATCCAAATACCAGTGTCGATGTTCACTATGGATAGGAATTTTTTTGCGAGTTGCACATCTGCAATCTTGATAACATAGTATATAATAACAAGCATCTCTAGGCTCACCTTGCTCACCTGAACATGTAGTGACAATTACTAAAGAATATGCTTTGTTTAGTCAAGCTAACTGTGCCAAAGAAAAGAGGGAACAAAATTAGAACTACGATTACTATCGCCAGACATAGAGCAGGCTTTGGGAACACTCTGGCCTATCTTGCAAGCGCAAGTGCAATTATTAGACAATTTCAATTTTTATGTGATGGACGTACAATAAGTACTCTAGTCTGGCATAAATATGCTGTAGGCGGGGTCATCTCATAAGGTGCATTTGCGAAAAAAAATCTGATTCTACAACGATTTTCGCAAAAAAAAAAGATATAAATATTTTGTCCACTATTAGCTTTAATTATGAGTAGTCAATGTTCTTCCTGGATCCCATGATCAATTTTCTATATGCATAATATATGTACTAGCTCTAGAAATTTTTGAGTCGGACTCTACACATCAGAAATTTAAGAAATTGAATTTTAACGTACTTTAAAATAGTGTACAAGCGTGATTAGAATTTACACAAGAACGGATTCCATCGCTATGTACTCCGTTGATTCACATACATACACAGACAGGCGAGCTAGAATATGAAAAAACCATAATAAATGCGAGAAGACATTCTTGATTAACATTGCATGAGAAACATGACGAAGGATAACGTGCTTCTGTTTATCTATGTATGTATTTTTTTCTGTAGATATGATATTGACACTCCGCTGAGAGTGATTCTACAAAACGACGCCATCTTCAGCGATGAGCTCAGGTCGAAGTACACCACAATACGGGATCTTTTAGCACACAGACTTGGTCTCCCGGGAAACAATAAGATACGCATGGATACCAATCTGACACGTGCGAATCTCATAGGGTAATTCATCGTATCAAAAGTGAAAGGCTTCTATTACAACATATGATAACAAAATAAAATAAACCCAAAATTTTTGGGGAGTTCGACAAACGTACAAAATTAAAAGATTCTATACTTTTCGTGTTCTCAACCTTGAATTTTACACATTAAATATTAAACAATTCCCCCTTCCCTCCTTTCGGAAGCTTAACTTTTTAAATTTCGAATCTTAGCAAAACTTACATTTAAAACTAAAGAAAATTAATGTACATTACAGTCGTCTGAAGTATCTATCATTCAAGGGGCGTTTCCGGGACAGTTATTACTACAGTAACTTGATGTACGGCGTATTGACACATATAGCAGAGGTTCTGGGTGGTAAGAAATGGGAGGAACTGGTCAAGGAGCACCTGTTCGATCCGCTTGGTATGACGTCATCGACCTTCGCCACTATTGCTAAGCCCGAGAGTCTAGAGCTCGCTCAGGGATACTTTAACAATTATGGACAATTGGAACCAGTGCCATGGGAACTTTCCAGGTAAATTTTAAGTTTGATGCTGCATTTCTAATACCATGAAGTCTGGAATACCATTTATTTTTAATTTTAAATCCCAACAAAAGTATTAGAAACGTAAGGCGCAAAGGGAGTCAGGATCCTTAAGTTGAATAGTTTTTTTATGTTTCATAGAGTATTTAATTTGTTTAAACACATTGACTCAATTATTTTCAATTGTATCATATATTACAAATGACAAAATAATTGCTAATAACGCTTTCTTATTATTCATATATTTTCTAATACAAGCAGAAATTTAATGATTTTAGAAAAGTTTACAAGTAAAAAAGTTTTATAAGTCAGACAAGTTTGATGGCACAATATGCAGAAACCTACCAAAATATATTGTAGTTAGTCATTTAAATGCCTTCACAATTTTAAAAGACCTAATTTTCCTAAATCATATTTGCATTAGAATTATACATGTCTATTGTAGACGTTGGGGCCTGCTTTGTGGATCGGGGTGTGTCATGACTAATGCTAAAGACATGGCCAAGTGGATGATGTTCCACCTCAGTAAGGGCCTGGGATCTGAAGGTGTCAGAGTAGTGAACGAGTCATCTATAACAACACTACACAGGCCTCAACTACATCTCCCTTACAATACAAAGGACAAATTCAAGAAGTCTGAAATCCCGGTACCAACAACTCTATGTAGCTATGCTATGGGCTTCAGAAATGGGCATTATCGTGGTGAGTTTAAAGAAACGTATGACCCTAAGCATCAATCATCTTGCTGTTATATAAAATAAAAAAAATCAAAATTACACATCTAATTTGTAGAGAAATATTTAAGCCATTCCGATCAGATACCTTGACCTTGAAAATCAAACGCCCGCTTAAGGTTCCTCTTTCATCATATTACACATTTTGAATACGATTTTTAGTAAATCCTGTAGAAATGTGCCTAATAAAGTGTTTACAATGATTTTGGCTGTGTTCATTCTGTGACCTTGACTTTAAATCCATCATTTTGAAAACAAGTTTGTTTCCTCCTAATACATAAACATCAAGTAAACCAAAGATAATACATTAATGTCAATGAGATAAGTAGGAGATATCCATTATACATGTACCATACATGTCTCTGTCGCCTGACAGAAGCTTTGTTTTGGCCCTTTATCAATTTGACATCATATATATTTTTGCTATTTCGGAAACTTGTCATTTCATCGAAAAATACATTGACATTAAAAGAGGTTAACATCTTAGCAACACCCCTCCAATGTCACAAAAATAAAAAAGATCTATTGCAAATATCACCTGTAGTAAAAGTGTGTAAGTCTCACTTCGGAATATTGTTCATTCCGGGGTTCGCAACCGTTCCGATGGGAATTCTCACGATTTGGCCTTCCCTTCTCGACTTTAAGACTGAATAATTGTTAGGTACTTCCTTGGTCAGTTACTACGAGCCGTATTATTGATGTTTTTTTCTACGTTATACGCAGTGAGTGTTAAATGCACTTTTTAGGTTGAATATAAGAAAGCTTGACATTCACAGCCCCCCCCCCCCCCCCCCCCCCCCCCCCCCCACTTGTACACAAATGGAAGCCTTAGTATGTTGTAAGATGATAATGATTGGAGTATTTAAGACGGGGGATTTAATAGGAGGGAAAGAAGAAAACTCTGTTTGTTCCATAAAATTTATCATAATAACGCACCATCTTTTTTAAGTGATTTAATTGAACCATTAAAACGAAACCCCTCATACAATCTAAGAAATGAAGCAGACTTTACCTTACCTAATTACAGATTACAGTTAACCAGAAATTCTTTCTTTCCTTCAACCATAAACAGTTGGAATAATATAGATCCTGATAATAGACATAACCCTTCCCATCCGCAGTTCAAACACTTCCTTAAGACAAAATCTGAAATGCATAACTTACCCGATTACCTTTTATGTGGAGAAAGAAAACTAAATATCCTTCACACACGTCTTCGTAGTTCCAGCAGCACACTAAACTTTGATCTATATCGAGTAAACTTAGTAGATAATCCCAACTGTACATGTTCAAATTCGCGCGAAGATGCTTTTCACTATTTCTTTATATGCCCGCATTATATACAGCAAAGATTGATTTTATTCGGCAATTTATCCAACATCATTACTTCTATTTCTCTTGACAAACTCCTTCTTGGTGACCCGACCTTGACAGATAACGATAACATAAAAATAATTACTGAAGCACAGACATATATTAAGGATACGAGAAGATTCGATTAAACTCTCTCTCTCTCTCTCTCTCTCTCTCTCTCTCATTATTATTGAATTAATTTCATTTATTTTAGTAAAATAAGATTATATATATTGCCATGCATGACGTAACTTTGTATTGATATCTAGAAATGTAGGGAAAGGGCTTAAATAATGTTTTTATAACTTGTGCCCAATTCCCATTTCATGTTTAATGGAAATAAAATATGTTTAAACTAAACTAATTTAAGACGGTGCGTGTCTCCCAAGCCTCTCTAAAATGACAAATGGACAAAACAATGTGTCATAATAATTACCGCAGAACATTTCATTTTTAGTATTGTACCAACTTGCTGAGCACTGACACGTGCACTGTCATTTTTGGACATAATAACTTTCACACTCTTTGGCCATATTACATTGTTTAGATCGAGGATCACTGACGAGGATTAAGTATCCGAAACGTGTGTGTCTGGCTCATGCTGCAAATTTATCTCATCTTAAATGATGCTATTTAATTTGAAGACGTTTAACATTTGTACCACTTGGTGAGTGTCACTGCTGATGGACCAGGAGTCCCCGAAGGCACATGTAGCCAAGTTCTATCAACTTCGTAATTGATACGATTCGGTTGATCGTTTCTTTAAAGCATTCGAAAATCTTGTCAGCATTTCTTGACATTTCTAGAACGTCGCTCACAACCCATTCTGCTATGTCTTTCAACACATTTTTGGACATAATAACTTTCACACTCTTTGGCCATATTACATTGTTTAGATTGAGGTTCACTTACGAGTGTTATGTACCCGGAACGTGCATGTCTGGTCCATGCTGCAAATTTATCTGATCTTTAAATGATGATATTGAATTTGAAGACGTTTAACATTGAATAACAAATCTGTAAATATAGAAGCAACGTTTTCTATCTTCAGGATATGAGATTTTATCACATACAGGGAGTACGTACGGATACAGAGCAATACTGACTTTGTTCCCATCCGAGAACTTGGGTATATTTACTGCAATGACTGGTGATGACCAAGGTTACTTATTCAGGACTACACTACACAATTACTTAGCAGACATTTATCTTAACCAACAACCATGGCTGAACCAATCAACTTTGTGTAGTTTCCCTGAACCTTTCTTCAAAGATACAAGACCAAAGACAAAGCCATCAATAGAAAAATATAGAAACCTTGCAAGAAATGTAACTCAGTATGCAGGCATGTATTATCATCCTGCATACAAAAACTTGAAGATTATACCTAAATTTCCTTTACACATGGAGTATGGCTTCGGCAAGTTTAAACTTTATGCCATGACCAATAAGGACCATTTTTACATGGAAGCTTACGATACTGCAAAATTTATTTCATCATCGTATGGGAAGGTTATATTCCATGCCTCTGAACGAGATAAAAATGTGATAGACAGAATCGAAATTCCGTCATTTCAAAAAAATGACCCTCCAATATTTTTGAAGGGGATTAGCACATCAGCAGCATATTCCAAACTTGGACCTATATCTACAGCTGATAAAATACTTCCACAATTTATATTAAAAACTGTTAGTGTTGTAGTTATTTTACTGAATGGATACTCTTTCTGACGCAATAAATGCTAATATACTAGTTTTTAAATAATCGCATTGATTCTGATATATTTCAGAATTTATTATTTACCCATTATCTACTAAATACAGTATTCTAGATTCTTAGCATAATATGCCTTCAAATACATAAAAATATTTCTCGCAATATTTGCTTTTTGTCTCTTTTTAGCTCACCTGAGCCATAGGCTCAAGTGAGCTATTGTCGTAGTGTTGCGTCTGTCTTCCGTCGTCCGTCGTCATCGTAAACTTTTCACATTTTAAACTTCTTCTCCAGAACGGCTGAAGGGATTTTGATGAAACTTGGTAGGTATGAAGTACTCATGGTCCCCTACAAGTGTTGTTGTTTTTCGTCCGGATCTGTCAACAGGTGGCGCCACCACAGCCAAAAGTAAGTCACGGGGGTACCCTCCTTTGACAAACTTCTTCTTCAGAACCGAAGCATGTATCGACAAACCGAAAGCATCAGGATGATCTAGAGAGATGTCTTAAGAAGTGTTGTTATTTTTTGTTCCACTTCGAAGTCAAATTTTTGACGTCTTTTCGGACTTAGTCAGAAGTGCACATTTTTGCACTATTTCTTTAAATAACTCAATAAGTGTATGATTTTACACACTCATTTACTACATATTAATCATATTTAACTTACTTAATGCTTTGATATGTATTTTATGCTTAAATTTTATTTTGTTGATTTTTTTATGATTTTTTTTTCTTATGTAAAAAGGAAGGGGGGGGTGATTTTCATACATTTTCTGCTTCTTTTCTATAACCACTCTTCAGATTGTCATGACAATTTGTAGGTATGAGGTACTCATGCATGGTACCCTACAAGTGAAATAATTTTGTCAAGATATCCACTTTTGGATTTTTAAGGAATATTTTTTAAGATTGTACATAGGTATAATGTATGTTTTCCATGCCCAATGTTACAGGTGCAACTACAGGAAAAAAAACCTTCTTTGCATGATTAATCATTTTTAGATCGACCTTTCATCCATAGTTACAGCTGATAATTCAACAAGTGACACATGCTTCAATGTCTTATTGATTAACCTTTTATGTGATATGATTCAATTATTTAAATTCTTTATACTTATTTAGAATTTTATTTTTAAAGTCGGGAACAAGATTTCAAAAGCGGCCATGTTTTGCCGTGTACCCGAAGGGGATTCCCTGTGATAGAGGTTTCATATTTCACATGTGTATTCCTTGTGACAATACCTTTCCATTGATACCAAAATTTTTGACCTCGTGACCATAACCTTGACCTTTGACGTACTTCTCAAAAACTTTAACATTGGGCATAACTTTTGAATGGTTAGTGATAGAGGTTTCAATTTTTACATGTGTATTCCTTGTGACAAGATCTTTCCATTGATACCAATATTACGCTGACCCTGACCTCTCACATACTTAACAGAAAATGGCGTTTATACTAACAAAGATGCCGCCGGGGGCATTCTCGTATCACAAACACAGGCTATCAATAATGAAAGGTTTTGTGTTCAATTTTGAATAAACTTAATTTATGAAATCATTTCATTCTTTTATTCTTTTTCTGCTGCACATTAATGTGGAATTTTAAAATATGATTTTATTTTTGATGTTGCATAATTAAACTATACTAGCTGGGCATATGACCTTGGACCACTTTATCCGTCTTTTCAAATCAGTAAAAAAGTTATTGTTTTGAAATGTGACTATTTTTTTCTTTTTTGTACTTTTAAAGGTTATCTGAAAAAAAAACTTCTCTGCATCCGGCAAAAATCTTTTTAGAAAGGTTGTGGGCTAAAATTCTGGTACTGTCACTATCAGTATTCAATGTCAGTATGTCAATTAGAGTGTGCATGGGTATCAGGTGAGTGTTGTGCCCCCTGGGGCTCTTGTTTATTGAAACAGCTCAATTACTATGTATCGCAGCTCTTGAAAGGACCGTATGGACTGATGTACAGAATTTATGATGACCAAAGGCATCTGTCTCAGATATCACTTATATAGTTTTATTCATTTTGCAATAAAGATTTGTACCTCATTTCCAAATTGTTATATTTCATTTGTTTCAGGATGAAAACCAATTCTGGTCTATAAATCAACATTGTCTGCATGACCATCAATATTTTGGTCAAAGTTTCTGGTCGAAGCAAAATATCAGAGACTATATGCAATAAATTCATGATATTATAACATTGAATTGACAAGCTTTGACCTACTGACATTAACCTTGGAATTTTAGCAAGATCTTGTGTTAGCTATAGACCTCTGGGTAATCGGAAAAGTGGGAGGGTTGTGCGCACGTAGTCCAGGATAACCATACCTTCTGCTGTTTCCGTGGCGGATGGCCGTCCTAAGTCGGCACCGGTTGCCCATTGGTCTCGTTGGTTTATGTGTTGTCCTTTGTGTTTGATGTTTCTGTGTTGTGCGTTAACGTTCCTTGTCCCTTACGCGTCTCTTTTTGTGCTTGTCTGCTTTGTGTTTTTGCATTGGGTGTTTTGGGTTTTTGCTTTGGGTGCTGCAGCCTGGTGTTGTTGGAGATCCCCTCCTTTCTTCTATACTCAATCATAAAGGGTAGGGCTTTGATATTTTGAGATTCTGTATGAAGAAAGCTTTTCTTTTGTAGCATTACTTTTGACCAGGTAACCTTCACCTTTGCCCAACTTTTCAACAAAATATATTATGAACTAATATTTTTAGTTTTTAGAGTCTATGTTGTGAAGGTTTAACTGTCGTGCAATGACTTTTGACCAATGAATCAAATAGTCTCTTTGGGAAATAACTATTTCACGTGTATTGCCTATGAGATCAAAACCTCCAATAGTAATATTGACCTTGTGATCTTGACCGTGACCATTTCAACTTACACAGCTTTTCTGAAAGATACACATTTAGTGGTCTCCTGTCACACTAGTCTTGGCTATACACAATGTACATGTATAATGTATGTTTGACATGTATCACATGTGATTATGTTTCAACATGAACATGAAGAACCTCAATCTACATACATTCCAACATAATTATCTATTTTATTTTCTCATATACATGTACATGTATCCTTTTATAGATTCAATACATTAACAAAAATACAAATCACAAAACCAAGTCATCAACTTGTACATGTACATCCTAATTGATCTGATAGATAACAATATGTTGAAGTTTTTAATCTCTATTTTTATTTCATTATGACATAAATAAAACATAATTTGAGCAGACCTACAGGTTTTTATACCTTTTACGAACTTAGATACCAGGTAAAGTTTTCAATTTATTATATAAAAGGATTTAATTCGTAAAATATAATAAAGAATTTCACATATTTTCAATTATTCCCTTCAACAGCATTATATATTCGTTTGATCTACCCTCTTTATTTATATTGCCAAAACAAATTAGACAGACCTCGTTTCCATGGCAACCGAAATTATTTTTTGTTAAATTAATGGTCATTTTTGTAATTAGTGCATTAAACTTACCAAGTATAGAGAAAATAATAAAAATCCATGACATGCTATTTCCAAAATATTTTGGTCCTTAGAGAGAATTGATATAAAAATGATCCCAAAGGATGGTCTCGTCTAAGGGATCAAAGTTCGTCAGGATCTTCTTTAACTCATTTATTGAGTCATTGGTTAAGATTGCAAGCTTTAGTTTAAGGATACAAAATACTAACAATGTTGAATAAGGAAGATCAAGGCTGTGCGTTGGATAATGTATTACACAATTGTTACATATATCTTCTCTACAGTGGTAATCTCTCGTCAGACTTTGGTCAATCTTTCAACATGTTGAGGGGAATACTTGCAATATATACCATTTTAAGCAAAAATAAAGCGAAATTTCAGGCTGATAACAGCATAACTGATGTCAAAATATATTTCATCTGATGAGTAGAATCACTGAAAAAAAAATTATTGGGACCTTGTTTTGTTTTCCTAAATTTTGTTGTCAAAATTGGTTGCCATGTCAACTTTTTATTTGACTACTGAAGACAAGATCTTACCAAATTGATATTTAAATGTTGGTCAGACTTCTCGGGTTGATCAGACTATCTGAAAATTGGTCAGACTTCTCGGGTGATTGATCTTGGGCTCGCTTCAGCTAGCAGAGAACAGACTTTTATACGCATGCCATAGAATTTTTTTAGATCCATTACATAGAACAAGAGGCCGCTGCGTTTAACTATCTTGTTTGTGATGTCACCTTATAGTGAGAAGTTTTATGTTTATACAACAATTGTGTGTCTATGGATACCTCTGTGTATCCTGTTAAGTGGAAGGGTTGTGCGCACGAAATCCGGATAACCACACCATTTGCTTATAGCAGATGGCCGTCCAAAGTTGGCGCCGGGTGAACATTGGTTTTCTTCCTTTTATGTGTTGTCATCAAGGTTTGATGTTTCTGTACGTTTGTTACGATTGTTTTGTAGGATGTCATTTATGTGTTACTTTCTTGTGGGTTTGTTTCGCTGGGTGAGTGCAGGATGATCCTTCCCTTTCCCTTTCTAGTGATTAAATTACTTATACTGCTTGATCTTTATGTAGGGACAACATAAGGAATCATTCTTTGTTTCAGCAGTTCCAAATTTTTTCAAGGTCATTGATCCTAAGTTCATGGTCAATTCAAAATAAAGGTCCACTTTCACAAAAAAAAAATGCATTTTTGTTGTTACTTATTCATGTTATTGTTCCTAATTTTTGGCTTGAGCGTCATATATTTATATCAGATGTTTCTTTCTAAAGATAGGGCCGATAGGAGGAAAACATTACAAGTCTTAGTTTAGAACATTTCTCAGAAAAAATAAGCTTCTTACAAAAATATGATAATCTAATATCTTTTTTATTTGTATGTATGAAATGCTAGCTACAAGTCGAGGATTTAATGGATTTTGAAATTTTTACAACTTTTCTCAATAAATAGGGGATAATGTATGTGTTCGTTTTACTTAATTTCCCATGATTTATGAGTTACTGCCTCTCACATTCTTTTAAATCACAGAATTTCATCAATTTTGGTGAATAGCAGTCCAAGTGACCTTGAAATTGGATCGATGACCTTGAAAAGTTTCAAGGCGATTCTTAAATCAATAATGCTTTTTAAGATGCACTGATGAAAAATTGCTTAAAATAGCATCCTGTAGCATCATATTCCACCCATCCTGCTACGTATTTCGGTACATTTTTGGACATGACAAATATGGAAAATGACCATATCCCAATACACAGTACAAACTCGATAATTCAGAAAATCATAAACCGAAGGCATACAAAATCAGGATAGAACAAGAACCAACGCAAACAAAGAAAAATCTCCACCATATGAAAAGAAGAGAACTCCCAAAATGGATGGGAGACCAAGTGCCCAGGAAGAGTAAGCATCTCCTGCATGCATGCTACACCCGTCACTTCAATTTGGTAGAATTGTCACATCCGGTTACTTCCATTTCGGAAGATACAAGTATATTCGGTGGTTGGATCGTTCAAATGGTCTAAGACAGAATATCTACCATTCTGGAAAGTGGGACATCATAATACATGATGAGTTCCCCATATCGGCCGTAGAACTTCATCAGTGACGAGGTAAGTCGATCACAAACGTATCCCTGACTGAGAAGCTTATCTGAAAGACGCCTAGCTCTCAGAAAACTGGTATATTTGGTACTTGCTCTGGCATAGCGTATTAACTGAGATATGAACACGCCATAAGCTGACGATGAAGGAATGTTGCTACTCAGAAAAGGAATGTGTGTGATGTTGAAATTGAAGTCGTCACGTTTGTCATTGAGTGAGGTGTTCACCATTAGTGTTGTAGGGCAACATTATGTCCAGGTAGGATGCTGAATCATTTGTCTCTGTAGTTTCTTTGACTTCAAGCTCCGAAGGATAGATTCTGCTGAGGTGATCCGCGAATTTTGGATTATTGATAGACAGCACATCGTCTATGTATCTGTAAGTGAAGTTAAAGTTAGAAGCTACATACCTGTTCCCTTCAGAGACCAAAGATTGAACGAATGTAATTATTTATATAAATGTCTTCAAATTGAATAACTAATTCAGCTTCATTCGAGTAAAGAATAATGTCGGCAAGAAGTGGGGAACAATTGGTTCCCATTGGAATTCCTACGATTTCCTGGAAGACCTTTCCTCCAAACACCACAAAAATGTTGTCTATCAGATTTAACATCTGAATAACGTCTGCTTCGGTGTACTTATTTTTAGAATCGGACTTTTTGTCAGATTTTATAACAATAAATTTATATTCGCGATTGCCGTTCTTGCTTGTTAACGCATTACAATAATAAAAGAATCGCGAAATCACCCCACGCGAAAATTTCCATTTTCCATTACAGTAATCTAATCGATAATGACCTATTAGTGACCAAGAAGTACAATAATTCCTATTGACCAGCCAGTAGTCACACTGGTGTCGACAGACTTGTTTTCTATTAGCAAAGTTGCCGAGTGACAGAACGTTTATCTAAACAACAGGGAGGTTACAATAACAGCAACTGGATTTTCTTTCAATGTTAGGTGTTTATGATAAAAATATTGGCAGATACGTCTAGCCAAGAGAAAACATTGTGTTTTATATATATTGGATGATAACGATAAATACATGTATTTGATATTCTCAGCCTTGCAATGGTCAGAACTTCTTATTTATAGGAATGCGTGCGTCGGGCTTGGTCATTTTTTCTTTATTTATTATAATTGTCTTTTCTTTGGAATTATCTAATTGCTCAACATCACGGAATGTATACGAAGATGTCGTTAGAACGCTCCAAATGGCGCTACAATGCCATGACAACCCGGCCTTGTCTGTCGCGGTTGTCAAGGATAATGAAGTGCGCTTTTCCCATGGATTCGGAACACGAAAGATCGGTAGATCTGCTGAAACTGTGACAGAGAGAACAATTTTTGGAATTGCATCCTTATCAAAAGCCTTTGCGGCTACTTTGATCGTAAAACTTCTAGATGAAGATGGAAGGTACGTTTGTTCGACTAATTTAGGCTCATTTACATGGTATTATTTAGATAATGTTTTGTGACAGATACTTGATTTCCTTATATCAAGTTTGAGTAAAATACATCTGAATATAGAATTCTTTGAAAGTTTATTCATGTATGAATTATGCAATTATTTTAGAATACCATTGGGTATATTTTTGTATGCTCTTCACTGCCGATGGCCGATTCCTCTTCGATCCAAATCTAATTAAAATCGGAGTTTTCAGTAAAGCCCCCTTCACAGTTTCACACGATCTGGCCACGGAAAGCTACGGATCGAGAAAAATTTTACATCCGTAGCTGGATCGGGACTTGTCTTGACAAGTCGTAGCTATCCTTGGCAATCCGTAGCTATCCGGGATGAGACAGAATTTTTTTAACATGTTCAGACTCCGCTACGGATTAATTTGTCGTAGCGGAGTCGTATGGGAGCCTTACCAATCCGTAGTGGAGTCGTAGCAACCCGTAGCACATCCGTAGCAATCCGGGACAATTTTGTTTTTGATAAAAATAGTCCTACGCCGCCACAGACAAAAGTAGGTCACGGTGGGTACCTTCCTTTGACAAACTTCTTCAGAACGGAAGCACGTATCGACAAACCGAAAGCATCAGGATGAGGTACTCATGGTCTCCTGCAAGTGTAATTGTTTTTCGTCCGGATCCAACAATAGATAACACCATCACAGGCAAAAAAATGTCATATGGGTAACCTCCTTTGACAAACTTTTACTTCAGAACCGAAGCTGATATCGACAAACCGAAAGCATCAGGATGATCTCGAGAGATGTCTTAAGAAGTGTTGTTACTTTTTGTTCTACTTTGAAGTCAAGTTTATAGTATAAACGTATTACGTGTATTGCATTGAATCTGAAAGATGCCGCCACAGGGAACAGGAATTTAGCAAGAAGTATCACAGGGTCCTCTATGTGAAAGAAAACATGACTTTGTATCGGTACTCGATTCATGTCTATGGGTTCATAAATTTTACATTTACATTTTTCCCCCAGTTTTACAATAATATCAAGTACATGTACACAACTGAAGATGTTTCAAATTAATCTATACAAACCGGCAAACATTTGTTAAATACTTGCCAAAACATATGTTAGTTCCATGGCCTGATTTTCTATTTTGTTTACTTCTTGTCACATAAAAATTAACTTGTATTTCGGATTCAGTGGGAAATTAGAAATGAAACTTTTTGTATTTTTATACGCCCGTCATTTGACGGGTCGTATTATGGTATGGCGAAGTCCGTCCGTCTGTCCGTCCGCCTATGGAACGCAATAACTTGAATATGCGTCAACGGATTTTCACGAAATTCATACATTATAATTGGACTGTGGAGAGGAAGCCGCCTTTCGATTTTCAGGTTCATCCGATTTGTCGTTACAGAGGAATGGGACTTAGATTTTTAAAATAGAGTGAAAATATACTAAAATAGTTAAAATTATTTAAAAATCTATTTTTGGTCGAAATGTTTTGAAATTTTGTATACTTTAAGTAGAAAGGATGTTCTTTGACATATGTAACGGGTTTTTATTTATTTTTTTTTTTTGTCGCATAACCGAGATATTGTGTGTAATGGGAAGGGGGGTGGGTTATATTCACATACATGTTAAGCTTAGGGCAAAATATAGGCGCATGGAACGCAATAAATTGAATATGTGTCAACAGATTTTCATGATATTCATACATTATAATTGGACTGTGGAGATGAAGCCGCCTTTCGATTTTCAGGTTCATCCGATTTGTCGTTACAGAGTTATGGGACTCAGATTTTTAAAATACAGTGAAAATATACTAAAATAATTAAAAAATTATTTAAAAATCTATTTCTGGTCGAAATGTTTTGAAATTTTTGTATACTTCAAGTAGAAAGGATATTCTTTGACATATGTATAGGGTTTTTGATTTTTTTTTGTCGCTTAACCGAGATATTTGTAATGGGAGGAGGGGGGGGGGGGGTTATATGCACATACATGTTAAGCTAAGGGCAAAATATAGGCACATGGAACGCAATAACTTGAATATGCGTCAACGGATTTACATAATATTTCTACATTGTAATCAGACTTTGAAGAAGAAGCCGCCTTTTGATTTTCAGGTTCATCCAATTTGTCGTTACGGAGTTATGGGACTTAGATATTTTTGATAAAATGAAAAAATATACTAAAATAGTTAAAATTCTTTAAAAATCTATTTCTGGTCAAAATATTTTGAAATTTTGTGTACTTCAAGTAGAAAGGATGTTCTTTGACATATGTAACGGGTTCTTAAATTTTTTGTCACATTATCCAGAAATTATGTGTAAAGGGGGGGGGGGGGGGTTATATGCACATATATGTTAAGCTAAGGGCAAAATATAGGTGCATGGAACGCAATAACTTGAATATGCGTCAGCAAATTTTCATGATGTTTGTACGTTGTGATCAGACTTTGAAGAGGAAGCCGCCTTTCGATTTTCAGGTTCATCCGATTTGTCCTTATGGAGTTATTGGACTTAGATATTTTGGTGTTGTGAAAAAATCCCAACGGGCGTATCTTGCTGCGTGAGCGTAGGCTTTATTTTTCATTTGAAATAAGAATTTGAAAGAGTGCATGTAGTTTAGACAAGAATGCAAAACATTGTTAAAATATTAGGGGGTTTTTTTTTGTATAAATTTTTACATTTTGTGACATTTTATATACTATGCAAAAATTACGGAAATGATAATATGTTTATTGCTGTCTGTTCTGAACATTTTACGATAAAATGGCGTGAAAAGGTTTTACAAGTCTAGTTTATACATTTTTCTCACTGCATGTGATTTATCTAGCAACACCAGTGGACAGTGGATCATTTACTTACCATTATCCTATATTTTGTCTTCTCATGTTATCTAACTCGTTAGTTTGACAAAAACAATGATAGTATGAGGTTGTTTCGCATTTCCTGACACGAGACAAACTATTTCGTTTAAATCGTCCATATTGATGGCAAATGTATACTTTATAAATAAAAAATCTAAAACCATTTTGAATGAATTATGCATAATATTTCGTAATTTAAAGATGGTATTCCAAAAATCTGTTACAGAAGTTTTCGATTAGAATAGCATCCAAATGCCAATGCCGTATATAACTGCAAATGCAAACTATAGGATTCTTTTTTTACGATTTGCACATCTGCAGTCTTGATAACATTTAGACAAGTACATATATCTGAGGTTCACATCACTCACCTGACCATGTAGTGGCATGCAGAAGAAAAGCATTTGTTTATTCAAGTTAACTATGCCAAAGAAAAGAGAGAACAAAATTATGACTATCATGTCTACATGTTATGAACCTGGAGTGTATCGATCACTAGAGTGCACTTGGCCTTGTACCTCGTGTACTCCAAGTCTGTTCTCAAGTTCACGCGCGATTCTTGGACATTTTATTTTTTAATGTGATGGACGTACAATGAAATGTACTCCAGTCTGGCTTATATTAATTTGAAGACGTTTAACATTTGAACTGCTTGGTGAGTGTCACTGCTGGTGGACCAGGAGTCCCCGAGGGCACATGTAGCCAAGTTCGATCAACTTCGGTTGATCGTCTATCTCTTTAACGCATCTGAAATTTTCTGTGACAAAATTGCTTGAAATTTCTAAAAGATGGGTCCTGTAGCATCATATCCCACCTATTCTGCTACGTATTTTGGTACATTTTTTGGACATAATAACTTTCATACTTTTTGGCCATTTTGCATTGTTTATACTGAGGATCACTGACGAGGGTTTAGTACCGGAAACGTGCATGTCTGGTCCATGCTGTAAATTTATCAGGTCTTAAATGATGCTATTAATTTGAAGACGTTTAACATCACATATACCGGAGCCTTGTCATCTCAAGGAGCAGTAGAAAAACAAGATTATATATAAATACGAAAGGTGGATATCTTATGTCTAGACTTCCTATTAAATGAATTTCTGTGTGCATAACGTAACGTGTACCTGTTATAGAAAATTTTGAGTCGGACTTAACACAATGACATGACATCAGAAAAAAAGCTGTCCGTGTCAGAATAAACTAATCTTGATCGTGACCTTTTACTTTCATGTACGTCAATTGCAAGCGAGTTTAGAATTTTTATGCATGGTTGACTAGAAAAAAGACATGAAGAGAAAGTTCGATGCCCCTTACAATGCATTCAGTCAAAATACCTATTATAATGTCAGGCGAGCTGAACTACATGTATGATTGAGTTAAAGAAGATCCTGACGATAATCTCAACAGCACTCACAAACACAGAATAGATGCGAATTGGCATTTTCACTTATAAAACCGCATGAAAATGTTTTGAAATTTAAAACGTCTTCAGATTCAATAGCATCATTTAGAGCAGAAAACTTTATAGCATGGACCAGACATGCACGTTTCGGGTACTTAACCCTCGTCAGTGATCATCAATCTAAACAATGTAATAATGCAATAAGCAAAATATGGATTTTACTTAGCTGTTCATATACATTCAATTTGTCGTTTAAAGCCAAGGGACAAAAAATTTGTGTAACTGAGTGTTTGTATTTTTCTCTAAATCCGTTTATACTGTTAGAATTTGCGTCCGTTCGATCTTCACTACTCTTAACTTTAGCATTATGGAGGATAATGTGTTTCTGTTGATTTGTTTTTGTAGATATGATATTGACACTCCACTGAGAGTGATTCTACAAAACGACGCTATCTTCAGCGATGAGCTCAGGTCGAAGTTCACTACCATACGGGATCTCCTTGCACATAGACATGGTATCCCGGGGAACAATAGGATACGCATGGATACCAACCTGACACGTGCTAACCTCATAGGGTAATTCATCATATCAAATATGAAAGTTTACATGTATATGACAACATATGAAAAAGAAATACAGAGGGCAACATTGGGTAGACACAAAATTAAACGATTCCATAGTTAATAAACCGCTAAAGGCGGTGAGGCCGGATTGCGAAGTGTGTGTATTTTTAGATGACGTATACTTTTTGTGCAGACAGAAAGGTCAAAGGTCATTAATACTATTGAAATGAAAAAAAGAAACTATGGTAATTAGGATTCTACGTGTGAAATATCAAAGCCCTATTCCTTTAAGGTCAAAATTAGGTCAAAGGCCAAGGTCACATGGTCAAAAGTCATGAAATCAAATGAAAGATTTGGTCATGAGGAATCTATATGTGAAATATCACAAACTACCTCTCATGATATCAAATGAAAATCCTGGTCAAGAGGAATCTATATGTGAAATATAAAAACCAAACGTTTTATAGTTTAAATGATGGTCAAGGTCACTTGGTCAGAAGTCATGATATCAAATGAAAGAACTGGTCTTGATGAATCTACATTAGAAATATCAAAACCACTACCCCTTATGGTACGAATACATGAGATATAGTCCAGGTTTAAGTTTTTTAGGTCTAACTCCATGGTCAAGGTCAATAGGTCAAAAGTCATGATATCACATGAGGATTCTGCATGTGAAATATCAAAGCCTTATCCTCTATAATTCATGATATATAGCCCAGGTTTGCTTTTTAAGGTAGATCAAGGTAACTTGGCCTTTTGTTGCTGAGCTGAGTTTGATTCGTCTCATCATGGTCTATCGCCATATTAAGGAGGTATTGAACACTTTGACGCCAAATTCAATTTTTCTCAAAATTTCTGAAATTATTCATTTCTTGTCTGTCCTTCATCATACAAACTTACATTTGATTCTATCCACAGGAAAAATTTCTATGAGACTTTGAAATATGCATTTTTCAACGTACCCGTGAATTTCTTGATGACGTCATAATATTAAAAGTGTAATTCCGGTTCTCTTAATGCTATTGGAAATTAATTTTAATTTAACTTCCAAAATATTCATAAATGTATTGCTCTTACATATGGAAAAGATTAGCTGAATTGTGTTATAAACAAAGGCAGGATACTTCAATAAAAGATGACACCGTCGCTGAAAAAATTGCAATTTCGAGCCAATTGACTGTAGTTGATAGGTGATTATTAGGAATCCTGTGGATCAATCCTTGTCAAAAACTAACAAAATTTTCAACGATGTCCAGATATGATTTCATTATTAAATGAGAACAATTAAATTTGGGATTAAAATTTTACAAAGCTTTATATTTTCCAATTTTTTCTTCCAAATTCGTCCATTTTCAATGAAGTGACATCCGCTTCCTTGTTATATAGATTTGTCAACGACTACACTAAGATAAAAATTGAATTTTTTATTTCATACATGTAAAGTTTCAATGCGATACGTTTTGCATTAATGTTTTAATTGCATTTTGAATGGGATAGTTTGTGACGCCATTTTCCCCCGATAACGTTGAAATGACGTCGTGGTTAGCTCATGGATAAAACTCCTAAAGTCCACAATTTTGAAAATCGCTATAATTCCTTCAAATTACGTCGGAAATTATTCAAACTTCATCAGGGTACTCAAATTTGTATATCAATCAGGGAATCAAATGTTTTAAGGAAGTAGGGACTGCACTTTTCCTAGGAAGTGAGAAAGCAAATAATACTGCCGCCATCTTGGTGTTGAATCCCTCCTTAAGTTTCAAGTTGCTGCTCCTAGTAGTTTTCCCCCTAACGGACATACACGCAGCACCTTCACAAAAATGTTGAAGGACAGATGGACCGACTTCGTCATTGCATAGACCGGATTTTGCTCGGCAATCCGGCCAAAAATTGTACAAATGTCCCCCTCTTGTGTTCTTCTATAACTCGACTGGAGCATATTTGCACTATAACTCTTCCTTTCGACAGCTTTTAAATATCGTTTAGAACACAGTGTTGTCGTATTTGGAATGCTGCTTCCTATCTGATCAAATTTAAAGTAGAGAAGATATTTTCATCTCAATTTACATTGCAGTCGTCTGAAGTATCTATCATTCAAGGGGCGTTTCCGGGACAGTTTCTACTACAGTAACTTGATGTACGGCGTATTGACACATATAGCAGAGGTTCTGGGTGGTAAAACATGGGAGGAATTGGTCAAGGAGCACCTGTTCGACCCGCTGGGTATGACGTCATCTACTTTCGTCACCACGGCCAAGTCTGAGAGTCTGGAGCTCGCTCATGGATACTTTAACAATTATGGAAAAATGGAACCAGTGCCGTGGGAACTTTCAAGGTTAATTTAAATTTTGATACACTTTTAAACAAAATTCAACTAAGTATTATAGAGTCTCGAATCCCATACATTTAGACAATAAGTTAGACAAGTTAGATGACACAATATGCAGAAGCTTTTCAAAACCAAAGCACTGAATGTACTGATTTGCAAATAGCTTGAATATGAGAATATGTATCATTTATGGCGTATTCTAAAATATTGTATTTTTAGCTCTACTGGTCTCAGACCAGTCGAGCTTATGCGATCACCCTTCGTCCGGCGTCCGTCCGTCTGTCCGTAAACAATTCTTGTCCGGACAACTCCTCTGAAACTGTTAGAGATAGAAAGTTAATTCTTTTTGCATTTTACTTGGACCATGGTCTAGTTGTGCACCTGACATTTAGTTTCAGTCCCTCACCCCCATGGTCTTAGAAAATGGGCGTGGTCATTAAATTCTCATTAAATTCCATGTAATCTTGTCCGGACAACACCTCTGAAACCGTTAGAGATAGAAAGTCAATTCTTTTTGCATTTTACTTGGTCCATGGTCTAGTTGTGCACCTGACATTTAGTTTCAGTCCCTGGCCCCAATGGTCTTATAAAATGGGCGTGGTCATTAAATTCTATGTAATCTTGTCGTGACAACTCCTCTGACACTATAAATGATGAAGACTTAATTCTTTTTGCAATGTGATGGGTCTGTGGTCTAGTTGTGCACTTGAAATTTTGTTTGAGCCCCTGATCCCCTGGGTCTTAGAAATGTGTGTGGTCATTTTCTCCTATATAACTCTATGTAATCTTTTGCTCGCAACTCCTCTGACACTATTAATGATGGAGACTAAATTCTTATTGCAATATGATGGGTCTGTAGTCTAGTTGTGCACCTGATATTATGTTTGAGCCCCTGACCCTTAGGGTCTTAGAAATGGGTGTGGTTATTTTCTCCTATATATCTCTATATAATCTTGTGCTCGCAACTCCTCTGACAATATAAATGATGGAGACTTAATTCTTTTTGCAATATGATGGGTCTGTGGTCTTGTTGTGCACCTGATATTTTGTTTGAGCCCCTGACCCCCAGGGTCTTAGAAATGGGTGTGGTCATTTTCTCCTATATAACTCTAGTATGTAATCTTGTGAGGGGTTTGACAGTAAGTGTTTTGAATATATTTCCCTGACATAGTCGCCATAGCACTTTCTATATGGACATAACGTCAGACAGTGCATGCATTTTATATACTGTGTTCTTCATCGCGCATTAACATCGACGGCGGGTGCGGCTAGCCAACAGGGGATGCTTACTCCTCCCGGGCACCTGATCCCACCTCTAGCTTGCTAGGGGTCAGTCGATGCTCAACATAGTGCTCTATTGTAAGTGCTGTTGAGATTATCGTCAGGATCTTCTTTAACTCATTTGTGTCACACTTATGCCCTTTGCCGTGTGGAGCTCGTAAAAAAGTTCCCCGCGAGGGGTTTGACAGTAAGTGTTTTGAATATATTTCCCTGACATAGTCGCCATAGCACTTTCTATATGGACATAACGTCAGACAGTGCATGTATTTTATATACTGTGTTCTTCATCGTGCATTAACATCGACGGCGGGTGCGGCTAGCCAACAGGGGATGCTTACTCCTCCCGGGCACCTGATCCCACCTCTAGCTTGCTAGGGGTCCGTCGATGCTCAACATAGTGCTCTATTGTGAGTGCTGTTGAGATTATCGTCAGGATCTTCTTTAACTCATTTGTGCTCGCAACTCCTCTGACACTATAAATGATGGAGACTTAATTCTTTTTGTAATGTGATGGGTCTGTGGTCTGGTTGTGCTGATATTTTGTTTGAGCCCCTGACCCCCAGGGTCATAGAAATGGGTGTGGTCATTTTCTCCTATATAACTCTATGTAATCTTGTGCTCACAACTCCTCTGACACTATTAATGATGGAGACTAAATTGTTATTGCAATATTATGGGTATCTGGTCTAGTTGTGCACCTGATATTTTGTTTGAGCCCCTGACCCTTAGGGTCTCAGAAATGGGCGTGGTCATTTTCTCCTATATAAGTTAATGTAATCTTGTTCTTGCAACTCCTCTGACACTATAAATGATGTAGAATTAATTCTTTTTGCAATAATTGGTCTGCGGCATAGTTGTGCACCTGATATTTTGTTTTAGCCCTATTTCCCCAGGGTCTTTGAAAATGGATGTGGTATTTTTTCCTATATAGTTGTGCTCTCTACTCGTTTAAAGCTATTAATGATGGGGAGTTAATTCTTTATCCAATATTATGGATCTGTAGTCTTGATGTGTCATTGATAGTTCATTTGAGCTAGCAGCCCTTGGCCCCTAGGATCTTGGAAAATGGGTGTGACATTCTTTTTAGAAATACTTTATCTCGGATATTATGAATTATATGAGTGCTATTATAGTTGCAGTATAATGGATATGTAGTTTTGTCATGCTACTTATAATTTGTTAGAGCGTCTGCTCCCTGTGGTCTTGGTTTAAAAAAAAAGAAAGGAAATAGATGTTATAGAAAAAACAACCAGGAGAGCTACAGTCTCGTCAGAGACTTCTGGTTTAAAATTACTTTCTGTTCCTGAACACCTTTGTAGATGAGTCTATGCAAGTTTACAGTAATTCTAAAATGCAAATACGTTATCGAATCCCGTCATGTTAAGACATGAAAGTCAGCCTACAAGACCATAGTAAGGCCACAACTCGAATATGTCTGTACCTGCTGGGACAGCTGTAGCAAGGCCAATATTACTAAACTAGGGGCAGTTCAACAAGGAGATGTCCGCTGGTGTCTTCATCATTTATCACGCTATAGCAGTGTGTCATCAATGCTCGATAGACCAGGCTGGCGGTTTCTATACAACGTCGCCCCACAGCTAGAGTAGTCCTATTTTACAAAATTACATACCAACTTGTTGCCATATGTCCTTCACCTTCTCAAGCCCATCCGGACCTCTTAGGAATCATTGCCTTCATTACCACCCAATATGTACTAAATATACCTTGTTTAAATTAAGGATCACTGATGAAGGTTAAGTACCCGAAACATGCATGTCTGGTCCATGTTGCAAATTGATCTGTTCTTAAATAATGCTATTGAATTTGAAGACGTTTAACATTTGAACTACTTGGTGAGTGTCACTGCTGGTGGACCAAGTTCGATCAGCGTCGATTGATCGTCTGTCTCTGAAACATATTCAAAAAATATGTTACCAAATTTCTTGAAATTTCAAAAACGTGGGTCCTGTAGCATCATATCCCACTTATCCATCTACGTCTTTCGGTACATTTTTGGGCATCATAATTTTCATTCTCTTTCATGTTACATTGTTTAGATTAAGGATCACTGACGAGGGTTAAGTGCCCGAAACCTGCATGTCTGGTCCATGTTGCAAATTGATCTGTTCTTAAATGATGCTATTGGATTTGAAGACGTTTAACATATGTAAATTCTCCTTTCCCCCGTACAGTAGTTTTCTGGAACCAAAATTTCATTGTAAAAATCCAGGACTTGGACGCCTAAGACGACTTAGATGCTGTGGCACCCCGCTTCAACCCTAACTCTTTAGCTCCTATTTTAGCTTTATCTCTACAATACATAAATTTCAACATTGTACAAATGCGATTTTGCAATAGGCAATACATGTACATGTACGTAAAGCCGGGCTTCCACTGTCGCGAATGAAGAGGAGAATGAGCTACGATCAGAGGCGAATGAACAATCGTGTCACATTCTTGTCTGTTTATGCACATGAAGTATTTCTTGGCGCGATAGGCACACGATAGCGCCGCGAATACAACAAGAATATGCTACGCGTCCGCTACGATAGTGAGACGAGTGATAAGAATTGAAAAGAATGCGATACGAATGTGCCACGATAAAAATACACTGATGCGAATTAGAGACGAATGCAGGAGATTAATTGATACACGACTTTAACCCGATAGCGCTGCCATGCAGGAAGCGCTGCGATCATGACAGGAATGATAAAAGCAAAACCAAAATCAATTAACATATCCTGGAGCATCAAAATCCTTTGTTGACTTTGACCTCTTTCCGGGTTGTTTTCTTGTCAAAGTTTTCAAAATATTGATCCACACACTTTTTCATAAGAGATAATTATTCTTGTACTGTCGTGTGTGTTTGTGGTACTATCGTGTCGATATCGCGTCAAGATCGTAGCTGATTCGCTTTGGTTTGTTTTTCATTCTCGTCACATTCTTGGCGCATTCGCATCACATTTGTGTCGGATTATTTCTTGTCGGGGCTCTATCGTGGCCCATTCTTGGGAACATGAATGCACGCGAATGTGAGGAGAACGTGTTGCGAATGGAGGAGAATGCAACCCGAATGCGCTGCGCATGTGCCGCGAGTGTGAGGCGAATAAGAATTCAGACACGACTGTTTTAAACAGTTTGAAACCTTCGTGTCGGTGCCGCGAATAGAGGAGAATGCAGGAGAATATGACACGATTGTGACACGATAAGACAAGAAGAGGAGAATTCGCTACGATTAAACAAAATCACCTAATCGTAGCTCTATCGCCTCTGCATTCGCGACAGTGGAAGCCCGGCTGAACACGACGGCTTGATACATATATAGCTTTTTCATTGACTCAGATAGTATTCAGACTTTATATCGATCAACAAAGTTGCATCGTTTATACATATTCAGTACCCGTACGTGAGAAAAACCAGGTGTTATTCGCCAAAAAAAATTACAGTTACAAATGTACACTCTTGACGGTCATTTCAATGCCGTGACAACAATTCCCCCTAAATATTTCTTGTATTAGAATTATGTCTATTGTAGACGTTGGGGACTGCTATGTGGATCGGGGTGTGTCCTTTCTAATGCTGAAGACATGACCAAGTGGATGATGTTCCACCTCAATAAGGGCCTGGGACCTAAGGGTACCAGGATAATGAATGAGTCGTCTGTAACAACACTACATCGACCTCAGCTACATCTACCTTACAGTACAAACTACAAGTTCAAGAAGCCTGAAATCCCCGTACCAACAACTCAGTGTAGTTATGCAATGGGCTTCAGAAATGGGCATTATCGGGGTGAGTTTGGTAATATTACATGTAATTTATAAAAGAGGAATATGACCTTGAAAATCAAAAAAGGATCTTCATTCTGCTGTTATATAAATAAAAATAGCAATCCAAGGAATGCTTGTGTCGCCTGCGAAGCGGCTTATTCTAGAAAGTGGATCACATATGTAGGTCAAGGTCACTAGGTTAAAATTATTCGTATCAGTAGAAAAGTCTTGTCAAATGAAATTCATACGTGAAATATCATACCTCTCCTTACAGATTGAAAGATATGGTCAATCTCAAATTTTCAGAAAAGAGTGCTAATCATTTAGGTCAAGGTCACTACATAAAAAATTTAGTAACAAAACAAAGGTCTCATCATAAGAAATACATGTGTGAAATATTGAAGTCCGATCACTTACCAATCTCAATTTCTTACAAAAGAAGGTCAATGGTATGTTAAGAAAGGTATTCCCCATCACTTACCAATCAAAAGATATAGCGAATCTCTCCTTTAATTTCGATAATGTTTTTGGATAAAATGACAAGTTTTGAAGTAGCAAAATAACATATATGATGTCAAATTAATAAAAGGCCAAATCAAAGCTTCTTCCAGGCGACAGAGCTGGAAAGAAGTAATTAATACACTTACATGTAAGAAACATCCCCTCACGGGGAACAAGTTTTACTGCTCCACATCCCGATATACATCGAAATTCCGACATACATAGACACCAACTCACTTACAAGCAAATGACAGCATAACTGTATCTCCACGCTAATATTGTGCAAGAGAATAATAATGGGAGTATATAATTATAATATATTCACTGGTCACTTTTAGAGGGGCCGTGTGCCAGGATGACCCCACTTAATCACCCTATGGACAGCAGCACAACATGTCAACATAACTGCGGAACATTTTATAACAAAAGTTCCCCTTTAGTATAATTTACCAACAATTGAAAATCCGTCATTTGAACAATAACAAAGCTGCATTTATATAAGTGTTCCTTATCAAACAACATTTTACTATCTTCAGGCTATGAGACTTTATCACATACTGGGAGTATGTACGGATACAAAGCAATGCTGACCCTGTTCCCATCAGAGAACTTGGGTATATTTACTGCAATGACTGGTGATGACCAAGGTTACTGGTTCAGGACTACACTGCAAAACTACTTAGCAGACATTTATCTTAACCAACAACCATGGCAGAACCAATCAACTTTGTGTAGTTTCCCTGAACCTTTCTTCAAAGATACAAGACCAAAGACAAAACCATCAATAGAAAAATATAGAAAACTTGCAAGAAATGTAACTCGGTATGCAGGCATATATTATCATCCCGCATACAAAAACTTGAAGATTATACCTAAATTTCCTTTACACATGGAGTATGGCTTCGGAAAGTTTAAACTTTATGCAATGACCAAAAAGGACCATTTTTACATGGAAGCTTACGATATGGCGAGATATATGTCATCATCTTATGGGAAGGTTATATTCCATGCCTCTGAGCGAGATAAAAATGCAATAGACAGAATCGAAATTCCATCATTTCAAAAAGATGACCCTCCAATTTTCTTGAAGGGGATTAGCACACCAGCAGCTTATTCCAAACTTGGACATAAATCTACAGCTGACATATTACTTCCACAATTTATATTTATAATCGTTAGTGTTATAGCGGTTTTTGTAAACATATTCTTATTTTGATGCAACTAGATGTAATGCTTCAAGAAGTGGTATGTGTGTTTTCAACATGCACAACAGCTGAATTATACACTACTATTATAATATACTGAATCTGTTATGTTTCAAAATTTATTGTTTACCCATTAACTCAAATTGAATACAGTATTCTAAATATTACCTTGGCATAATATGCCATGAAATACATAAATATACTCATCAAAACAAGTAACGCATAGTATTTGTTCATTTAATCCTTAGTACAAATATAAAATAATCATATTTATCATATTAGACAAAATGGAGCCATTCGATCACTTCGCAGTGTTCAAACGCATGGCATCGGATATTGTAAGCATGCAATGCATTAAAGCGGAAGTGACCTGAAGAAGTTAAAGTCCAAAATTATTTATGGGCATCAATGACCTTTGACTTGGGCAAAATTCAAATTTCTCATTAACATGGAAAATGCATAAAAACATAAAAAGTCGAAAATTCAAAATTTCAGGTTCTTTATCCAAAATAGACTTTTATGATTATCAAAAAATCATACTTTAGCCCTAAACTGTTTGTTCTATCACTGCACCATCACTAACTGATTAATGCAACAAATAAGGTCACATAAGCAATAGCTTGTGCATATTGAATAATCATGATATATTATAATATTGTTATATGCGTTTCTTCTTTTGAAGAGTATATATTCTTCACAATATTTGTTTGTAGTCTCCTACTACTTCTAAGACACATTTACTGGAACATCTGAACTACTTTATATCACAGATATAAAAGGATCTAAGGGACTGATATACAGAGTTTATGTTTGTCTAAGTTCTTTGATATGAAATATCACATTTATATTTTTTTCCTTTGCAATAAAAATTTGTACCTCATTTCCAAATTCTTGTGTTTCATTTTTAGCTACCATTTGTTTCAGAATGAAAATTAATTCTGGTCTATAGATCAACATTGTCTGTCTGTCTATCAGTATTTTGGTTCAAGTTTCTGGCTGAAGCAAATTATAAGAAACTATAAGCTGTAAAATGATGGTATCATACTAGTAAGTTGACAAGATTTTGACCTAGTGACCTTGACCTTGGATTTTAGCAAAATCTTAGGAAAGCTATACTTTCTCAACCACAAAGGATAAGGCTTTGATATTTCACATTAAGATTCTCTATGATGAAAGCATTTGTTTTGTAGCATGACTTTTGACTAGGTGACCTTCACCTTTGGCCTACTTTAAAAAAAATATAAAATAACCTATACCTTTTTAATATTTAGGGATAGGGCTTTCATATTTCATAAAGAGTCTCTATGGAGAGGGCTTTAAATTGGTACAGTGACTTTTGACCTATTTACCATGACCTTTGACATTTTATTTTATTCGCAATAAATTTAATATTCTTTATGATAATAACTATATCACATGTATATTCTAAGAAGTCAAAGCCTCCAGTTGTGACCTTGACTTTGTGAAGTTTATCAGTTTTTTTCTGAGAAGATGCAGCTTTTAGTGGTTTCTTGTTAAACTAGTCTTGGCTACAAATAATTAAGGAATGACTGTCTTACTTTGGTGTTCATGGATGTATAATTCTGGTATGTCACGTGCAAATTCCGTGAATCGCGAAGCGATTCTCGGAAAATTTGCACGTGTCCAACCAGAATTATACACCCATGAACACCAAAAGTAAGACAGTCATTACTTATATTTACATTTATTCTAATTATTGGTCATTTTTATTTCCATGAACATCGCACATTTTGCCTGTAACAGCGTCAAATGTATCTTAACTTTGGTAAATTCTCTCTACATTCAAAACTTGAATGTGACGTCACAATAGCAACCCAAGTTATTGGAATATAATTCTAGTTGCCTAATGGGCGTTCAACATGGGGAATTTACTAGTTATGTAAATATTTTCTATTTGACTTGCATCACATATGATTCTGTCTCAACATGAAGAATCTTAGATCTACATACATTCCAACAAATCTGTTTTATTTTCTCATATACATGTACATGTATCCTTATATAGATTCTATACATTAACAAAAATACAGAGCACTGCAATGAACTATCAACTTGTACAAGTACATTCAAATTGATCTGTCAAATTTTAACATGTTGAATTTTTTTTTTTCATTTGTTTTGCTGAAGAATTTCATTATGACATCATAAATGCAACATAATGTTTGCAGATCTATAGATTCATTATTTATACCCTTACAAATGTAAATACCAAATGAAATTATTACAAAATGTTTTCACTTTAACACATAAAAGAATCTTGATGATAAAAATTAAATAAAGATACATGTAACACACTGCAAAGTAATTCCCTTCACAGCATTACACATCTTTTATATCCGATCTTCCTTTTGTCTATTAACAGCAAAAAAAATTAAAAATCTAAAAATTGATAAAATCTGACGAGAGATTGGGTAATACATTATCCAACCAAAAACCTTAATCTTCCCCATTCATCACTGAAAATGTAATCTGATTCTAAAAATAAAATATCTTGGCCATTGACTAGGTAAATATTCCCTCTTTATGACCTTGACCTTTGATCCTTAAAAAAGACCCTCCTTACAACAGTTTATATAAATTAATTAATCTTAATGGTCATTCAACATACAATGGTCTAATAGCAGATATATCAAATACTGTTCTAGTTACTGTACAAGCTTTTGAATACAATTATCCACAATAATCATACTTTTAAAATTATATAAGTTGAGAGATTTTGATCACTGTTGTAAGTTATTGCACTATAAATATCTAAACACTTGTCCGTCATTCAGCATATCAAAACACTTGTCCGTCATTCAGCATATAATAGTAAATGAATGTAAGTTGTGATATCATGGTACATTTTACATGTAACCAAGCTCTGCTACGTACTCATCTGGTACATATAGTCATCTTACAGCACAATCAGACGAATGAAGAAATGCCCAGAAGTTCTTTATAATACACACACTTAACAACAGTAAACATGACGTTAGAATTCCCAGCTTTCTTCCATGTCTATATTCTCCATGTTATCTGTTAATTGATCCACACACATGTCCTCAGCTGAAAGTTAGAGTGATGTCTTTATAAAGATATGTTAGCTCCAAAAAAACCTATCAACCCTCTGCATGAGACTGTATTTTATGTACATGTAATATGCAAAGACTTGACTTTTTTTATGTTATCTGTCTGTGTCCTGTAAATTGGTTTGGCTGAATTTAATTCACCTGAATGAATAATGAACATGAGAAACTGCACTAAGATAGACTAGATTGAAAGAAGTTTGAGCTTATAGGATGGACATGTTTAATTGATCTCAGTACAAAGTGCAAGATAGATTTATCAATCGATATATGAGTTAATATGTAAACTGCTGCATTTATGAAGTCTTCAGTCTTTGTCAAAACCATGAGTCAAGATAAATATAGGTCAGTACGTGCTATTCATGTATGGATGGTAAATGTACATCAGTACGTGCTATTCATGTATGGAAGGTAAATGTAGGTAAGTACGCGCTATTCATGTATGAATGGTAAATGTAGGTCAGTACATGCTATTCATGTATGAATGGTAAATGTTGGTCAGTACAAGCTATATGTATTCATGTATGGAAGGTAAATGTAGGTCAGTACGTGCTATTCATGTATGGAAGGTAAATGTAGGTCAGTACGTGCTATTCATGTATGGATGGCAAATGTAGGTCAGTACATGCTATTCATGTATGGAAGGTAAATGTACATGTAGGTCATAATGTGCTATTCATGTATGAATGGTAAATGTAGGTCAGTACGTGCTATTCATGTATGGATGGTAAATGTTGGTCAGTATGTGCTATTCATGTATGGATGGTAAATGTTGGTCAGTATGTGCTATGGTAAATGTGGGTCAGTACGTGCTAATTCATGTATGAATGGTAAATGTAGGTCAGTACGTGCTACTCATGTATGGATGGTAAATGTTGGTCAGTACGTGCTATTCATGTATGGATGGTAAATGTTGGTCAGTATGTGCTATGGTAAATGTGGGTCAGTACGTGCTAATTCATGTATGGATGGTAAATGTTGGTCAGTATGTGCTATTCATGTATGGATGGTAAATGTTGGTCAGTATGTGCTATGGTAAATGTGGGTCAGTACGTGCTAATTCATGTATGAATGGTAAATGTAGGTCAGTACGTGCTACTCATGTATGGATGGTAAATGTTGGTCAGTACGTGCTATTCATGTATGGATGGTAAATGTTGGTCAGTACGTGTTATTCATGTGTGGAAGGTAAATGTAGGTCAGTACGTGCTATTCATGTATGGATGGTAAATGTAGGTCAGTATGTGCTATTCATGTATGGATGGTAAATGTAGGTCAGTATGTGCTACTCATGTATGGATGGTAAATGTAGGTCAGTACGTGCTATTCATGTATGGATGGTAAATGTAGGTCAGTCATGCTATTCATGTATGGATGGTATATGTAGGTCAGTACGTGCTATTCATGTATGGATGGTAAATGTAGGTCAGTCATGCTATTCATGTATGGATGGTATATGTAGGTCAGTACGTGCTATTCATGTATGGATGGTAAATGTAGGTCAGTGAGTGCTATTCATGTATGGATGGTAAATGTAGGTCAGTATGTGCTATTCATGTATTGATATGATGTTTATGAGTCTTGCCCTTTTTTCTTCCTTGTGAATGTTTGTCTTGTGTGCTCAGTATCTTTGTGTCCATTAGGGTGTGCCCTTGTCTTGCTGTGGACCATGATGGGTCTTGTTGAAGATCTCTCCCTTCCTCTCAACAAATATTTACCTTTGGGTAGTTTACTTATGTCAGTGAGAGGTGAGAGCGGCTGTAATAGGCCTGGTAGAACATCAGATGTCCTCTTCTTCAAGTGTTTCACAAAGGAATGTGACTGTAATGCTGCAGCTGTTGGCCTACAATAAATGTACAGAAAATGTAAAGGCAGTGTAAACTAGTTATTCTTTAAAAACTCATAGCATTGAAAAATTGACTCGATATCTAAAATGTTATAAATCTACAGACAAATTGCTCGATATCTCGAAGCAAATTATTATCTGATTTCATCCCAATCCTCTGGTGCTTTTAGTGTAAAACATTTATTTCAAGACAAGGGATGGTATATCCTTCAGAACTTATATTATGTATAATAAACATATATCTTTTGCAGTGAGGCAAACTCAATTAAATGCAATAAATTTTGCCAAGATTTCAACAATATTTAATAATTTAATGCTAGTGTATAAACCTTGACTTAGGTTCCTTTTCCAGGCATATGTCTGTAAAGTTATGGAAACTGTTCGAAAATTTCCTTGTTTTAGCCACTTCAATAATCTCTGATGTTTGATTTGTCTCTGTACCCAAACCAGAATCTTGCACACCTGTAAAATGAAGAATTTATATGATATCAAATGGATGGAGAAGCTTTTGAATGTGACATTTAATTAAACATTAGCGTGATACATTCTGCTTCTAAAACTTTGAGAGTATTATGAAAACTTGCTTAGGCATTCATTTGAATGGTAGCAAACACAATCAAAGAAATATTGGTCACACTTCTAATGGCAAATGGTTAACTCATAAATCACTGCGGGAAATTCCTTATCATTTATCTTTACAATTATTAACTTAGAGATGAGGCAACATGATTTGTTTAACATTAAGACATATATCGTGTTGACCAAGGCCAAAGGCAAAGGGTCACATTTTGACTGAAGGTGTTGCCCAAATTTTGTTAGTCAGTAATTATTTTGTTTTTATTTTGGCAAAGGACTGAGGACCAATGCTTTCATTGGCTATCTTCATCATACAACAAAGAACAGAGAATGGGTTGTATTTACATGTAGGTAGTGTATAAATTCATAAATGAAGAGACATCTGAAATGATGTGACATGTATGTCAACATATTTTATAGCATTGACCAACTAGCCCAGCATCAATTTAAACAAAGAAAATTATGCCTCCTCAGTGCAAACATTTCATTCATTCACCTACTTACGACTAAATAAAAAGGTAAAGGTAATTATATGGCGGGGGTATAAAAAGGTAGGGTTTATAGTCTCGTTCGCCTGAGCCTCACGCGACTTCTACAATCACCTCCCTGGCGAGACCTGTACAATCTAGTGCATTCTCAACTCCATTGGGAGTATACAAGCAGAGCTGCCATTTAGGCGCTAATGCTTTTCATTCACATTACAAGCTCTCATGTGCCAGGTACCCATTTTACTCCTGGGTGGAGAGAGTACAACGTAGTGTAAAGTAACTTGCCCAAGGTTACAATGGTTTGCAATGATCGGCAACGGTGAGATTCGAACCCACGACCTATGGATTCGCAGTCCACCGCGCTAACAACTACTCTACCAATACTACATATTATCCTGACAAACTATAGACAAACTATCAGGGATATTACTTAAATATAGAGGTCTTTACCAGATATTTCATCGGCCATAAGATCAGCTACAGCTGTACTGTCTGCAAGTACTGGTTTGGTCCCACTCAGCTTCTCAAGCAGCATCTATATTACAAACAGATAAATGAGCAACAAAAATTTACATTCTGACAGGCATACATCACTGAAGTGATATATAATTACTTGCCTTTTCGAGTGCATTCAAATAAGACATACTTGAAATTGTCTTTAGACAAATGGACTGTTTAATCTATTAGAAGATACATGTAAATCCTTTCTTTCATACTTATGCATCATGTGATCTACCACTGAATTAAATATGACTGAAAAATATCCAAATACAAACCTGTGTAAGTGGCATGTCAGCAAAAGGAGCATGACCATTGGCTAGTTCACATGCTGTAACTCCGAGGCTATAAATATCTGACTTAGAATCATATCCACCCAAATTCTGAAAAAAAATGAATAAAGTCACCCTATTTTACAGGATATTGATAACAGCACAAAAAAGAAATTGTGAAATAATTGTGAAACAATCAAATATACACAATTATAATAATTCACAATTAGGATTATAAATCTATTTGATGCTCAAGAAGTGAAAGCAACTGTAAATGAAATTTAAAGTGAAAGTGGACAGATCAAGAGGAAGGACTAAGTGCTCAATACTTACTTGTTCTAGAATCTCCGGACTTAGCCACTGTAATGATGTGAGTCCGTTTTCTGGATATTCATGTGCCAGCTTAGTTTTGACTCCATGATTGATCAGACAATAAGCATTCCTGAGCCCTGACAGACAGACCTTACCACTGGCAGCTATCAGTATGTGACTGGCCCGTACAGATCTGGAAAATGAAGAACAGATATGACATAATTAAAATCATGGTCTGAGATGCAGCGAGTAGAGTCAAATCTTCGTAACTCAGTGAACAGAATGTACTGTGCTTGAAATACATATGACTACATGTACATGTATGTATAATTCAAATAGGAGGATAATTATGTAGTTTCGGTATTTCACATTGTCAAGTATGTATCATATACCATTTAAGGGTATAATTGTGGCAGTGTTTTTAATTCTAATATCAAAGTCTATTCAACTATCAAAGTGACATTACAATGAAAACAATGCACAGAGTAAACAAGTTAAGAGACACCAAACAAAAGTGTTTAAAAGAATGAAATAGTGTCCTCCGTAGGGAAGTTTAATATAATAAATAACAATGAACACTCTCTATCCACAAATTTTCGGCCACTCGGCCTTTATCAAGTGGAAAAGCACGAATACAAAAGAATTCTACGTAATATCCATATCTGCTGGTAAACAAAGCCCAGCGTTAAATGAACAAGGTATGACGTCACACTTAACAATCAACAATGCGTAAAGCGCCAATACGACGTTACATAAAACCGCTAAATCTGCGTACCGTTATCGAACGTAAATAAGTTAGAAAAGAGTTCATTTAAGTTGTACCGTTAATAAAATTGTAAGATTTATGAATAACAAATAGAAATTCAGGAGGTTAGAGACAGGCACGTCCCCCACCGCCGTCCTTTCTAACAACTATAAATCTAGTAAGTCATATCTAAATATCTCATATCTAAATATATCTAAATATATATATAAGTCATATCTAAATTCACAATCTTTATTACCCTTAATATATACATATTTAATGTCAACATGGTCAATGGGTGGCGTTCCCTTATTTATTCATATATAATTTTCAGTGGATAGAAAGTTCTATGGTTTTTATTAATATTAAATTTTCTCCCCCCCCCCCCCCCCCCCCATTTTTCTGATTGCGCGCTAGCATGAGTGAGAGTGTGTAAGTGTCATTTTATATTCATGGTTGTCTTGACTTTCTAAAGGGTTCATTTTGTCCTCACGTCTTTTATTCGGTATAAGTCTGAATCGTCCGGACGCTTACTCAAGCGGAGTAGGGCGTCTGGATGATTCGGACTAATTCGGAATTGGTTCGGCTACAACCCCCCCTTATTTATTTATTTATTTATTTGATTATTTATTTATTTATTTATCTATCTATCTTTTTATTTTATCTATTTATTTTATCTATTTATTCATTTATTTATTTATTTATTTATTTATCTATTTATTTTGTTTATTTATTTATTTATTTATTTATCTATCTATTTGTTTTGTTTATTTATTATTTATTTATCTATTTTTTCCCCCTTCCACTTTATATATATTTAAACAGAAACAGAAACAGAAAAGAATCGCATTCTCCGGAAGAGGCGTGTCAATTTCCTTAAGCTTATTGATGAAATCTGTGGTATCCCTTATATATGTCGGTGAAGTTTCAACAAATTCATTTAGTTCATGTTCCACCAGTTCGGCCATGTTTTCCATTGGTGTTCCTATCCCGCTTACAATAGTCACTTTATTAGATATGACTTACTAGATTTATAGTTGTTAGAAAGGACGGCGGTGGGGGACGTGCCTGTCTCTAACCTCCTGAATTTCTATTTGTTATTCATAAATCTTACAATTTTATTAACGGTACAACTTAAATGAACTCTTTTCTAACTTATTTACGTTCGATAACGGTACGCAGATTTAGCGGTTTTATGTAACGTCGTATTGGCGCTTTACGCATTGTTGATTGTTAAGTGTGACGTCATACCTTGTTCACTTAACGCTGGGCTTTGTTTACCAGCAGATATGGATATTACGTAGAATTCTTTTGTATTCGTGCTTTTCCACTTGATAAAGGCCGAGTGGCCGAAAATTTGTGGATAGAGAGTGTTCATTGTTATTTATTATACAAAAGTGTTTAGGTAGTCTATTTTTGTCTATACCTGTGAATAATGCCCCTGTGATGTAGATATTCCAAAGCTACCACTACATCCCTCAGTATGTAGGATATAGCTTGTTCTGGTAGACCAGTGGTGAAGTATGCATGCAGCAAGTCCTTGGCTGAACCTAAAAGGACAATTTTTTTGCATAAACATCATGGAAAGTAATTTAAATGCCAATGTACAGACGAGAAATTGATTTTTATAAAATTCAACATCAAAAACCAATCCTCTTTTCCTTAAATTCATATCAAACCATCTCTATTTGTATGTACAGTATGAACT
The DNA here is from genome assembly GCA_028142955.1 of Pinctada fucata. Taxonomy (NCBI): domain Eukaryota; kingdom Metazoa; phylum Mollusca; class Bivalvia; order Pterioida; family Pteriidae; genus Pinctada; species Pinctada fucata. The sequence goes on along the minus strand of AP027104.1, from coordinate 58,187,944 downwards.
AAACAAATACGTAGGGAAGAATATAGCAGCTACTTACCATAGGCCATTAGAGGCATGATGGTCCAGACTTCTTTACCATGCACAAATGATGAGTAGTGGTGAAGAACTTTATCACAGTTCAGCTGTTTTGTTAGGATAATCTCCCTCTGTAACAAATGAACGTGTTAGAATATCAATTTGTAAAGTAAATCATAAGTTTCAGTAAAATCTTCATATACTTAAAATAATACTTAAAATAGATATAAAACATATTCATAACATATTCATTTACATAAACATGTACACATGTATTGTATCTAAGAAATGATTATAGCAAAATTTACCTGAAGTACACTGATATCAAACTTGATCTTTTCCACATGTGTACGTTTGATTGCCACATTTTTACTGGTGGTTAAGTGTTTGGCTAGGGTTATAGTGGCTGCTTCATAACATCCCTTACCTGAAATACAAATCATAATATATCTTATCTTGCTTAACTTTTACAACAAATTATAAATATTATAGTATATTGATACAAATCTCAAAACATATATTGCTTCGCCATCATTGCAACTCATGAAAACATCATACATTTAAGAAATAACAACTACATAGCCTTGGTTCATTGTCCTGTTATTTCCCTCTTTGCATTAACCAATCAAATATATGAATGATCTGCAAAGCGGCAAAGTGATAATTTGATTTGTTAATGTGACATTAGGGGAATTACTAGTATAAGACAATAAACCACGGCTATATAGTTGTTATCTTAACAGACAGACAGGGTGATTCCTATGTATCCCTAAACTTTGTTGGAGGGGGGGGGGGGGGTATAATAAACTTTGTTTGGTTATAACAATGTCAACAATTGAAGGTTAACCAAATGCTGGTGAACCTTTACATTAGAAAATCCATCATACTAATCAATGGCCAATCAAACAAAGCTCTAAAAGACCATATTTTATGATGATGTTAAAATGTATAAGCCTGCCAATACGTGTGATTGTCAGACCATAATGCCAATCATCTTGAAGTTTACCAATAACAGTGTACAACTCGAACTGTGCAGCATCTGCCCACTCTGGAGTCAGACCCTGGAGGGTGCTATCCTGGCTCTCCTGGCTCTCAAATCCTGATGATGCTTTCTTAGAATCCTGAAATTAAAATTCTCAGATTACGACAAAAATATCAAGTACTGATAATGAATATAACATATATTTGTGCCATTGTTAGTAAGATTTTCAAATAAAATATGAATACAGATTATCTGGTTAATAATTATGTTCTTTTAAAATTCCTTGTTTTAGATTCTGAAATATACATTTATAGGTGTGCTTGAATTACTGATAGAGTACATGTAATTAGAAAATTTATTTTTTATTTTTTCAAATACTAAGTACTTTTTTGACACTGTAGCAGTCCCTTACTTCATTCTAGAGTCTATACACTAGTATTTCAAATTAAACTGAAAGATGAATATAGTCAAGAAATTTTACAATGAAGTCTTTCATGCAAAAGATGGATTTTACTTGCATGTACTTGAAAAATATAGTTTTTCGTACTTGATAAAGGTCAAGGGGCTTATAATTTATCAATCAGAGTGCTTATAATTGAATACAAAAATGTAATTCCTTCCCTCTGAAAGATTTTCTGACTAAATGATACCTAAACTTGAAGTAGTTGTCAGAGAGATTATCATAAAAGAGAAGCATTAACACAGGAAGCAACAGGCAGGTGAAACATACACAAAACAAAACTGGTCTTATTCAGTCTCACTCTGTTTATCATTGATCTAAAGAGCAATCTGGATAAAACTGTACATATATACCCAAATCATTCACTAATGATTGATATAGATTCTGAACAATACACCCTTCTCCCAGCTGTATAGGCAATTTAGAACAGCACTTTATCCAAACACAAAGACAAGTACCATCAATAGTCTGTATACAGGATTATATACTTGTAGGAGTACCTTATCCATCATTTAAATTCCAAATACCTATCTACGTTTAGGTTAGTTTCAGTGGTATACTTATGCCTATTTAGCCTGGAAATATATCAAACAAAAGTGTAAAATATTCAAATTCTATTAAGTATTATAGGACTACAATTGTTCTTTATTCACTTAAAAAGTTGTGTTTATATATGACCTTTGACCTACTGACCTCAAAACTTATTGGTTATAAGCAATCAATTTGAACAAATTTATATTGAATTATTTGTTAAGAAAGGTTCTTGGTGTATAATTATTACCTGGAAATCAGTGAATAGAGTCTTAGTCATTACATCAGAATGCTTGACCTATTGACCTCCCAATTAGGCATCAAAAGCATTCGTTCTTACAAATATCAATATTTGGTTTTGATACATATAGACTGCGTGAGTTGAACAATCATTTTGAAACTGATTTCAATTTTGGGCTTCAGTACATCTGATTTTGGACTTAACCTACATGTAATGTCAAAAAATCATTACGTACCCTCTGCTCCTGTTCAGACTATATACATTTGTATATCAAAATTTGGTTTAGATAGATTGAAGGATTCTCAACTTTTCATTTTGTAATTAATGTCTGTTCAAAGTTTCTCTTAGACATCAGCAGCTTGAACATGTTGACCCAAACTTACCGGTAAACAGGCCCTGTGATGCACTCTAGAAAGCATTCAAGCACCAAAATTTGATTTTCAAGGATAGGTTGAAGGGTTCATAATTTTCAAATGGCAATTTATGACTGAAGTTTATACCATTACATCTTAATGTACTTTCCCTTCTACATTCTTAAAAATATTTGGTATACATGCAAAAGATTGGAGGGTTCTCAAGTTATCATAAGAGAATGAAGGAATTTAGGCCAAGCAAACACCAGGGTTCTCAAGTTATCATAAGAGAGTAAAGGAATTTAGGCAAAGTAAACACCAGGGTTGTCAACTTATCATAAGAGAGTAAAGGAATTTAGACTATAAAGCAAATACCAGGGTTCTCAAGTTATCATAAGAGAACGAAGGAATTTAGGCTGAGCAAACACCTGGGTTCTCAAGTCATCATAAGATAGTAAAGGAATTTAGGCTATGCAAACACTAAAAGACAAGTCATTGAATGGTCAGGCATAGAAATGTAAGAATATTTCTTGTGCAGAGAAAATGATGGAAAAATCGCATTGCCATGTGTAAAAAAGACATTTGAATTTGAAGAACTTATTTCAATGTGAAATAAATTTTATAACTGATACAAACATCAATCAGCACAAATGAACTTCTTTTAATCAAATGTGTGCAAACATACAGGCTTTACAACAATAATCAGTGTTTTAAAAATATTTAATGTTTCTAACATATTTGAAGTGAAACTATGAAACATTTCCATGAACAAACAAATAGCAAATCCTTCTCTTAACCTTTGAGGAACAAAGTAAATGAAGGTTGAAATAAGAAGCAGAATTTATTAAAGCATAAAGGTAAGCATGGTAAGTGTCTACAACATGTAGATTCTCTATAGGTCAATAATGATGATAATGACATGCATATTACAAGTGAAAAACTAACTTCTCCCTCCATATCTACATGTAGGCCTGCAATAATGTCAGAAATCAAGTTTAAAGTCCAAATTATCATGCAGATATGTACAATCTAATATTGAGATTTCAAAACTGCATTTTTTTTTTTAATTTCATAATTTAATTTTTTAGATAGAATAATGACAACACAAGCATAACATCCCTTCGCAACTGCATGTTCTATGCTATCAGCAAAAGGATTTTAAAATGAAGTCCATAGTGACCTTGACCATTGACCCTTGACCATGAAAACCAAATAGGGAACATTGTGAAAGGCATGGTTGCCCTATGCTGATTGCTTCGTCTTCTAGGCTGTTTACAACAATTTTTAAGTCCAATGTGACCATCCAGTGTGCCAAATTAGTGGTGGCCCGATGCCGATGGCCAATGTCTACAGTAAATTGGATTGGTTTATAGCAATCAAAAAGGTCATAGACCAACTTTTCTATAGAGAATTTGAGCATCAAAGTCACATAAACACATTAAATTTAAATCTTAGAACACCTGTGTTACATCAATTTGAATTGCGCACCCTTCTTGAAATAGAACATTCCACTAATTTGTATTACATGTAGTTCTATCAGAAGGGGCATTTAACAAAAAGTTTCACGGTCAAAGACTTAGTAGTTTTGACAGTACTGTATAAAATGTACATGTATAAAATTTATGCGGATTTTCTTTGGATTTTGAATCATTGTCTCTGATTCTATTTAAAAAAAAAATTATCTTACTTAATAAAATGCATAAAAGATTAGATTTAAGGGTTTTTTATTTTGGTCTTCCGAAAATTGCTGCGGACTATAGGAATTTAAATCATTGTATACCAAATGTCTATAAGATTTTAAAAGTCAATTTCATACACTGGTGACCTTGACCTTTGATCTTGACTTCATCCTCTCCCCATGGGGAACATTTGTTTTTCTGATGATTGCTTTACTTGCCTTCTATGCTGTTCAAAAGGATTTTAAGTCCAAGTCCATGGTTACCTTGACCTTTGACCCTTGACCATGAAAACCAAATAGGGAACATTGTGAAAGGCATGGTTGCCCTATGCTGATTGCTTCGTCTTCTAGGCTGTTTACAACAATTTTTAAGTCCAATGTGACCATCCAGTGTGCCAAATTAGTGGTGGCCCGATGCCGATGGCCAATGTCTACAGTAAATTGGATTGGTTTATAGCAATCAAAAAGGTCATAGACCAACTTTTCTATAGAGAATTTGAGCATCAAAGTCACATAAACACATTAAATTTAAATCTTAGAACACCTGTGTTACATCAATTTGAATTGCGCACCCTTCTTGAAATAGAACATTCCACTAATTTGTATTACATGTAGTTCTATCAGAAGGGGCATTTAACAAAAAGTTTCACGGTCAAAGACTTAGTAGTTTTGACAGTACTGTATAAAATGTACATGTATAAAATTTATGCGGATTTTCTTTGGATTTTGAATCATTGTCTCTGATTCTATTTAAAAAAAAAAATTATCTTACTTAATAAAATGCATAAAAGATTAGATTTAAGGGTTTTTTATTTTGGTCTTCCGAAAATTGCTGCGGACTATAGGAATTTAAATCATTGTATACCAAATGTCTATAAGATTTTAAAAGTCAATTTCATACACTGGTGACCTTGACCTTTGATCTTGACTTCATCCTCTCCCCATGGGGAACATTTGTTTTTCTGATGATTGCTTTACTTGCCTTCTATGCTGTTCAAAAGGATTTTAAGTCCAAGTCCATGGTTACCTTGACCTTTGACCCTTGACCATGAAAACCAAATAGGGAACATTGTGAAAGGCATGGTTGCCCTATGCTGATTGCTTCGTCTTCTAGGCTGTTTACAACAATTTTTAAGTCCAATGTGACCATCCAGTGTGCCAAATTAGTGGTGGCCCGATGCCGATGGCCAATGTCTACAGTAAATTGGATTGGTTTATAGCAATCAAAAAGGTCATAGACCAACTTTTCTATAGAGAATTTGAGCATCAAAGTCACATAAACACATTAAATTTAAATCTTACAACACCTGTGTTACATCGATTTGAATTGCGCACCCTTCTTGAAATAGAACATTCCACTAATTTGTATTACATGTAGTTCTATCAGAAGGGGCATTTAACAAAAAGTTTCACGGTCAAAGACTTAGTAGTTTTGACAGTACTGTATAAAATGTACATGTATAAAATTTATGTGGATTTTCTTTGGATTTTGAATCATTGTCTCTGATTCTATTTAAAAAAAAAGATTATCTTACTTAATAAAATGCATAAAAGATTAGATTTAAGGGTTTTTTATTTTGGTCTTCTGAAAATTGCTGCGGACTATAGGAATTTAAATCATTGTATACCAAATGTCTATAAGATTTTAAAAGTCAATTTCATACACTGGTGACCTTGACCTTTGATCTTGACTTCATCCTCTCCCCATGGGGAACATTTGTTTTTCTGATGATTGCTTTACTTGCCTTCTATGCTGTTCAAAAGGATTTTAAGTCCAAGTCCATGGTTACCTTGACCTTTGACCTTGAAAACAAGAGAGTTCATCCTCTTCCCATGGGGAACACAAAGAAGGTTTGATGTTTCTATGATGTTCACAAGAAGCCAGATACACACACAAACAAGTACATGGACGTGCAGCAGTGATGCCATATTCCTTCTTAAAAAGAGTTGTTGCTTCAAACTACACAAAGGGTCTTATGTAACAGAAAATCATATCCATGTTTGATCCTTAAAATGTGACCTTGAAGACAACCTTGACCTATATTGTTGAGTCTTACTATGCTTAACCATTTTGACCAAGTTTGATGAAAGAATGCATTCAAACACTGTCCATGCAGTAACAATTATATATGGGAAAGTATGACTAAAAGACAGACAGCTGGATTAACAAACAAAAACTTGCTCAACTAATTTCCAACGAAAGGTGCATACAAAATGTAACAGGGGTATAAAAAGAAGGGTTACAGTCTTTTCTATGAATAAATAAACTCACATATGATCAAAACAAGTAACATTTAAACTCAAATTGCTGTTTGACTTTAAAAAGCTTCAGGTCCAAATTCTGTTCTGCTTTGCAAGTGACATTGAAAGATGCTCATTGACAGTTACATTGCAAGGTTATAAAGTTAATCAAAATTCATTGATCATACAAAGACTTCTTCTCACAAAACTCTAAAACATACTCCATAACAATGACAGGAAAGGAAGTACATGTAAGCACACACAATGTTGCCCACTCCTAAATCAAGTCAAAAGCACCTTTAGTCAAAGTCATGACAGTACCAGTTTGTCTTGGGCAATCAAACATAGGAAGGAATAAACTCAAGATATTTTTTCTTTTAATTCTGACAAATATGCAAAATTACAGCCTTTTATTGCAAACTTAATTTGGTGATGATGACAGGAGACAAATTAAAGGCAATATATGTCATGCTCATACAGAACTTTGACATCTAAGTTTTAATTCCCCAAGTTAACACTTTTCATGAAAGTGAACCTCTACTAAGAGACCACTTGCCATATGTGACCTTGATAAAACAATATTAATTGTACTTAATATCAAGCTGATATAAGTTTTAGTGGTGTAAGGACTAAACTAGTAAGACATATGAAGTGCATGTATGTATTAAGCAGGGGGTTTTTCAGGGTCTGTAGGGGCTGAAATTTGGCCCCATTCCCAATGCCAAAAAGTACTTTTCCCCAATTTTAGACCTAAAAATTCTCCAAACGAGAAATTCATTTCCAATTTACGTATCATTAAATACCTGTAGAACAAACATGTTGTGTTAATATAACTCTAGGAGAGATGAGATTCAAAATATAGACAATTGATATGATAAGGACATTTCAGATCAGTGGCTCATAAACTGAACACTGTCTGACTTGATCATGTATCCTGATTTATCCAAGTCAGAGGAAATCTGTCTTCCTAAGTCTGAAACGAATATAAAAGCAACCCCCCCCTTCCCTTTCAAAGTCAAAGGATATAACAGCTGTGTATCAGAGCATAATTCTGAGTCTGACATTTACATGATCATCAATGGTGATTTCAACATCAAAAGATGACGATAATCAAGAATGTTGTTTGTGTATAGAAGGGAGAAGGGGGGAGTCAGAGGGTTTCATTAAAAAATGCTCAGTATCAGGTGAAGAAACCTTTCAAATCTTTTGTAATTTGCATGAACATCTCTTTTTGTTGTTTGAAATTTATTTCCCAATTTAGGTTGAAATGGCGCAAAATTCCCAATTTCATCGGCCCAGGCCCCTGACATTGGGGTATAGAAAAAACCCTGACATCTCCCTATGATGCTCTGAAGCCAGCAGAATTTTCTTAACATCTGCAATTAACAACAACAACATTATGGCCAACATCCAAAGTTGACCAGTATTTCTTGGTGTAAATACAATATCAAACAATTCTCTATCACAGTTCTCCTTTCAATGTCTAGAAAAAAAATGAACTAAGAGAATGATGACTGTAATGATTGATGGACAGATGGATCACTTTGCACATACATCTTTGCCAAAAATGGTCGGGTATAGTATGATTACATATTCAAAGGGAAAAGCAACAATCTAGTTGTCCTAAAATATTATATTCACATAAATTCTAAAAAGGCTAATGAGGATTAGTAAAACTATCTACATACCACGCTGGGGTTTCTATCAAAAGGTGCTGAATAAGGTGGTTCTACTGTATGGGACTTAGAACGAGCACAGTTCTACAATAGATAAACGCTAACTACGTACATAGACAATCACATGTACATATATGTTTTCACTTATACAAAATAAGTTAAAACGCTCTAGTTGTCAGTTGATCACTGATGTGATACATAAGCATGTACTGGTGTATTTCTAGTCTACCCTGACTGTTGTGATTGACATAAGGATTTGATTGACTGATAAGCTACTAGTGCAATGAGACAGGATAAGACACAACACTATAATACTCCATATTACCATATACAATTAAATTTATTGAAGAAGACTGTATCCATACATGTACTATCCCATACATGTGCATTGTACAATGAAAGTATCTAATGACCAAAATTGAAACACAATTATGAAAACAAAGTAAAAATTTGAGATCACTGGTCAAAGTAAGGTACATATTTTGTAGATGAGATCACAACTATAATAAATAATTAATATACGGGTATCACAAATGATCATTAATGTTCTGCTTAATATAAATTCAAAGTACATATGTATCCTGATTTCATAATTTTCATTTAAATCTTCTTTGTCCTATTCTAAACCATTCTTAAATCCTTGTACGGTTATTGAATACTCTTAGATTTTTGAAGAAAGTTTGTTGTCATAGCCTCCTACGAACAGCACACTATAAATTGTGACAATTTCTTCACCGTGAGGACACTTAATCTTCTTTAGGTCCAAGCGGTCAATTATTAGGTGGAAAAATTCATAACAGTTCTAAGCATATGACTTTGAGGATTAATGTCTGTTTGAATTTACTTTGATGAAAATCATTGATACATGTTGTAACATCTACATGTACGACAACAATTACCGGCAAACATCTCTGAGTGAGCACAATTAACTAGATATCAGACTTACCAAAAGAGACATTGGACACTTTTGCTTTTATCAATCACAAAATGTTCGGTCATCCATCCTAGACAACTTTCATTTAGGATTGACTCTTTGCCTGAAATTATAGAATATTATCAAAATTTCTAATAATGAAAGTTTGATTAGCACAGTGGTAGAGTGCTTAAAGACTGACTGGGGATTATATACATGTAAAGGTACAGGTAAATTTCCCATCATTCAAATCCTTACTGACTACTAAGGGCTCTCATTCAGCCTACTGTACTTCGGGGCCAACATTCGGCCTAATTGTATTTTTTTTTCCAAATCATTGAGCAATTTTTCCAAATTTGACACCTCATGAAATATGAGATAAAAAAATGCTAATTTTCAAGTGAAATTTGACAAGAGATCTGTAAAAAGCCGCCCCCTTTGCCCCCCCCCCCCCCCCCTTAAATCTGCCACTAATTTTTTTCCCTATTTTCTGCAATTTTTTCATTAAAAAACATGCATTTTTCCCAAAATACCCAATCAACAATGTAAAAATCATGGAATATAATTTTTTCTGCAGTAAAAAGCTGAGGTCAAGTCATTTATTACTGTCTGATGACCGACAACAAACTGAAATCATTCGTGACCTACTTGCACAGATACCTCTTCGCAATATGATTGGTCGACAATTGCAAAAAATGCAAATATTAGATTGTCTAGGTTATTCAAACCCTGTAGAGCCAGGAACCATATTTCGCCAATGCACATTTTGCTGTTTCATAGTTTTTGTGCAGCTAAATATGGTCATTGCCTCTAGTTATCGGAATATTTTGTCAAGTTTATTTTTCTATATCCTATCAAATGTGACGGTAGCAGTCATGTTTTGATTTATTGTGACATCTCCTGCACTCAAATGTGACAAAAATAATCACAAAATGAGGAAAAATTTATGAAATCACTAAGTTTTAGAGGTAAACATCCAAAATTTTTACAAAAACCGAACAAAGAAAACATTTTATTAGGCATCATCTCGTAGAAGTAGTGGTGTCGAAAGATTTCCTGAAAGGAAAATCACAATTTTGTCCCTTTTGTGTGCAAAATGGATACTTATCAACAAAAACGGTGAAATATGGTCACCCCCAAAAACATGGAAACAAAATATTTTGACATTTTGTAAGGAAACAATGAAATGAGTAAAATAAATCATTTTTGTATTATTTCGATTGAGAATGGAATTAAATTAAACTTTAGCAAATGCAAATTCACTGAATGGGTTATCAAGTAAAGATATTGAAAATTCCTAGAAAATATACGAAAAATGCAGCTAAATATGGTCATTTGCTCTACATAAGATTCTTTCATATTAAAGGTCGGCTCATGAGTCTAGGTGACCTGACAATCGAAAGTCATATCGTATCAACGTGATCAATGCATTTTCCTTAGAAAGATGCATCGAAAAGTCATTGTAGTGATACGTACGTACTAGAACAATTGCACATCCTCGGAAATTTCCGTAGCTTGAATCAGTATAAAAAACGAAAAGAGCAACAATGCATTGTACAAATGGTGTTTTTGGATTTGTTTCTTAAGCCCCTATCACACTTTTTCGTATCAGCTACGTAAGAGGAGTATTTTTGCCAAAATTCTTTACGCAAGAGAAACGAAAAGGTCTTCCACTTATTTCGTCCTTCTCAGAAGTCCAAGGCGTAAGTGCGACGTTTATACGGCTTAAGAGGCATTTCTATCACGTATGAGGAGCGTACCAATGCGTCCTACCAACACGTACGTGCGGCGTTTGGCACGTACGTGTGACGTTCAATGCGTTTCTACTGCGTAAGTACGACGTTGGTGCTACGTAGTCTTCTTATTGGCGACGTTTCTGCTGCGTTGCCGTGGCGTTCACATTCGTATGAAAAATTCATTGGTTGCCAAACATTATTTCTCTCGATTTAGCACTTAAAATAATATGAACACAAAAAGGGTAAATGGTACTGTCAAAGTGCCCTTTGAAATTAGCGCATACTTTATTTAGACTCAGTTTGCCATAAGAAATAAAGCTGCTTGGTTTATCTAGTGGAAGTTTGTAATTATACGGTATAATTAATCTTGATTCATTCTTAATAGATTCAAAACTTTATTTTTCCCCTAGATTTTTATCATGTGTTCATAAAAACATAGCAAATACACCTTTTACGCCGAGGTGGAATGAGCGATACTCCTTTAACGTAGCAGATACTCATACAACGTAACACCAACGTAGCTCTTACGTAGCAGGAACGAAAAGAACGTAGTTCGTACGCCATGCATACGCAGGAGTACACCAAAGAAAAAAATAATAAGAAATTGAAACGTGTATCATACGTAGTAGATAAGAAAAGAACGCCGCGGGTACCAATTAGCAACGCCTTGTACGTAGCACGTACGCCATAGGGATATCGCTTGCGTTTGTGATTCGTTCGTGCTGCGTAGTAAGAGTATAGGCGACGTTCCTGCTACATTGCTACTGCGCTTCTTTTGTTTGCACTGCGTTCGTGCTACGTACACACGGCGTATGGAGGCTGCTACGTATGTGCTACGTAATTTTAGGTGCGAACTTAAAAAAACGTGGCATTCTTTCGTATCAAGAGATCATGTTACGTTTCAAAGAGAACTCGCTACGTAAGATGGCGTTGCTACTGCGTTGCTGCTGCGTTCCTTTCTTACTGCCACGTACCTTGATACGCCGTAGATACGTGGGCCAATACGTAAAAGTGTGATAGGGGTTTTACTAGAATTTACAACATTCAAAGTCAGCTAATTTAAACATGTTAAACTGAAAGCAAGCTTTTTGTAAAAGCTGTCATTTCTATAGTCCGACAAGTCTGATGTGGGGCAAATTGTTCCTATTTGGTTGTTTGTGGGGGAAACAACAAACAATTTGCCCCACGTCAGACTTGTCAGACTATCGTTTATATAACATGATATGAAAATAGAGTTATCTCCCTGTAGATGCAACCCTAACCTTCATTTCAATGGAAACTGAGGAGCTTCTTTAATTTTTGTCTAGCGCAACCTCAGTTTCAAATGCGTCCTTCATAAAGTGTGTGGGAAAAATCGGAGATCCAGAGCTCGTTGTATATCTTTTGATTATCGGTGTATTTTCCATTGCCAGTCCAAAAATAATGCATGTGCATTAAGATGAAACATACATCTCTTGATTCCTACCCGAAAATGTGAAAAATAATCCATTTAAACCATGGTTCTGTCGTGTTTTATCTACCGGGTGTACTCTCTGCAGTCTCTGCCATGATTCTACTATATTTGTACCACGTGATCAGCATTTTGAGGCCCCATAAGGGTTAATACCTATCTTTTTAAGTAATCAGCTGTTTCAGCTTTCTCCCCCCCCCCTTTTTCTCTTACTTAAATGATATGATTTATTCTTTCTTCATTTCACCTAAAATGATTTCCATTCTGCTTAAAAAAATAAAAGATTTAAACAGAAAAAAATAAAACAATGATTAAAATTGTATTTACTGGCTGAAACAGCTGATTACTACATGTATAAGATAGGTATTAACCCTTATGTGGCCTGAAAAAGCTTATCACGTGGTACAAATATAGTAGAATCATGGCGGAGACTGCAGAGAGTACACCCGGCAGATAAAAGACGACAGAACCATGGTTTAAATGGATTATTTTTCACATTTTCGTGTAGGAATCAACAGATGTATGTTTCATCTCAATGCACATGCATTATTTTTGAACCGGCAATGGAAAATACACCGATAATCAAAAGATATACAACAAGCTCTGGATCTCCGATTTTTCTCACACACTTTATGAAGGACGCATTTGAAGGTGTAACTACAGGAAATCATTTTAGCAGGGAATCCCTTCCCTTTTGACGGGTGAACCGGGCTGAATAAAAGGTGTCACCTCATTGGTCAAAACTATTGAAAATTTAAAAATAGCACATGAAATCGATGTATGATTCCCTGCTGTCTGGAGAAATTGAGTTTTGAACATGATTTTGCCTTTTATGTAATCAATAGATCGATTTGAAAATGTATAAAAATTAGCAAATTTTCAATTCGGAAGGAGGGGTCATGTAAAAGAGTGAATTTTGCAGAAAAAAGGTATGCATGACCCCCTTTTTTATTTCGTTTTTATGCGTGCCAAAGATGTCCTAAGCCAAAAAGACCATATTTATAAGCTTTGAAGCATTTGAAGTCACCGAAATCGAGCGAAATGATTAATCATACAAAGAAGGGTTTTTTTTCCTGTAGTTACACCTGAAACTGAGGTTGCGCTAGACAAAATTTAAAGAAGCTACTCAGTTTCCATTGAAATTACCCTAACCTTAATTGCAGGAAACTGGCTTGCAAATTCGTTAAGCTTTTGATTAGGCTAACTTTTATACCTTATTCTGCATCAAATTTCAATCTCTCAATGATCATGAAAGCGAAAGTGGAATATTTTGTCATAATGTACCCGAAAATTTCTCCTTTTTTTCATTAATAAACTCTTTCTTTTTTTTCATATTTTCATATTATTATGCATGTACCTGTATGTCCTTTGGAACCCTATTGACAATCTCTTTCACAATTCACAAATAAGAGAAAATTAGTGGCCCGTAAAATGGTGCACGGGGTCAGTGCGTGCTCACGCCGTATATCATCATTTATATAGGCTAGTCATTGCCCGGGGATTCACTCGATGTAAAATAACATGACAAAAAAATTGCAATCCAAGGAATGCTTGTGTGTAATTTTTAAAGGTGGATCAAATATGTAGATCAAGGTCACTAGGTCAAAATTATTGGTATAAGTGCACGGAGTATATAATGCATATACGTCCCTGTATACGTCCCTGTCATCATTGAGTATTATCCCGACTGGAAGAAGAAGAAAAAGAAGAAGAAGAAGAAAAAGTAGGGGAGACTTGTCAAATGAAATTCACTTGTGAAATATCAGACCTATTACAAACCAATCATAGTATAGAGTCAATCTTATTTTCAGAAAAGAAGGTCATGATCATCAACCATCTCGAAGTCAAGGTCATTAGGTCAAAAATTCGGTAACAAAATAATGTCTCATCACAAAATTTGGTAACAAAAGAAATGTCTCATCACAACGAAAATGCACATGAGAAATATAATAATTAAATCCCAAATTCCTTATCATTCAAAATAGATAGCCAATCAAAATTTTTATTAAAGTAGGTCAAATATCTAGGTCAATGTCACTATGTGAAAAATTATTGTATGCGTAGAAATACAAGGAATACACACGTGTTTAAATATCAAAGCCCTTCATGTTAACAGTCAAAAGACATATACTTGTATATAACCTTTTTTTTGGAAAAGTAGGTTAAAAATCTTGGTCAAGGTCACTAGGTCAAAACATTATGGTATGTGCAGAAAGGTCTTGTCACGAGGAATACACATGTGAAATATCAAAGCCCTATCACTTACCAGTTAAAAGATACAGCCAATATTTTTAATAGGTCAAATATCTAGGTCAAGCTAGGTTACTAGGTTAAAAATTATGGTACATGTATGTGTACAAAGGTCTTGTCACAAAGAATACACATGTGAAATACCAAAGCTCTATCACTTTCCTATCAAAAGTTATGGGGTGTGACACACAAAGTGTGACCGACAGACGGACGGACGGAAAGACGGACAATGGACAAAGGGATCCCTAAGTGTCGCTATGCTTCGCAGACGACACAAAAATAGCCAGTTCTAAACTGGTCGTCACGTTTATAATAATGTAAAGCCAAAACAAGTGTTTTTTTTTTCTTTGTTAACTAGTCAGTGTGTGGGTAGGTTTTCATGGTGTTGTATGAAAACAAGAGGTCTAAGGGGCCACATTGCTCACCTGAGCTGCAAACAAAAGAATGATAGTGGACAATTTGGTGGAGGACCTTGATATTTGCATGCTTCCTCACAGTGAGGTTTCGTAAATTTCGAAAATATGTCAGCCAATCTGAGAGCCCTCCACGTCAATATTAATTAGTTGACCGATCGGCACGAACTTTGGTAGAGGACCTTTCAAGAGTACTCAGTTGCGTCCTGATTCCTGAAATTCAATGCAGCGTTTGCAGAGGAGAAGTCTAAAATGCGTCAGCCAATCAGAGCTCTCGGCGGACATATTTCTTGATCGGCACGAAAAACAAAAACTTGGTAGTGGACATTGAGTTCCTGCTTCCTGTAAGGTTTCGTGAAATTCTATGCAGCAGTTGCAGAGGCGAAGTCGAAAATGCTCCAGCCAATCAGAGCCCTCGACGGCCATATTTGTTGATCGATCGGCACGGAAAACACAAACTTGGTAGAAGACCATGAGTTCTTGCTTCCTGTAAGGTTTCGTTAAAATCTACGCAGCGGTTGCAGAGGAGCAGTCGAAAATACGTCAGCCAATTATAGCCTTCGGCGGCAATATTTGTTGATCGATCGGCACGAAAAACACAAACTTGGTAGTGGACATTGAGTACTTGCTTCCTAGCGGTAAGGTTTCGTGAAATTCTGTGCAGCTGTTGCAAAGGAGAAGTCCAAAATGCGTTAGCCAATCAGAGCCTTCGGCGGCCATATTTGTGGACCTATCGGCACGAAAAACACAAACTTGGCAGAGAACCTTAAGTATTTGCATTCTTCCTGTAAGGCTCATGAAATTCTGCGCAGCAGTTGCGTGCAGAGGAGAAGTCGAAAATGCGGCAGCCAATCAGAGACCTTGGCGGCCATATTTGTTGACCGATCGGCATATCCCGATAATAACTAAAATTAAAAGGGACGCATTCAACTTTCTTTGACTCTCTACCATATTTATTCATATCTCTCTGTTTAGTGTTTGTTTTCAACGGAAAGGGTGTTAAACGTCTTCAAATTGAATAGCATCATTTAAGAACAGATAAATTGGCAGCATGGACCAGACGTGCACGGGTACTTAACCCTCGTCAGTGATCCTCAAATCTAAACAATGTAACATGCCCGAAAAGTATAACAATTACTTTGTCGAAAAAGCGTACCGAAAGACGTAACAGCATGGGTGGGGTATGATGCTGCAGGACCCACACTTTTTTAGAAATTTTAAGAAATTTCTTTAGCAGAAATTTTAGAATGCGTTGAAGAAACGATCAACCGAAATTGATCGAACTTGGCTACATGTCCTGGTCCACCAGCAGTGACACTCACCATTTCCATTGCTTAAGCTGATTTCCATTGCTTGAGCTGATTTCCATTGCTTGAGCTGATTTCCATTGCTTGAGCTGATTCTTAAATAACAAATTTTTTTCCTGACTTGAAAAAATAATGTAAGAAATAAAATAAAAGTAGGATATGCAACTTAATTTAACATTTAATCTAGCTATATGTTCACATGTTTTGATTTTGAAAATAACCACTAAAGCTTTTATCTAGAACTTTTCCTACTTTCAGTGTTTTCAAATAAAAAACTCCACGCGTTTTCCCTGCAAAACACCGGTCACTGTTGCTATGATTGCGATGGAAAATCTCCATGAGACATTTCAACACAAGTTATGCCAGTTTTGGAGGATCAAGGGGATGCAGCCAACCAAGTGATGCACATGATCCTGTAGACTATTTTAAGGATATGTGTTATTCTTTTACACTCTGGTTCTACAGGCGCAAATCTCGTGAGCGGTTCTCGAAAATTTTGAAAACATCCTCGAATTTTTATAGAAATTTAATGAAAATTAAAATATGAATGTTTCACGCGAGTCAATTCTCCCAACCATGAAGGACAAGAAACAGCAAAGTATCTACAAAATGTAAATATAAGGTTTAAGCTGAAAAATTATGGTACTGATTATTTTTTTCATTATTTTCAAAAGGTTTTCAAGATGAGTTTTAACTTTTTATAGCAATTTGAAGAAAATGAAGCCTTATTTATAAAAAAAAGTACTGTACATAGTATGTGCTGCATAAATTCATTTCAGTTGCGCAATCTACATCAAAGTTCAGATTTACAAATGTACAGTTGAAACGTTCTGAAAATGTACATATGTTGTAAATATTTGTAAAGGTTTTCATGATGTTTAAATTTTTACAAAAAAAAAAAAATGAAGAAAATAAAGCCTTATTTACAATAAGAATATATTATAGTCAACGTTGTATAAATTCATTTCAGTGGCGCCATCTACATCGAAGTTCATATTTATAAATGGACTCTGTGGAGATTGTACGTATACATGAAAATCCTTATCTCTGCATGGTATTTACCATTGAAAATGCATTTAGGGTTGAATACATGTACCTTAGGGGACGACCATTTGATCCTGAGGAAGAGGAAGGGGGGGGGGGGGGTGGGGTTCGGGTCAGCTCATATTATTTATCGGCCGGGTTACTTATTTTCTGAATATTTATTTTCAAACTGTAATAATCCTGACAAGCAAATAACAAAAAAAAAAAAAAACAAAAAAAAAAAAAAAAAAAACCCAAGGATATATGCACACACACCCTCAATGACACACACACACACACCCTCCCTCTCCTTCCCTGGTTATGTCAACTTAATATGCCATCAGTTATTTACAATGTGTGCAACAAGACCTTCTTGGCACTTCAATAAGTCTATATATACATATGAATGTACATGTATCACCAACATTTTCTGGGTCAGAATATTTATTTCCAAAAACTAACCCCCCCCCCCCCTCCCCTCATGATTAAATGGTCGCCCCCTTAAAGAGAACCATTATTGGCCCTATGTACAGTGACATAGTACATACATGTACCAGTATGTGATCAGCGAATGAAAATTAAACACAAAACCTGATTTTAATAAGATTAATTAAATTAAAAATCACAATCAGACATACAAATTCTAGAAAAAAAATTCAAAAGAGAACTTTCTAGCGAGAAAATAGAAAATAGTACAAACAGACGCAGACAACAACAGCACAGCCCCATAGAAACTCAAAGTCAAATGCAGTTCAAATACACCTAAACATCGCACAGATGATGCACTTGCAAAAAGACCAAAAAGGAATCTTAAAGCTTATGATATGGAACTTTTCATATTCCATTCTCAATAGAAGTTTAGTACGTCTTGTATACATACATGGACATGTTTCTTCCTGTATTCCAATAGTGTCTTGACGTCATTTTTTCAATCAATGTGCGAAAAAGATTCAATACAAATTCGAATGAACAAAAGAGGGAATCAGATTCCTTTTGAATAGGATCGAATTTCAAAAAAGAAAAGAGTTCGTACCTAGATAATATATTTATGAGGCACGCAGTGTTGGAATAGGACAGAATAGAGTTTATCATCACCTAGATGTTCCTTTGTTTAAACTGTTATATAGATACAAAAGGGACTTCCATTCAAGCAAATTTTCAATAAGGGATCATATATTTGCTGGAGAATCAGGTGGTCTATTTAGAATAAGCCAAAAAGTATTAGGTGTTTCGTCTGTCTCTGGTGCCAAATCCGTTAATCGCTTGACATTCATGTACTAATATTGACATCCCGAACGCAGCTTATCTAGTGTGAATGTTTTGTTTGGTTTTTGCATTTCTTTGGTTTAGATTTTTGAATTCTGAATCAGGGGTTTATATTCTTCTCTATTTAAACGCAGCCTATATACGAAGGGTATTTATATATAAGCGTATACTTTGTCACTTGCCTAAATTAAATATGTCTTTTTAAAATTGGGAAAATTAAATGGACATGTATTGCAATACACATGTACTTTTGTTGATCCTAGAGGTTGAAGCTTACGGTTTTGAAGCTACAAGTAAATTATATCTAAAAGACATAATCTCAACATAAAAGTCTCTCAATCACAAAAGACGGACGGACTTGTCTAGAAGGAGCACGCCATACCTTGACCTAGATATTTGACCTTCTTTTCCAAAAAAAAAAAAAAACTAAGATGGCTATATCTTTCGTTTGGCAAGCCATATGGCTTTGATATTTCACGTATACATGTATTCCTTGTGATGATACCTTTCTACACATACCATATTTTTTACCTAGTGACATTGACCTAGGTATTTGATTTACTTTAAAAAAAAAATCTTTTGATTGGTAAGTGATATGGCTTTAATATTTCAAACATGTATTTCTCATATTAATGAGTCATTTTTTGTTCCAAAAATATCCATTTAGTGACCTTAACCTAGATAATTGACCTTTTCTGAAAATAATAAATTGATGATATCTTAAGCTTTAAATATAGGTATGTAAGAGGTTTCACGTGTGAATTTTACTTGACAAGACTTTCCTACTTATACAAATAATTTGAAACCTAGTGACCTTGACCTACATATGAGATCCATTTTGAAAAATAAGCCGCTTCGCAGGCGACACAAGCATTTCTTGGATTGCTATTTTATATACAAATGTATATATATACGCCCCTGGTGTTAAAAGGCTTTTTATTTTTGTAAGACTTCGCAGCGGCTGCGAAAGATTTGACAATGTTACGAACCAACAGACTCCTATCAAGTCAGAGGAGGACATGATAAGTAGTTGTCAGGAGTCACGTAAGAGTCTGCATGAACAGTTTAGTATTCATCCCTGTTTCAAAATATATCGCATCTTCCTCAGTATATTAATTTTAAACCGCTGCCCAGTTCAATATACATTTTGTATATCCAGTTAAAATGTACTATCAATGGGTACTTATCCGTTATCGTCAGTAAAATGTTCATTGTAAGATAGATCTATTTACTTCCTTGTTGGGAAAGTTTGATGGGAACTCGATATAAATTTTTAAAAAGTATCAAATCAACAGGGTAGCTTTTAACCCCGTTATGGACAATTTCAAGTCTGAACCAGATTTTAGAATACAAGCAATGTACTTACATGTAAGGACACCTTATAAAAATAATTGAAATAAAATAATCTTATGACGCGCATATCAATGCAGCGTCTGTTTATTCAAAATATTACTTTTTAAAAAAAATTCTTAAAAAAACACCTACAAAATCTATTGAGTCGAATAATAAGATAAAAATTGTAGCTACATATAGATTCTTTAAAGTGGACTTGACTTTATGGAGAATGGTGAAAAGACAATACATTTTTACTACATGTATCTAGGTATCGATAAAATGCTTAAGACCACAGTAATTTAAAAATACTTAATTTTACGTCCCGAACTTTTTCTGAAAAGTACCCTCCCACCATGCAAGAAAAAACATGATCTACACGAAGAAATTTAAAAAGGAAGTCTGAAAACATAAAAGAAATATTACATCTCGAGATGGATAATTTTAACTTTATTTTTTTTTTTTAGAAAAATTACTATTATGTCCTGATACAGTATTAATTATATATAGTATAGGCATTTTATGATATTCAAGATCTTCATCAGCATTTTGACCAGATCGATCATTCCGTTTTATCTATGAGAGTCAGAATCCTGGAGAAAATATATCACCCACAAACAATCCCAATTTGAGCACACCTTTCCGTCGCAACAGAGAAGAGTTCTGGATTAACACTACAGCGCCCTATGGGTGCAACGATAATATCAGCAGCATAGGAAACTTAACAAGTCCCGGTTGCCAATCGGTAAATGTGACTAGCTTATTTAACGACCACAAAGAATACCTCGAAGTCATGGCATTCGTAAATATAATAGGCCTGAGATACATAGTTTCTCCTTCGATGGTTTGGTTCCATTTTGAATGAGCCTCTAGGCCTGCATTATATTCGTACAAAATTATACTCTATTCCTTTACGGAAGTTACACGAAATCTACGAATATACGAAGGACCTCACATTTACCGATACACGTTCCCCAGAATACAGACTACAAGGAGTCATCTTGGACATTTCTACTTTTCGTTTATTTCAAGCAGTTAGATCAGATAAGTCAGAGGAGAAAACAAACCGTCCTTTCATTAAAGTGAGATTTGCAAACAAAGGTATTGATAAATTGAATCTTGGTCAAATTTTGAATCACAAGACTGTCACAGAAAAAATCCACCATGTTTCAAAAGAAAAGAAACTCCTTGTATTTCCTATACATGTAGCTACACACCAACAGTTGCATCTAAAATTTACAATTAAAACGATTCTTGCAGTGTATTGATTTAAGTAATCCCTTACTACATCCACTTCCTTGCAAATGTTCTTCATCGGATTTCAACTACTCTCCTTGTGGATACGTTATTACTGGTGACCTTAGTATAGTCAAGAAAGACAAGTTGAGAGAAATGTTAAAAAAGGGTCCCAAATACAGAGAAAGTAATGTTCTTCACATGGAACCAAAATGTCAAAATTATCATGGACGCTTATGAGGTATATGCAAGACGTTGGGCAAAGAAAGTGGATGTACAGCTCGACACCCTTTCCGAATGGATAAAATCCATCAGAGGGTTACTTTTATCTAGAAGGACCTGTTAAGATAAGGGCCCTATTTAGCCCTAAATCTCGTGACTTATTTCTTCTTCATGGCGAATCGTATACAGAAAAACATTAATCATTATTGAAATATAATGTATTTACATTTCGTTAAAGAAACTTTTAAGGTCGAAAGAGGTAGAAAAAGCGATAATATCGACAAAAAAAAAAAAAACGTAAAAATTTTAGAATATTTTACCAAAAGTGGATAAATATTAATTAAAAGACATCAAATATGTCTGCATTGTGTATCAGAAATAGATTTCGAACGTTCCATCTCCTTTAATCGCTTAATAATGCAATCCGGAACTTAAAATACGGTCTCGATCATTTTGTATTCAATGGCTACAATGTAAGCCTATTAGCGCGAAATACACATTGGCGGAGAAATGAACATCATTCTTGCTTATTTCATTCCTAATTCTTGTATATTTAATTCAGTCATATTTAGATTACATTTTTTGATGGATTAAAGAGGAAAAATAGTCAAATGTGCCATATTTTATGGTCGAAAAGGTCGATTCTTAAAAAATGCACACCCCTTTCCATTTTTGGTTTTTCGTCTATGGGGTTGTGTTCCCCCCGGAGAGACAGAACCCCTCTTTGCCCCCCCCCCCCAGTGACCTTAACCTAGATAATTGACCTTTTCTGAAAATAATAAATTGATGATATCTTAAGCTTTAAATATAGGTATGTAAGAGGTTTCACGTGTGAATTTTACTTGACAAGACTTTCCTACTTATACAAATAATTTGAAACCTAGTGACCTTGACCTACATATGAGATCCATTTTGAAAAATAAGCCGCTTCGCAGGCGACACAAGCATTTCTTGGATTGCTATTTTATATACAAATGTATATATATACGCCCCTGGTGTTAAAAGGCTTTTTATTTTTGTAAGACTTCGCAGCGGCTGCGAAAGATTTGACAATGTTACGAACCAACAGACTCCTATCAAGTCAGAGGAGGACATGATAAGTAGTTGTCAGGAGTCACGTAAGAGTCTGCATGAACAGTTTAGTATTCATCCCTGTTTCAAAATATATCGCATCTTCCTCAGTATATTAATTTTAAACCGCTGCCCATTTCAATATACATTTTGTATATCCAGTTAAAATGTACTATCAATGGGTACTTATCCGTTATCGTCAGTAAAATGTTCATTGTAAGATAGATCTATTTACTTCCTTGTTGGGAAAGTTTGATGGGAACTCGATATAAATTTTTAAAAAGTATCAAATCAACAGGGTAGCTTTTAACCCCGTTATGGACAATTTCAAGTCTGAACCAGATTTTAGAATACAAGCAATGTACTTACATGTAAGGACACCTTATAAAAATAATTGAAATAAAATAATCTTATGACGCGCATATCAATGCAGCGTCTGTTTATTCAAAATATTACTTTTTAAAAAAAATTCTTAAAAAAACACCTACAAAATCTATTGAGTCGAATAATAAGATAAAAATTGTAGCTACATATAGATTCTTTAAAGTGGACTTGACTTTATGGAGAATGGTGAAAAGACAATACATTTTTACTACATGTATCTAGGTATCGATAAAATGCTTAAGACCACAGTAATTTAAAAATACTTAATTTTACGTCCCGAACTTTTTCTGAAAAGTACCCTCCCACCATGCAAGAAAAAACATGATCTACACGAAGAAATTTAAAAAGGAAGTCTGAAAACATAAAAGAAATATTACATCTCGAGATGGATAATTTTAACTTTATTTTTTTTTTTAGAAAAATTACTATTATGTCCTGATACAGTATTAATTATATATAGTATAGGCATTTTATGATATTCAAGATCTTCATCAGCATTTTGACCAGATCGATCATTCCGTTTTATCTATGAGAGTCAGAATCCTGGAGAAAATATATCACCCACAAACAATCCCAATTTGAGCACACCTTTCCGTCGCAACAGAGAAGAGTTCTGGATTAACACTGCAGCGCCCTATGGGTGCAACGATAATATCAGCAGCATAGGAAACTTAACAAGTCCCGGTTGCCAATCGGTAAATGTGACTAGCTTATTTAACGACCACAAAGAATACCTCGAAGTCATGGCATTCGTAAATATAATAGGCCTGAGATACATAGTTTCTCCTTCGATGGTTTGGTTCCATTTTGAATGAGCCTCTAGGCCTGCATTATATTCGTACAAAATTATACTCTATTCCTTTACGGAAGTTACACGAAATCTACGAATATACGAAGGACCTCACATTTACCGATACACGTTCCCCAGAATACAGACTACAAGGAGTCATCTTGGACATTTCTACTTTTCGTTTATTTCAAGCAGTTAGATCAGATAAGTCAGAGGAGAAAACAAACCGTCCTTTCATTAAAGTGAGATTTGCAAACAAAGGTATTGATAAATTGAATCTTGGTCAAATTTTGAATCACAAGACTGTCACAGAAAAAATCCACCATGTTTCAAAAGAAAAGAAACTCCTTGTATTTCCTATACATGTAGCTACACACCAACAGTTGCATCTAAAATTTACAATTAAAACGATTCTTGCAGTGTATTGATTTAAGTAATCCCTTACTACATCCACTTCCTTGCAAATGTTCTTCATCGGATTTCAACTACTCTCCTTGTGGATACGTTATTACTGGTGACCTTAGTATAGTCAAGAAAGACAAGTTGAGAGAAATGTTAAAAAAGGGTCCCAAATACAGAGAAAGTAATGTTCTTCACATGGAACCAAAATGTCAAAATTATCATGGACGCTTATGAGGTATATGCAAGACGTTGGGCAAAGAAAGTGGATGTACAGCTCGACACCCTTTCCGAATGGATAAAATCCATCAGAGGGTTACTTTTATCTAGAAGGACCTGTTAAGATAAGGGCCCTATTTAGCCCTAAATCTCGTGACTTATTTCTTCTTCATGGCGAATCGTATACAGAAAAACATTAATCATTATTGAAATATAATGTATTTACATTTCGTTAAAGAAACTTTTAAGGTCGAAAGAGGTAGAAAAAGCGATAATATCGACAAAAAAAAAAAAACGTAAAAATTTTAGAATATTTTACCAAAAGTGGATAAATATTAATTAAAAGACATCAAATATGTCTGCATTGTGTATCAGAAATAGATTTCGAACGTTCCATCTCCTTTAATCGCTTAATAATGCAATCCGGAACTTAAAATACGGTCTCGATCATTTTGTATTCAATGGCTACAATGTAAGCCTATTAGCGCGAAATACACATTGGCGGAGAAATGAACATCATTCTTGCTTATTTCATTCCTAATTCTTGTATATTTAATTCAGTCATATTTAGATTACATTTTTTGATGGATTAAAGAGGAAAAATAGTCAAATGTGCCATATTTTATGGTCGAAAAGGTCGATTCTTAAAAAATGCACACCCCTTTCCATTTTTGGTTTTTCGTCTATGGGGTTGTGTTCCCCCCGGAGAGACAGAACCCCTCTTTGCCCCCCCCCCCCCCCCCCCCCCCCCCAAATTGTATCATTGATATACATCTCCAGGAGTATAGGTATACATTTTACATAAAAAACTTCTTGAAATTTCAATTTTCAAAATTCCACTTTTCAGGGCTGATTTTACGCCTTATCTTAACAGCTCCTTTACCAATTAAAATCAACTGTGAACTCCAGATTCGAGTCTATATTTAAAGACCCTGATGCTACCACAGAGCTTGCCTACCTCCAAGTACATTATGTCATCATACCAGCAGACAAAGCCTCAAATAATTACACATTTACTTGCAAAAAGTACTATTTCGACAGCCAAGTTAAAGAGTTGGGTTTAAATTCGACACCTGGAAATCCCACTTACACCCCAATAAACCTTTCTGCCTCTGAAATAATAGATAATCACAAATCAGCTCTTGCATCCTTTGGCTTCGACACTAACAATTTAGATTTAGATTTACCATACTGCATACCTAAAATGCATAAGAATCCGTACAATCAACGTTTCGTCGCTGGTTCCTCAAAATGTTCTACCAAATCTGTATCGATCTTACTCACCAAAGTTTTATCTGAAATCAAACTGGGCTTCAAAATATTGTTCGACAGTATATTCTCGCAGTGGTATCAACCAGATGTGGATTTTAATTCGAAGGAACTTTTAGAACATCTGAAATCCACTCATTTTAGTAGAGTCCATTCGATCAAAGCCTTTGATTTTTCGAAACCTAACGCTACAATCCAACATTCTAAATTGAAAGAAAGACTCGAAAAAATTAATGCGTTTACAAGTAAGAACGGCAATCGCAAATACAAATTTATTGTTGTTAACTATGACAAACCCTACTTTGTGAAAGAAAAGTCCGACTCTGAAAATAAGTACACTGAAACAGATATTATTCAGATGTTTAACTTTCTGATCGACAACATTTTTGTGGTGTTTGGAGGAAAGGCCTTCCAACAAATTGTCGGAATTCCAATGGGGACCAATTGTGCCCCACTCCTTGCCGACATTTTCATTTACTCGAACGAACGAATTCATTCAATCTTTGGTCTCTGAAGGGAAAAGATACTAAGCTTCTTACTTCAACTTCACTTACAGATACATAGACGATGTGTTATCCATCAATAATCAAAAAATCGCGGATTACCTCAGCAGTATATATCATTCGGAGCTTAAAGTCAAAGAAACTACAGAGACAAATAATTCAGCATCCTATTTGGACATAATGTTGTACTACGACACTGATGGTCACATGAATACCTCACTCTAGGACAAACGTGACGACTTCAATTTCAGCATTGCAAACTTTCCTTTTCTGAGTAGCAACATCCCTTCATCGCCTGCTTTTGGCGTGTTCATATCTCAGTTGATACGCTATGCCAGAGCAAGTACCAAATATACGGATTTTGTTCTGAGAGCTATGCGTCTTTCAGATAAGCTTCTCAGTCAGGGATATGTTTGTGACCACTAACATCGTCACTGAGGAAGTTCTACGGTCGATATGGGGAACTCGTCATACACTATGATGTCCCACTCTCCAGAATGGTGAATGATATTCTGTCATAGACCATTTGAACCATCCAACCAAAGATTGTAATCTATGTCTTCAGAAATGGAAGTAACCGGATGTGACAGTTCTACCGAATTGAAGCGGCGGATGTTGCATGCAAGCAGGAGATGCTTACTCTTCCTGGGCGCCTGGTCTCACTACGATATCGGGAGTTCGCTTTTTTTCATATGGTGAAAGTCTTTGTTTGTTTGCTTTGGTTCCTGTTTTATCCTGATTTTGCATGCCTTCGGTTTCTGATTTTCTTAATTATCGATTTTGTGCTGTATACAGGGATATGGTCATTATCCATATTTGTCACATTTACCCGAAAAATGCATGATTGTGTGGGTTTTGTTACCCAACCAAGGACGTAAAACAAAATATTCATTTTCTATGGCCTTTTGCAAAGGGTGCCTATGGTCCTTTCATGCATCAATGAGAGAAAGAACGATATTATAACAGCCTTAAGTTTGTTGTTTTTTTTATTTCATGTATTTATATTCATATTTGAACATTAACATTATCATAAAGCATATCAACAATACATGTACATTTAACTTTTAATACTTTTCAAACAATATATAATTATGTACATCGACATGTGTAAAATGTATATAAACCACAGTAATCTAGGATTATTCGAGGGACGGAATACTGAACATTCCATATCAGGAAACGCTACACACTGACCAATTGATAATACTATGAACAAAAAACTATGAACTACAAATAAAAATGCCTCTTTGGCTTAATTCAAGACTAGATTAGAACAAACGTACAATTGGCTTGCCACAAAGTTTAAAGTCTTTGTTTTGACAATCATTTGGGTAATAAAACGAACGATTGACCATATCTTGGACTGAGGTAAAGCATTTGGTTTTGGGTTTTTTTTTCCGCCTACATGGAACTAACGATTTCAGTAAGTTCATTCATACTTTATTTCCTCAATCATTGAGATTATATGATGATATTTAAAAAGAAACGAAAGAAAAAAAAAAAAAACAAATTTTTGACGACTCCCGTAATAATTTATAGGGGAGATGGGGGCATACAGCTTACTTAGAACAGCCAATTTTGCTTTCGATATTTAATGCATCAAGCATTTCAATAGAAGTATAAATCATTCTCACATGTTATAAATCTCTTTTGTAACTTCTCTTCTGTCTACAAGATAATTGTAGATTTAATCTTTGTAAGCTCGTTTCCTCAATGATCATTTCGGTTATATAATATTGATAAAATTTCAAAGTCATGGTATTTATGGACAGGATCACAGTGAAATCTATTTCGAGATACTTAGAATAGCATGTGTAAAAACAGAAAAAAGAATCCTTTTTTAATTTTCAAACACATATGGCATATTATAAAACTTTTAAAATCACCTATATAAATATATCACTTATTTCTGATACGGCACGCTCTGGTTTTTTAGGTGTATTGTCATTTTTCGGAGCAAAATTTTGAATATTTTTAATATTCGTGATATGACTAATGTTTTTGGCGGGTGATGCTAAAGGTTTAAGAGGGAGTTCATATCGCATTTTGGACCAGAAAAACCTGTCGTCTGGACAAAGCACTCTTTTCCCCTCCATTCTGGCCTTCCACTGATCGTCAGCCAACTGTTCTCGAAGTTTTTTGTTCCATAGAATATAAACCACACGGCCATGTAAATTGTCACTAGCAAAATGCTCCAGTTCAGCTTGGTCCGTTTCAAAAATATTCCATTCATTATTCATAAATCCTTCGGTCAGTAGGAACACTATACGTCTGCTTTTCCTCATGCTAGAAATCAAGTCGTCTGCATAATCTGATCCAACAACCGCATCCTTCATCGGTGTGAACACTTTATACTTCCGTTTTTTACCTTCTTCGACTTTAGGCAAAAATACAGTTTTAAGCCATTGTCTTGCTTGAATATCTTCACTGTCGCACGATATGTAAACATCGTAATTTCTGTTCTCTTCGCCATCCACTTTGTACTTGTCGCTGGGATGTATGCCAAAGAACTTGTACAGGAGAACTTTGGTCTCGTAAGGGCACCGTTTCGCAGTGATAACAACACCGATAATGATGGCAAGCAGAGCTGCTAGTCCAATACTGATTGCTATGGCAATGATTTCTGGATTACAAACGAGCAGTAGGTCCGTGACGTCCCTGATTAGGTGTTTGTCGTCATCCTTGTCTGTACACTGTATGTTATAATCCGGCGCGGACGGAGACAGTTTAATCCAGTCTGGCATCCACGTCATGTTGCAGTCACATTTTAAAGGGTTGTTGTTTAATCTAATGTCATCAAATTCGAGAAACTGGATTGCTTTAGGAACGAATTGCAGTCTGTTGTGTGAGACATTGAATGATGTTGCGTTTTTCATTGCTGACAAAGCATTCGGTTCTAAATAATCCAAGTTATTGTAGGTCATACTGACATTGAGCAATTTCGATGTATAGTTTTTCAATGTGAAGTGCTGAATCCTATTATAGTCCAGGATGAGAGTAATATATCCGTCATGGTCCATTGGATTCGGTAAAACATCGGGTAACGAAGTCAATCTAGCTCCTGTACAATTTACTACTAACTGCTTTATATAAGGTTGCTCGATACACGAACATCCTATTGGACACTTGTCGGTCACGTGACAAACAAACTCGCTTAACTCAATATCGTGTAAAGCATCGATTCCGCCGAGCTGAGTCGGACCATCACAGTGATACCTGTATTCATCAACCCTGTAGTACAAGAAGAAGGACTTATGGAGGTCCCGGACGTAGGGATACATCTGACAGTTACAGTAAAACGGGTTACCAGAGATATTCATTCTGTATGCAAGAAGCTCCGTCAACGCGTTCCCTGAAAAATTTGGATTATACATATACAAATGATCTATAGATAGGTTCACAATTTTATTGTTTTGTAGCATAACGTTGTATTCGTAAGGTTGTACTAAATCATAAGTCCAGTTGTACGTGTTCTTAAACTCGGAGATAGAATTATTCCTCAAATCAAAGATCAAGTCATCGTTGTCCGTTTGGTCACTTGTGGTCAAATATGGCCACGGTTCAAATGCCGTTAAAGAGTTAAAAGACATATTTACTAAGAGAACTTCTCTCAAATCCTTATGGAAAACCCTGGACTCAATTCTGGATATGTTATTAAAGTGTGCCAAGAAAGTCTGCAGGTCAGGGTTATCGCGAAAAATATCGTTTCTAAGTTCCGTAAGCTGGTTTTCGGAGACATCGAAATAGCGCAGCTCCCATTTAAAGAAGAGTAATCCATCTGGTAGATCCGAAATATTGTTCTTATTCAGTATAATTCTTTGGAGGCTGTAAAAATCTGCGAATGTATCGTTCTCAATGCTTGTGATGCCATTGGAGCTTAGGTCTACCTCAGTGGCATTTTTCGGACAGTCGACGAGGGATGCCCTGGTTAACGTGGGATATGGAAATTTCGCACCATAGTTGACCACCCCGTTGCTGAAGTCACACGCCGACTCCGTTATGTGAACTAGACAGAGTAGTGAAAACAGAAGTCCGACGAGACCTATCGCTGACCTTGCCGTATCCATTGAATTAACCTGATAAAAGTAGGGAGTTTGATAACTATAGATTAAAACGATAAAATGTTGTTAAATGGTTTAACTTCTCTAAGCTGAAAATTTATGTTTTTTTCTTATTCTCATCTACTGTCATTGAAAATAAATAAAATATATCCATCTATTGAAATGTTTACATTAATTTTTTAATAATAAGATGCGAAGGGAACTGCTTACCTGATGAAGCGAACTGGAGATTCCGTATGATACATGAATAATGGATAAGGATTTTAAATTCGGTTGAATTAACTGACCTCGATATTGATCCGTTTGGAATACCCAATGGCCAAAATTTATTTTAAGAATTAACGGTAAATCCGTTTTTTTTTTTTAATTTTTAAAACATTTATCTGTTATCTGATTGGTTGCTTTATTTAGAGAAGGAAGTTTATACGAAGTCTTGAACTACATCCATTTAATTTAAATACCTTTAAAGTACTTTTTGAAATGCTGTTTTCATTGGCCGAGTTGAGCAGGGTAGAAGGAAGTTTGAATCAAGGCCACTTTGTATTTTAAATTCTTTATTTAAATGTCTTTGCTATTTAAGGTGAAATTGATCTGCGACAATCCTATCGAGAACAAGAACAGACGTGCTCTCAAATATGACGCTTTTATTGTTAGTAAACACCTTTAAAAACCTTCTTTTGTAGACAAATAACGTGTCTCCTTAATATGGGTTAACTTAAGGACAATCTGATCAATCATAGTTCTCTTTCATTTATGTACTTATACACCACAATAATGCTCGAAACTTCAATCAAAATCTACAATAAGAGAGAAATTAGGACCAAGCGTGCCTATATATATCGTTTACCCCTTGTGACAAGTTAAAATATTCCCTTTAGTGGATGAACAGACAAAAGATGTGTCTGCCACTAATGCGTTTATGACGGTTATCTCGACAGAAACAAAAGAAAACTTGAAAGATAAGCTCTGGTTTTACTCAAACAGTATAAACATATCAAAAAGGGTCTTTTTGCCTCCTGCAAGAATTGGTCAAACGAACTCGAATGAATTTATAGGACATTCGGCACAGCCAGGTTTCCGTTTTTCCTCAATAAAAGAACTTTATTTCTGAAATAAAGTCATCACCATGCTGCACGAGTGTTACATCCTTATTCAGGACCGATACATGTACCACGTCATGTACCACTACATCATATCCCACTATATCATGTACCACTACATCATATACATGTACCACTACATCATGTATCACTACATCATGTACCATTACATCATATACCACACATCATATACCACTACATCATGTAACACTAAATCATGTACCACTACTTCATATACCACTACATCATATACCACTACTTCATATACCACTACATCATGTACCACTACTTCATGTACCACTACATCATGTACCACTACATCATATACCACTACTTCATGTACCACTACTTCATATACCACTACATCATGTACCACTACTTCATGTACCACTACATCATATAGCACTACATCATGTATCACTACATCATATACCACTACATCATATACCACTACATCATGTACCACTACTTCATGTACCACTACATCATATACAACTACATTATGTACAACTACATCATATACCACTACATCATGTACCACATCATAAACCACTACATTATGTACTACTACATCGTATACCACTACATCATGTATCACTACATCATATACCACTTCATCATGTACCACTACATCATATAGGACTGCATCATGTACCACTATGTCATGTACCACTACATCATATAGGACTACATCATGTACCACTACATCATGTACCACTAC
The DNA here is from genome assembly GCA_028142955.1 of Pinctada fucata. Lineage (NCBI taxonomy): Eukaryota > Metazoa > Mollusca > Bivalvia > Pterioida > Pteriidae > Pinctada > Pinctada fucata. The sequence continues at coordinate 58,156,102 of AP027104.1, read as the reverse complement.
ATCATATACCACTACATCATGTACCACTACATCATGTACCACTACATTATGAACCACTACATCATGTACCACTGCATCATGTACCACTACATCATGTACCACTACATCATGTACAACTACATCATATACCACTTCATAAATCACTACATCATGTACCAAAGCATCATGTACCACTAAATCATGTGCCACTACATCATATAGCACTACATCATGTACCACATCATGTACTGCTACATCATGTACCAACACATTGTGTACCACTACATGACAAATATGGATAATGACCATATCCCTGTCTACAGTACAAAATCGATAATTCAGAAAATCAGAAACCGAAGGCATGCAAAATCAGGATAAAACAGGAACCAAAGCAAACAAAAACAAAAACCTCCACCATATGAGCGAACTCCCGATATGAGAGTGAGACCAGGTGCCCAGGAAGAGTAAGCATCTCCTGCTTGCATGCAACACCCGTCGCTTCAATTCGGTAGAACTGTCACATCCGGTTACTTCCATTTTGGAAGATATAGAGTACAATCTTTGGTTGGATGGTTCAAATGGTCTATGACAGAATATCATCCACCATTCTGGATAGTGGGACATCATAGTGTATGACGAGTTCCCCATATCGACCGTAGAACTTCATCATATAGCACTACATCATATACCACTACATCATGTACCACTACATCATGTGCCACTAAATCATGTGCCACTACATCATATAGCACTACATCATATACCACTACATCATGTACCACATCATGTACTGCTACATCATGTACCACTACATCATATAGCACTACATCATATACCACTACATCATGTACCACATCATGTACTGCTACATCATGTACCACTTCATCATGTACCACATCATGTACTGCTACATCATGTACCACTTCATCATGTACCACTACGCCATGTACCGCTACATCATGTACCACTACTTCATATACCACTACATCATATACCACTACTTCATGTACCACATCCTGTACCACTGCATCATATACCACTACATCATGTACCGCTACATCATGTACCACTACATCATATGCTGATTTAATAGTCAAGGACTTCCAATTTTTTTCCATCTTTACAGATGTGCTGCCAATGAAATCCAGAACAATGTAATCAGCATTGACCAATTGCAAACTTCACTTCAGAATATTATTCCTGTTTTCAAGGAGTCTTTGACTTCAGCAAATTTTACGTCCATCTTTGAACAGTCTTACCAGGAGTTATTGCTCCTTGCCAAGTACACTTATATCTCTGCCATCTCTTGAAAAGAAGTCCAATATAAAAAGTGACACTGATCTTTATCTTCAAAAGTAATGTCAAAACACTTGGTAATAGTCAATAAATGTACCCTATATTAGTATCAGGTCTACTGATGTTTTGTCTCTATGCCAAGATCATACAAGAACTTGCTTTATAAATTATTGGTACTATGTACAATAAGGTCAATGTCAAATCACAAGGTAAAGGTCAATACATGAACGTGAAATTAGGTCTACTGATTATGTTTTATTTCTAATATGCCAAGTTTATGAAAAAAAACTTGCTACATGTACAATGGTACAATAAAACATCGCAAAATCATTATTTCAAGGTCTTGGTCATAAAATTGTTGCCACATTTTTTCAGGCAATCTGGGACACTAATGAGACATTCAGGACAATTTGGATTTTTATGAGAGTTTAGGCTTGATTTTGAGGGACATTTCTGTCATGTGGTGACTTCTTGCAACTATGACTTTACATCCATCATATTTTATTTCAGTGTATAGCTTAAAAGTACCATTTCCTGGAGCATTGTTGTTATACATTCACAGATAATACCTGCACAAAGATCCTCTAATTAACTTCAATCTCCATGTACATTTCCACATTGGCTTCCCTTGCAATTCTTTCAGTACTGACCTGAATGTACTAGCCAAGACAAATGGTTTATGAAGACAGACATAAAGTTCAATGGATAACTGGACTGATGGGCAAACAGAAAAGTTACACATGAGGATTATAATACTTCTTATTTATAGGTGGGAATAGTACATATTCCAAAAATTTAAAGTGAGCATTAGTTCAATAAAGCCCTTAATATTATGAACATACTTTTTTTTATTTGAAGAAAGGTTATAAAAATCTTTGTACTAGAATAATTGACATTGGGTAGAGAATGCTTCTTCTCCCTTGTACAGAACAGCTTATGATATTTGACTTTCAAAATTCCAGCAAAACAATTAAATAGATGGTATAAAAAGAGCATTGAAAAATACTTGGTGTACCCTGATATGACCAAAACAACAAAACAACAGCTGTTTTTAATTTAATTTTGAAGAAAAACAATAAAGAACATTAGATCCAGGTTTCGAATTTCTTCTGAATATAACACTTATTTGAAGGACCAAAATGTCAAAATTTCTAACTAATAATTAAATATGTTATTCATCTTTAAAACATCACAGCAAAATCATTTGATTACCATACCACCATGACAACCTAATCTGAACAGTAAATTTCAACATTGTAGGAATAAATGGTTGACTTACAGTAAGATAAATAAATGTATAAATATATCAATTTTAAAAATTTTGAATCATTTTTAGTGATTTTAACTTCTCTCTTAAATTACAGGAAACAAAAATATTCTCAAAAATCTTATATCAACATCCATAAACAATCCATACTTCCAACACACTGGAAAATTATGCATCAAACATAAATCTACTAATACAAGTAGGTAATACATGTATATCTATGAATTCAAAAGAAATAGTGAAAAAACATATTTTCAGGTATATTCTACTTATTGTGCTTTTACAGAGTTGTCCCTAATGTAGAATGAATTGATAGATTTTAGGAACAAATGTGACTACAGGTATTTCCTGTCATGATATCAATATCACATAAATTCATGAAATATAAGAATTCATAATCACCCTAATTGAAAACAATATCATTAAATTAAACAAACTGGTTATATTTAACTATATGTGAGACACTTAGAAAAAAATTAAATGAAAAATCAAAACAGCACTTCAACAGATCATTTCCAATTAGTTAAATAAATTACTAATTCATTTGAAAGGCCAATTTATCTAGGTTTCATGGCAGAGTGCATTGAAAAGCGTAGTCTGTATTTTTTAACAGTTCTAATAGATTTGAAAAGAAGCATTAATGTTAGTAAATCACTACAAGCATACTGAAGATAAATAGCAAACAACAGGCAAATCTGGCTAAATATAAAAGAGAGGCATCTTGCTGAGTTAAGGGCATCGACAGAGGGGTTACAAAGGCTAGGACAGGTACAAGTGTCTGACGCCACAGCAAGATCCCCCGACCACATCTCCTAGATGATAGGGCGTGTGTAGTGTACGCGGGGACGAGTGTAGTGGGAGTACGTCAGATTGTAGTTCTTGAAGGTGCAGAACTGATGGTCACATCGAGCGTAATCCTTGATCGTATAGATATCCTCCATTGTCTTATGGCTATCCTTGGCGATGGAGGCCTGAAAAAAAAACATATATAATCATAGAACTCTCCTTCGAAACATGCAAATATTTGAGTTCTTATGTCAAAGCAGTAAGATCATTTACATGTAGACAGGTATGCATTTGTGCAATGATATATTGCAATTCAGAGGATAATTTTCCTTGATAGATAAGCTTAAGGTAATTGCTTTTGGGTTAAGACTGTCCTCTTTGACTATTCCGTTTTCAGAATAAAATGAACCAGATTCCAACAAATATTTTTCAAGTGAGAATTTCTTTTCAGAATCAAGCAAGGTGATCTCTCTGAGGCCTCAACACTTTGATTCTAACTTGAATATTTATAGGCCTTAATGTCTCAACATAAGGAACTTACATGAAAAGTTAGATGAAGATATAAAGCAATCAACAACCTGTACAGTGTTCTTGTACACACCTATTCTCCTACTCACCCTCAGTTACATTGATACATGTATATCCCGTTCGAAACAAAGTCATGCCAGAGGAGCACAAATGTAGTTGAACATAACAAATTACTTATTATCGAGAGTAGACTGGTAAATAGCGATTTACCTTGTTAACAAACACTGTCATCAGGAACTTGTTTGGTCTGAATATGTCCAGTATCTTCTGCATCAGTTCAGTGTAATTCTCCTGTGAACAAAATAGTGAACCCATGTCAAGATATTGATGCTGATAAGGTACTGAGTAAAATACATTGTACATGTATATCAAGCCAATGAATACAACTGATTTCTTAATTTTTACACAATGTCACAAAATTTCTGCTAGAGTTTGAGAAATTTTGCTCAAATTACACCAGTTAAGTAATGTGCATACAGAAAATAAAGGTCTTGTACTGTTCACCTGTTTGTATTTATCAAAAATATTTTATTTGTATTTTTTCGCAAATATTTTATTGTTAATTTTCCTTTAGTTACCTGTGGAACATTGCTTTCAAAGCTAACGTAAGAACAGTGTGGTTCTGGGGTCACATGAATGGTGATGTAATAACCCTGGAAAAAATATCATTGTTCGATCAAATGGAATGTTAATCAATTTCAAGAAATTAGTATTGATCTTTCAACATTACATGTATAAAGATATACTTGTACATGTATCTGGAACTCCAGGTATACATGTATGTAGTTTTCTTTACAATATCATCTCATGATGATACTGATTATTTTAAAGTAATTAATTCTTGAAAAATAAACTCTTGTACTGCAGTATGGTGAAATCCTAGAACTAGGAGTCTCTCAAATAACATACACTAGAGTGACCATTTATCTATTGCTCTATACTTTGATAAAAAGAAAATATTGAAGATATTCATATTTACTCTTTTTCCTATTGAACACTTACATCTGAGAGGAGTCCATTCATTGAGTATCCACAGGGATCAAACAGAAAATCATCTATAATGGCTCCAGGTACTATGTCAACAATGCCAGACTTCTGTAATCAAATGTTAACAACTTTAAAATCACTAGATAAAGGATGCTAGGATGGCAAGATTATATTTTATTTCAAATTATTTTAAATTATGAAATTGATTCTATAAAACATACCTTGGATGCATCTTTTCCGTCCTTGCTGACTTCATTTGTGAAAATGGACATCTTTTCTTCACTCAAGTCCCACATCAGCAAGTACACATTCAGTCAAGGCTTACTTTTCCAAATAAGTGTTATCATTGGTATTTACTCAAAATTTCAATGGAAGAAACTGTGACAGTTGTTTTATTTTGTGCAGCTTATATTGTAAATTTGAAGCCCATCTGAATAAAATCAATATTCAAAATGTGTATATCAATTGCTCTACACAATAGGGCTGGGACGATACGGGTCTCGAGCGTATCGATACGTATCATGATATAGTGCCTACGATACGATATGTATCACGATATCCCTGATGTATATTGCTATAATGAGTATTCAGGCTGTATAGAACGAAACTGAAGTATAACATTAAAATATTTTGATAAAGACTATATTTTTCTAAATCCCGGAATAATCAAGATTTAAAAAATCCCAAGAAATTAAACAAACTTTTCAAACTTTGAACAATAACATCACAAGTTATTACTGATAGACAGAGGCTAGTTAGCTACAAGTCAAGCTACAAGAACAAATCTGTACCCTTTGCAATTATGTTTTCACCTTAACATGTATTTATACTCTTTTTTGTAAGTTCATTTTCTCAGTTACTGCATCGACAAGACAAGCCATGAATTGGTAAATAAGAGGGCATCGTGCTGACAGTTTGAAAATGAAAAGTTCATGAATTTATGTAACCCCCTCCCCCTTTTTTCAATACATGGAATTACACATTTTATATCTCTCTTTTCAGTTCCCCTAATCCTAGACTGAATTTCTTTTCAGTTCCCCTAATCCTAGACTGAATTTCTTTTTCATGAGGAAATCTCATTTAAAAGTATAACAATCATAACAAACGCTGCTTTCTCTAAAATATTGAAAGGATTACAGCATAATTGTTCTTTAAATGTGTTTGATTTTATTCAATGGATACATCCTGCAGTTTGATTTTTTAGGACAAACGGTTTTACGTCTCTGTACGTTTTATTTTATGTACATGTATTCACAAAATTTTGAGAGAGAGAGAGAGAGAGAGCTTGTGCGTTAACCATGTGGACGCAATCTTCTGATCTTTTATGATTTTATTCTCGAGTTAAAGTTGTCGCTGACGTGAATAGAAATTATAATAGATATATAAAGATCGTAGTAGACAGACGTTTTCTTTTTTCCTTCTTCTTCAAAAGGCTGTTCTGACGTTCAATCAAGGATTGACACGAGACGGTTTTATATTAAAAATTTACAAATTTAAGTAACTAGCATTACATACGGTTTCAGAACTCTTTTACGAAATCATCTCAAATGGAAGAGATTTAGGTCGAACGCCCGTATCACAAAAATCGATGATAAATGAATGGATCATGAACATATGAATAGCTACTGGACATAAGTTATTTCATGCCGTTTTCACGTCGCTCTCACTCTCACCCACTCTATGATCCAGACATCAGGTACATTCTCTGGACAATAGTATCTTACAAAATTGTAAATATTAAGATCGCGTTAGATACGGATTCTGAAAACTTTACTTTCGCCGCTTTAAATTTTTTAAACGAACATGCGTTTGAGTAGACAAATATATGTAGGATTCCGGCTAGCCACGGAAACGGACAACGACACGGACCAACAAAATATCCAAGTGCTGTTGGCCGTTTCTGCGGCTAGATTCCCGCAAACCACAGGCTGGGTATGCATATGCATTTCTTAAAAGAATTTAGAAGCGCATACGTATATCCAGGCGATCTTTCCGCCTGTATTGCAAACTATATGCATGTAAAATTGACAATTATACTGTAATGCATTGTGCGAATTGCATACTATCCGGAGCAAACATAGGAAGATTAGTCAAGAAAAACATCTTTACCCTTTTAAGTCAATAAGTCACACGTTTCAGTTAGCCCGAAGCTTTCATTGGACGAAGTTACCGAGCGTTTTCGTGCCTTTGAATGGAGTTAAAAATGGGTCTGGATATCGCGATATAGCTCCAACGTATCGATACGCGTATCGTGGAACACCGTATCGCAATTTATCGATACATCGATGTATCGTCCCAGCCCTACTACACAAGTGCTGAAAACGTCACTGACAACATTTTTCTCTTCATTTTCTTTCCACATACATGTACATGTATATTCATAGCCATTTATTATAATGCTTCTTTTTAAATAAAAGGATATTTCCACGGTTTGATCAGGGCATGTGACCCCTTCTTCATCTAGTGTGTACAGGTGCCTGGATAAAAAAGAAATCAATCAAGTTAAGAATAATTCAACATAGATTTCTCGTCCCTTTACTGCAAAGGAGAAGTTATATGAGAAGTATTTCTATATTATATCTGTCTTTATTTTAATATTGAAACACAACTCTTTGAAAGAATTGGTAGTTGTTCATCATCATACATAAACAATGAGATGTTGCAATTTACTAAAGCTTTATCAGTTTGTTTCAAAGCTTGCCATTCTATGCACAATTTATTCGCTATTTTCGAAAACCAGAGTTATTTCCCATTTGAGACGGTATCTGACGTAGACGGATTATGACATCATCAAATTCTATGGAAACAGTCCTAAAAGTCTGGGAAATGACGGTATAAAATCGACGTTACCATCCCATTTTCATGACGTCACAATGGTTTTACGTCAGATACCGTCTGTAAAGGGAAAAAACTCTGTATTTCGCAAAGACTCAATAGGGACTAAAAAGTGTAAATATAAGTAGTTTTAAAGTACAAACCAGCAGTCTCCATTGATTCTTCCCAGTGTATAGGCAGCTCCATCTGAAATGGATAATGACAGCTTATGATACATGTACCATTTCACACGCAAGGAACATGCTACGTAAGCTGTGCAAAGTATTCTTGCCTGCTCCTATATTCTTCTATGTGGACTTTAGTCTATGACATCACAGAAGCTCTACTTATCAAAAGGACGTTACTGCATCTTTATGGATGAAAGTGCCTGTTTACTGGTACATTAGATATGTGTATTGCAACAAGAATTAATGACTTCATACATTTTATCTTCTCTGGAACAGTTTGCGATTGAATAGAAATACATGTACAAAAGGAAATCTAAAAAGAGTCTCTTTGTTAAAATATCACCATTCCTGAAAGTTTCTTGCAGAAAAGTAGATTGGCTGAAGGCAAAGATACTTTTAAAGATGCAGTCAACACAAAATCGGGAAATATCAATGTGTGCAGGATGCTTATGATACATATAAATATCTTAATCATTATCTCAGCTGTTATAAACATGTATGTCAAAAGCTCAGTTGTTGGACCATATTTGAGAAAGACACTTTTGTAGGGAGAGTTCATGATACCAAATCAAATGTATCACTGTATTATAAAAAGTAAACTAAAAGGGTTTTGTGTCAAAGAAAGTCTAAGAGTAATTAAATGAAAAATAAAGTTTGATCTAGACATAATTGATACAGATAGTCAAAATTAATAGAGGGATGAATTGCAAAATGTCCAACACCATGACTGTTCTTGGACATACGCATCATGACATCATATTAAATTGGCCAATCAAAGCATTGTTTGACAGAATCATTGATAATGACATCATAATACAAGTCCATCAGCAGGTATGTTCTACGACATTTGGCAGTTCCTCGATATGCATGGTCCTTCCATTATTCTGAATCTGTATAAGGTGCAGTCTCATAAATGTATTGTAGTATATTCCCTAAATAAGTCATACTAGTACTTTTTTCACGTCAGATACTTACTTGAAAATAGCCTATCCAGATGTGCAACCTTAAATGGAAGAAAAGTATGTTACATGATATAGCAGAGTTAGCATTAAGTGTGAAAATTCATGTGGAAGAACATGCAATACTATTCATTTACTCAACTTCAAATCTAAGAAATTTAAATTGCAATCTATATAATGTTGGAACCATGTTCCATCGAATCCTTGTATACTAGTATGTACATGTACGTACATGTAGCTCTTAGTCAACTGAAAATTATAACGTGTTATGAATAGAATAGGCATATTTGTTCTCACTGAAACTTAGAAAATTTTGACAATCCTGAGCATCTTAGAAGAGCAGCAACAATTTTAACTAGAGTACTTCAAACAGGATAATTTATGTCCAACGTAGACTATTTTTGTGCTTGACTTTGACCTCTTACCTTGATAATCAATAATGTTCTTTCTTTTGCTATGATGATACATATACAGGTACTTACATTGTATATAACAGTACAGTCTACTCTCGGTAAGTCGAACTTCAAGGGAACATCAGATAAAGTTAGACTTATCAGGGGTTCCACTTACTGAGTACATGACCAGCAATCGATTTTTAATAAGACTGACATTCCTTTCTCTATCACCGTTCACAAATGTTTGTGTTGTCATCTTTTAACGATCAAGCTAATTTGATGTATGTCTAACAACTCCATAGCAAGAAAGGATCAATTATATCTGTCCACTGATCTCCTGATAATTAATTGAGTTTTCTTTCAGAATTAAAATTTAGTTGTAGTTTGACTTATTGATATGAATTTCCCATGTAAAATGAGTTATGGGACCTAAAAATTGGTTTGACTTAACAAGAAAAGTTCGAGTCATCGGAATTCGAGTTTTCAGGAATAAAAATGCACAGAAACCAATGGAAGAGAAACGGGACTTTTCATAATAGTTCGAGTTAAGCGGAAATTCGAGTTATCCGAGTTTGATGTAATGAGAGTAAACTGAATATAGTCTGTACCATGACTACAAGGCTTTACTACTTGAAAAAATATACACTGCCTTTGTTGTAAAATGATTATCAACTGGTGAATAATGAGGTCCAGGGTCACGAGGCCACATGATCGAAGTTAACATGACTAAGTAAATAAAACTTTGTAAATAGGACATAGTATTACCCAAGAACAGGTTCAATGCATAGCACAAAAGGTCCAAGAGTCTTAGAATTGTAATTGTTGAAACTTGTGTGGATATATAGATTTTTTTTATCTAATATTCACTCGATTTATACATTATTGGGGCATAAGCATGTCACACATCTCAGGTCACATGATGCCTGCAATTGCTATCGGCTTCGCAAAACTCACCTAAAAACTGGCATACAAAATATTGTAAACAGTATACATCATCAAAGTAATACCAGTTTCTCTTACTTCATCCTCAAAGTTCCTGTGACAGCGGTGCTGTTGCTCTGGTTTTGTAAACTTCTTTCTTGAATAGAATATATCCTGTAATTACAATGTCAATGTTATGATCATAGTCATTCATAAAAGTTAAAGGAGAATACTAACATTTCTTGAACCTATTTGGAGTGAAAATTGAAATCCTGAAATTTAGCTGCATTAAAATGTTTTGTAGATAATACAACCAGGTCACGATTTGCAGACAATTTCAATGGAAATACAAAGACCTAAGTCAAATTGACTTGGTTTGAAGTTAAAGTAAAAGTTTGGATTATGATCACTTAACATGAAAGCTCTATCCCTCACCATTACAAGAGGATAAATTAATGCAAATGTGTATTTTGGCAAGGCCTTTCTATGAACATCTTGTGAACTTGACCTTGATGTGAATTTAAGTACAGATTTAAATGGTTACCTATTTTCAGCTGATAAAGTAACAAAAACCCTGATAGAGGCATTTGTGTTTCACAAACACATCCATGTATTATTGATCATGATGCAAAGTATTTGTTATGGGTGTTCAATCCTGTTCTAACAATCACTGAATCAGAGCTGAGCCATCTAAATCATCACCATTTAAATCTCTACTTAAATTTATTACAATAATTTCTCATCTATGATCCAGCGTCTCTACGAAATGATAATTAATCAATTTTTGTAGGATTGTCATACCTTGTATAACAAATTCCTGTACAGAGACAACAACAGAGGGGAAAATGGAAGAGGAGCATAGCACCCTCTGTACAAGACTAAGAAAAAAGAGGAGATCTTATTTGCTTACAAGAATTGCTGCACTTCGCTAGGTACACTTAAGAATACCAATACGTACCACCACTTTTTCAAAGCCTACACGTTCCTTCACCAGATTTATCAGTGGTTCTACTGCTAACAATAGTGTGGTCCTTCCACATGTCTTCAAAATGTACCTCTTCTTGGTCACAAACATACTGCTCTCACTTGAATAAAAAAAAATTTATTTAAAATTAGATAAGGAGATGATAAACACTGCGTATAGTGCTGTAAATAGGAAAAAAGTTGTTTTTTTTTCATTTAGAGTTAAATCATATCATATTTTGTAATAGCAGCATGTATTTTTTTACATAAACATGTTGTAGAATAATGTATCACTGAATATGGCATAGTACTTATCCTTCTGTAGCTGTACATGTATATTATGAATAAACAATACACATTCTTAATTAAACTTTTAGATCTAAAATAAAGTCTTACTATACCTGAGGACATAAGCATCCATGTCTTTGACTGATTCCTTGCTGATAATCTCACACTTAACCAGCTTCAACAATTCCTCCCATTCTTTCCTAAAAACATACAGAAAAGTAATTTATTTTCATTTCAACGACAAAGAGCTCTTTTGTGTTTAACCAGAAGTCTCTGACGAGACTGTAGCTCTCCTGGTTGTTTTGTTTAATATTTGTTTTTTATTTACTCATTGACAAGTGAATAAGATACATACACATAAATATCAATTTCCATTTTTAAGACCAAACGGAGCAGGCGTTCTAACAAATTAAAAGTAGCACAAGAAAACAACATATCCAATAGACTGCAACTAGAATATCACTCATATAATTCATAATACCCAAGATAAAGTATTAAAACAAGAGGCCCAAGGGGGCCACATCGCTCACCTGAGGAGACTGTATGTATGTTTTCAATAAAAGTCAAGACCTGAAGGAAATCGCTTTTAGTGAAGCTTTGAGAATGACAAGGTGTACAAGTTACTTCCTGTAGAGTTTGGTGACATTCTGTGCAGAAGTTTAAGAGGATAAGTCAAAAATGTGTCATTCAAATACAGCCTATAGAGGACATCTTGGATTTCCAATCGGCTCCAAAAAACACAAACTTAGTAGAGGACAATGAGAACTTGCGTCCTGTGAAGTTTCAAGAAATTCTGTGAAGCGGTTTCAGAGGAGAAGTTGAAAATGTGTCAGCCAATCAGAGCCTGTGGCGGCCATCTTGGATTTCCGATAGGCTCGAAAAATGCAAACTTGGTAGAGGGCATTGAGTACTTGCTTCCTGTGAAGTTTCATGAAATTCTGTGCAGTGGTTATAGAAGAGAAGTCGAAAATGTGTCAGCCAATCAGAGCCTGTGGCAGCCATCTTGGATTTCCGATTGGCTCGAAAAACACGAACTTGGTAGAGGGCGTTGAGTACTTGCTTCCCGTGAAGTTTCATGAAATTCTGTGCAGCGGTTTCAGAGGAGAAGTCGGGATGTGTCAGTCAATTAGAGCCTGTGGCGGCCATCTTGGATTTCCAATCGGCTCCAAAAACACAAACTTGGTAGAGGGCATTGAGTACTTGCTTCCTGTGAAGTTTCATGAAATTCTGTGCAACGGTTTCAGAGGAGAAGTCAAAAATGTGTCAGCCAATCAGAGCCTGTGGCAGCCATCTTGGATTTCCGATCGGCTCGAAAAACACAAACTTGGTAGAGGCGTTGAGTACTTGCTTCCTGTGAAGTTTCATGAAATTCTGTGCATCGGTTTCAGAAGAGAAGTCGAAAATGTGTCAGCCTATCAGAGCCTGTGGCGGCCATCTTGGATTTCCGATCGGCTTGAAAAACAGATACTTGATAGAGGGCATTGAGTACTTGCTTCCTGTGAAGTTTCGTGAAATTCTGTGCAGTGGTTGCAGAAAAGATATCGAAAATGTTAAAAGTTAACGTCGGACGATGGACGGACGACGCGCTATGACAATAGCTCACTTGAGCTTCGCTCAGGTGAGCTAAAAACAACAATACTTGTAGGGGACCATGATTACTTCATTCCTACCAAGTTTAACGAAAATCTGTTAAGCGGCTCTGGAGAAGAAGTTGAATATGTATGAAAATCATCCCCCCCCCCTTCTTCTTGAGTAATCTAAGTAATCCGAGAAAGATAGTTATACAGAAGCTAAAGCAAAATAACAGCCCCCCTCCCCCTCCTTTTACTGTGTTATTGATAACTTTGATCTGTTCTTACATTAATATTTTTAGCTGCTCTCAATATTGTAATTTCAAAGTTGTATATCTAAGTCTTCACAAGATAAATTTGAAAATACTTATTCATCTTTTTAAAATTATTTAGTTTCCTTTTGGCCTTTTCCATACTTATTTGATATATAACATTCAAATGAATCGATAATAAAAAAAATTTAAACCTCAAAAACATATATCAATATTAAAGAAAGACAACTCTTGCATACATGAACATGTACCAACTTATAAGAAACTAAAGTTACCAGGGTACCAGAACTTGAACCCACAAGCCTTGGGTCCATGTTCACAGTAAACATATCTATTCATGATTGAAAAAATACTCATAAAAATCTGTTCAGCAGTTCCAGAGAAGAAGTTGAATATGTATGAAAATAACCCCCCCCCCCTTTCCTTTTCACATAAGAAAATAATTCATAAAAAATCAAAAAATTAAAATTTCAGTATAAAATACATATCAAAGCATTTAGTAACTTAAATGTGATAAATGTGCAGTAAATGAATGTGTAAAATCATACACTTATTGAGTTATTTAAAGAAATAGTGCAAAAATGTGCATTTCTGACAAAGTCCAAAAAGACGTCAAAAACGCGTCAAAAATTTGACTTTCGAGTGGAACCAAAAATAACAACACTTCTTAAGACATCTCTCTAGATCATCCTGATGCTTTCGGTTTGTCGATACCTGCTTCCATTCTGAAGAAGAAGTTTGTCAAAGGAGGGTACCCCCTGTAACCTACTTTTGCCTCTGGTGGCGCCACCTTTTGATGGATCCGGACGAAAAACAACAACACTTGTAGGGGACCATGAGTTCTTCATTCCTACCAAGTTTCATGAAAATCTGTTCAGTGGTTCTGGAGAAGAAGTCGAATATGTATGAAAATCATCCCCCCCCCCTTCTTTTCACATAAGAAAAAATTAATAAAAAATCAAAAAATTTTAATTTTAGAATAAAATACTTATCAAAGCATTAAGTAACTTAAATATGATAAATATGCAGTAAATGAATGTGTAAAATCATACACTTATTGAGTTATTTAAAGAAATAGTGCAAAAATGTGCATTTCTGACAAAGTCAGAAAAGACGTCAAAAATGCGTCAAAAATTTGACTTCCGAGTGGACCCAAAAATAACAACACTTCTTAAGACATCTCTCTAGATCATCCTGATGCTTTCGGTTTGTCGATACGTGCTTCCGTTCTGAAGAAGAAGTTTGTCAAAGGAGGGTACCCCCTGTGACCTACTTTTGCCTGTGGTGGCGCCACCTGTTGATGGATCCGGACGAAAAACAACAACACTTGTAGGGGATTATGAGTACTTCATTCCTACCAAGTTTCATGAAAATCTGTTCAGTGGTTCTGGAGAAGAAGTCGAATATGTATGAAAGTCACCCCCCCCCTTCCTTTTCACATAAGAAAAAAATTAACAAAAAATCAAAAAATTTAAATTTTAGAATAAAATACTTATCAAAGCATTTAGTAACTTAAATATGATAAATATGCAGTAAATGAATGTGTAAAATCATACACTTATTGAGTTATTTAAAGAAATAGTGCAAAAATGTGCATTTCTGACAAAGTCAGAAAAGACGTCAAAAACGCGTCAAAAATTTGACTTCCGAGTGGAACCAAAAATAACAACACTTCTTAAGACATCTCTCTAGATCATCCTGATGCTTTCGGTTTGTCGATACGTGCTTCCGTTCTGAAGAAGAAGTTTGTCAAAGGAGGGTACCCCCTGTGACCTACTTTTGCCTGTGGTGGCGCCACCTGTTGATGGATCCGGACGAAAAACAACAACACTTGTAGGGGACCATGAGTACTTCATTCCTACCAAGTTTCATGAAAATCTGTTCAGTGGTTCTAGAGAAGAAGTCGAAAATGTTGAAAAGTTTACGACGGACGACGGACGGACGACGGACGACGGACGCCGGACGGTGCGCTATGACAATAGCTCACTTGAGCTTTGCTCAGGTGAGCTAAAAAAGAATGCCACACCCATTTTCCAAGATCCCAGGGAGCAGGGACTGCTAGCTCAAATGAAGTATCAATGACATAACAAAACTACAAATCCATCTTATTGATTTAGAATTACAACAACTCACATTCATTAATAGCTTTGAAGAGTTGAGAGCACAATTATATAGGAAAAATGACCACATCCATTTTCTAAGACCCTTGGGATCGGGGGCTCAAACAAAATATCAGATGCACAACAAAAACACAGACCAATCATATTGCAAAAAGAATGAAGCCTCAATCATTTATAGTGTCAGAGGAGTTGCGAGCACAACATTACAAACAGTTATATACTAGGAGGAAATGACCACACCCATTTCCTAGGACCCTGGGGGTCAGTGGCTCAAACAAAATAATGGTGCACAACAAGACCACAGATCAATCATATTGTAAAAAGAATGAAGTTTCCATCATTTATATATTGTCAGAGGAGTTGCGAGCACAGGATTACATAGACTTATATAGGAGAAAATGACCACACCCATTTTCTAAGACCCTGGGGGTCACAGGTTCAAACAAAATCTCAGGTGCACAACTAGACCACAGACCAATCAAATAGCAAAACGAATGAAGTTTCCATCATTAATAGTGTCAGAGGAGTTGCAAGCACAGGATTACATAGACTTATATTGGAGAAAATGACCACACCCATTTTTAGACCCTGGAGGTCAGGGGCTCAAACAAAATATCAGGTGCACAACTAGACCACAGACCCATCATATTGCAAAAAAAATCAAGTCTCTATCATTTATAGTGTCAGAGGAGTTGCGAGCACAAGATTACATATAGAGTTATATAGGTGAAAATGACCACGCCCTTTTTCTAAGACCCTGGGGGTCAGGGGCTCAAACAAAATATCAGGTGCACAACTAGACCATAGACCCATCATATTGCAAAAAGAATCAAGTCTCCATCATTTATAGTGTCAGAGGAGTTGCGAGCACAAGATTACATAGAGTTATATAGGTGAAAATGACCACACCCTTTTTCTAAGACCCTGGGGGTCAGGGGCTCAAACAAAATATCAGGTGCACAACTACTCCATAGACCTATCATATTGCAAAAAGAATCAAGTCTCTATCATTTATAGTGTCAGAGGAGTTGCGAGCACAAGATTACATAGAGTTATATAGGTGAAAATGATCACACCCTTTTTCTAAGACCCTGGGGGTCAGGGGCTCAAACAAAATATCAGGTGTACAACTAAGCCATAGACCTATCATATTGCAAAAAGAATGAAGTCTCTATCATTTATAGTGTCAGAGGAGTTACGAGCACAAGATTACATAGAGTTATATAGGAGAAAATGACCACACCCATTTTCTAAGACCCTGGGGGTCAGGAGCTCAAACAAAATATCAGGTGCACAACTAGACCACAGACCCATCATATTGCAAAAAGAATCAAGTCTCTATCATTTATAGTGTCAGAGGAGTTGCGAGCACAAGATTACATATAGAGTTATATAGGTGAAAATGACCACACCCTTTTTCTAAGACCCTGGGGGTCAGGGGCTCAAACAAAATATCAGGTGCACAACTACACCATAGATCCATCATATTGCAAAAAGAATCAAGTCTCTATCATTTATAGTGTCAGAGGAGTTGCGAGCACAAGATTACATAGAGTTATATAGGAGAAAATGACCACACCCTTTTTCTAAGACCCTGGGGGTCAGGGGCTCAAACAAAATATCAGGCGCACAACTACACCACAGACCCATCATATTGCAAAAAGAATCAAGTCTCTATCATTTATAGTGTCAGAGGAGTTGCGAGCACAAGATTACATAGAGTTATATAGGTGAAAATGACCACGCCCTTTTTCTAAGACCCTGGGGGTCAGGGGCTCAAACAAAATATCAGGTGCACAACTAGACCACAGACCCATCATATTGCAAAAAGAATCAAGTCTCTATCATTTGTAGTGTCAGAGGAGTTGCGAGCACAAGATTACATAGAGTTATATAGGTGAAAATGACCACGCCCTTTTTCTAAGACCCTGGGGGTCAGGGGCTCAAACAAAATATCAGGTGCACAACTACACCATAGACCCATCATATTGCAAAAAGAATCAAGTCTCTATCATTTATAGTGTCAGAGGAGTTGCGAGCACAAGATTACATAGAGTTGTATAGGTGAAAATGACCACACCCTTTTTCTAGACCCTGGGGGTCAGGGGCTCAAACAAAATATCAGGTGCACAACTAGACCATAGACCCATCATATTGCAAAAGAAATCAAGTCTCTATCATTTATAGTGTCAGAGGAGTTGCGAGCACAAGATTACATAGAGTTATATAGGTGAAAATGATCACACCCTTTTTCTAAGACCCTGGGGGTCAGGGGCTCAATCAAAATATCAGGTGTACAACTACACCATAGACCTATCATATTGCAAAAAGAATGAAGTCTCTATCATTTATAGTGTCAGAGGAGTTACGAGCACAAGATTACATAGAGTTATATAGGTGAAAATGACCACACCCATGTTCTAAGACCCTGGGGGTCAGGAGCTCAAACAAAATATCAGGTGCACAACTACACCATAGATCCATCATATTGCAAAAAGAATCAAGTCTCTATCATTTATAGTGTCAGAGGAGTTGCGAGCACAAGATTACATAGAGTTATATAGGAGAAAATGACCACACCCTTTTTCTAAGACCCTGGGGGTCAGGGGCTCAAACAAAATATCAGGCGCACAACTAAACCACAGACCCATCATATTGCAAAAAGAATGAAGTCTCTATCATTTATAGTGTCAGAGGAGTTGCGAGCACAAGATTATATAGAGTTATATAGGTGAAAATGACCACGCCCTTTTTCTAAGACCCTGGGGGTCAGGGGCTCAAACAAAATATCAGGTGCACAACTAGACCACAGACCCATCATATTGCAAAAAGAATCAAGTCTCTATCATTTATAGTGTCAGAGGAGTTGCGAGCACAAGATTACATAGAGTTATATAGGTGAAAATGACCACGCCCTTTTTCTAAGACCCTGGGGGTCAGGGGCTCAAACAAAATATCAGGTGCACAACTAGACCACAGACCCATCATATTGCAAAAAGAATCAAGTCTCTATCATTTGTAGTGTCAGAGGAGTTGCGAGCACAAGATTACATAGAGTTATATAGGTGAAAATGACCACGCCCTTTTTCTAAGACCCTGGGGGTCAGGGGCTCAAACAAAATATCAGGTGCACAACTACACCATAGACCCATCATATTGCAAAAAGAATCAAGTCTCTATCATTTGTAGTGTCAGAGGAGTTGCGAGCACAAGATTACATAGAGTTATATAGGTGAAAATGACCACACCCTTTTTCTAGACCCTGGGGGTCAGGGGCTCAAACAAAATATCAGGTGCACAACTAGACCATAGACCCATCATATTGCAAAAAGAATCAAGTCTCTATCATTTGTAGTGTCAGAGGAGTTGCGAGCACAAGATTACATAGAGTTATATAGGTGAAAATGACCACGCCCTTTTTCTAAGACCCTGGGGGTCAGGGGCTCAAACAAAATATCAGGTGCACAACTACACCATAGACCCATCATATTGCAAAAAGAATCAAGTGTCTATCATTTATAGTGTCAGAGGAGTTGCGAGCACAAGATTACATAGAGTTATATAGGTGAAAATGACCACACCCTTTTTCTAGACCCTGGGGGTCAGGGGCTCAAACAAAATATCAGGTGCACAACTAGACCATAGACCCATCATATTGCAAAAAGAATCAAGTCTCTATCATTTATAGTGTCAGAGGAGTTGCGAGCACAAGATTACATAGAGTTATATAGGTGAAAATGACCACACCCTTTTTCTAAGACCCTGGGGGTCAGGGGCTCAAACAAAATATCAGGTGCACAACTACACCATAGACCTATCATATTGCAAAAAGAATCTAGTCTCTATCATTTATAGTGTCAGAGGAGTTGCGAGCACAAGATTACATAGAGTTATATAGGTGAAAATGACCACACCCTTTTTCTAAGACCCTGGGGGTCAGGGGCTCAAACAAAATATCAGGTGCACAACTACACCATAGACCTATCATATTGCAAAAAGAATGAAGTCTCTATCATTTATAGTGTCAGAGGAGTTGCGAGCACAAGATTACACAGAGTTATATAGGAGAAAATGACCACACCCATTTTCTAAGACCCTGGGGGTCAGGGGCTCAAACAAAATATCAGGTGCACAACTAGACCACAGACCCATCATATTGCAAAAAGAATCAAGTCTCTATCATTTATAGTGTCAGAGGAGTTGCGAGCACAAGATTTCATAGATTTTCATGACCACGCCCATTTTCTAAGACCCTGGGGGTCAGGGGCTGAAACCAAATGTCAGGTGCACAACTAGACCACATACCAAGTAAGATGCAAAAAGAATTAGCTTTCTATCTCCTATGGTTTCAGAGGAGTTGCGAGCACAAGAATTGTTTACGGACGGACGGACGGACAGACGGACAGACGGACGGACGCCGGACAACGGGGTATCGCATAAGCTCGACTGGTCAGAGACCAGTAGAGCTAAAAACAAACTTCGAAAAAACCTAGCAATATTCATAATAAAATATTTACATTACTAGTATATTCCCCATGTTGAACGCCCATTAGGCAACTAGAATTATATTCCAATAACTTGGGTTGCTATTGTGACGTCACGTTCAGGTTTTGCATGTAGGGAGAATTTACCAAAATTAAGATACATTTGACGCTGTTACAGGCAAAATGTGCAATGTTCATGCAAATAAAAATTATCCATAATTAGAATAAATGTAAATATAAGTAATGACTGTCTCACTTTTGGTGTTCATGGGTGTATAATTCTGGTTGGGCACGTGCAAATTCCGTGAATCGCGAAGTGATTCTCGGAAAATTTGCACGTGTCCAACCAGAATTATACACCCATGAACACCAAAAGTAAGACAGTCATTTCTTAAATACCTCATATTTTTTTCAGAATTTATATTTTTTTCAAATGCAATAATTCAGATAATAAAATCCTCATGTAACTGTCCATCTTATTTACCTTTATTTACTGTCCACCTGCCCCATTTTTTTTTTCAAACATAAAATCCAAAAGCGAATATTTCTTCTCTATGTTGATTGACATACAAAAGTGATTGCAGTGTGAAAATAAGACGAAAGTTTAAAAACATGTTGCAAAGTTTTTCTCCGATGGATGTGGCTTTTAGAATGATAAATCATGCCTCATAGACTTACATAGTTATATGTACCAGCTCTAGTAAAACTAGAACTGCCCCTAAAGTGGACAACTATAACCCCTGCAGTGCAGGACGTCTTTTATTAGCAGGACCATTTATGATGCAAAGTTCAATTGTTCAATTTGTATGAGATATGAAAAGCCTACCATTTAGAGTATGCAAATAATCTGCTTTCAAATCTTCCAAACCAAAATTGCAACAAAAGCCCAAAGTCAAGGTCAAATGGTCAAACGTCATGATATCAAACTGTAGTGCTCTTTGTCATGCTTGTGGTTAATGTTTGTATGAAATATGAAAGCCCTAACCATTTATACTACGACAGAAATCTGCTTTCAAAATTTCTCTTAACCTAATTTCAACATATGCCAAAAGTCAAGGTCAAGGGCACAGGATCAAAAGTGATGGTACCAAAATGTAGTACAAGTACTCTTTATGGCGAATGTGTGCATGAAATATAAAACAACCTACCATCAATAGTATAAAAGAAATCTGCTTTCAAAACTTCTTAATCCAAATGTTGTATAGGGTGAAGGTCAAAAGTCATGGTACCAAAATGTAGTACTCTTTATGGTGAATCATGCGTGTATGCTATATGAAAGGCCTGCCATTTATAGTATAAAAGAAATCTGAATTCAAATCTTCTTAACATAAAATGTTGTATAGGGTGAAGGTCAAGGTCACAGGGTCAAAAGTCACGGTACCAAAATGTAGTAATCTTTATGGTGAATGTGTGTATGAAATATGAAAGGCCTGCCTTTTGTAGTATAAAAGAAATCTGCTTTCAAAACTTCTTAACGGACAGACAGATGGACGGACAGACTGATTCCTATATACCCCCTTAAACTTCATTTGCAGGGGTATAATTAATGTAAGTACAGTACTTGTAATACAATCAATTTTTTTATCGACTATAGACAGAATAATCCCATCCTTGCTGCTCCTGTTGCTGTACAGAGACAGAAACAACTTTACTTTTTTACCTAACCAAAGTTGCAAACTTGACTGCTTACTTTTACAATGGATATCTACATTTCTTTTTTTCAGTTTTCCTCAAGATACTAATTGTATGTTTTACCATTTTCTGTTTGTTCTGAGTATTATTTTGTCCCCAAAACACAAGCCAATGTTCACTTGAATCGCTTTTGTTTTTTTTTTCCTGTAACATTCTACCTACATGCACTAAAAATAATGATATGACATCATATCCCTCCAAACCGTAGCATGTTCTTCTACGCAATGATGTCATACCCTACGTCCTTCTTTGAGTGACATACCATACTAATACACAAAAGGGATCTGAGTGAAGCAATACATATTGTGCAAAGGTCTATTTTGGCTAATTTTTCAATTAAATCTGTGTGGTGATTACTTGGCAACTATGATTGAGGCAGTATTTTGGAAATAGATCAAACCTTGTTGGTAATGTTGGTCAAAAGGAAAGGAAAGCCTTAGGGTTAAAATGAACTTTTTTTGCTATTGATTACAGTCTCTGTAGATATACATGTAGATATCATTGAGGTTGTATGATTACATAACGAGTATGAAAAACAAAGATGTTTAACATGACTCATGGTGTTAGATAAGTAAAGAAATGAGCAACCTCGCTTCTGTCTCTAGTATGCGACATATCAAATAACAGGAGCAACTAGAGGCAGAATTATTCTGTCCAATTATTAAAATTACCAAACCACTGTATATTGTAATTTCTTTCTCATAATGACCTTCTATGTAATTACATCATTTATTCACTGTTGACATAGTACAGTAAATTAGAAATTCATCAACAATTTCAATGTGCCAAACATGCCAAAGTCGACGTTTTACAATTAATTATTTTCGATCGCATGTATTATCATACTTGATTATCCTAGTAAGTTTGATGCAAATTATAGCGGTGACCTTGACCTGCATTTAGCGTTGTCCCTTATCTTTATTATCTCTTAGTTAATATTTATGATGCATACCAATCAAGTATTGAAAATGTATAATGAATCAATCAAGTATTGAAAATGTATAATGAATTAAACCCTATCTTCTTTTTAAGAATTTCAACATTATAAAGATATAAAAACATCATGTGACTTTTCTGGCTGTCTGTTTGTCTGAATAGGCTTGACCGGGTTATACTTTTTCACTCACTCACTGCCTGCTTGGATCTGAATATTTCACAGAAATGTTGCCGATGATCCAATAATGTGTTTTGACCTTGATTCTATTGGTATCAAAACTAAATAGCTGCCAGGGTCAAAGTACATGAGGTTTGAAAAATCTTGTACATACCACAGTTTTCACTGCCTGCATATACATTTTCGTAATAATAATAACATTCCACAGTATTGTCGCCGAGGACTCAGAGTCACGGGTATGTCACGACCAATGCCTGCTATCATTCAATCTTCTTAAGGACTGTCTAATACTAATGGCGTAAAATATGTGGTCATTATTTTTATAATGTTAGAATAGGGGTGTTTATCAGTTTTTAAATTAGAGACTTTTTTCTAAGAAATGCATGTTCATTCTTTTTTTAGACCGTTCTTCCATTACAATTTACGAAAAAAATCTTTCAGATGCACACGAATTACAGGTTTGCTTCTGTGAAGTAAAATTTAAAGTACCTTTATAAAATCAATAAAGTAAAGGTAATGAAGGCAGACTACTGACACATGTACGTACACTAATGAACGATGTCTATCCACACAACGTCTACCCTTGCGAAATGCTTTAATCTAGTTACCGTATCTATTTAGCGATGAATGCAATTGTTGAATGGCTTCATACACATTTATACTTTAGAATGTCTGTGATTTGAAAGTACATGTAACACTTTCGTCACGTACAATTTTCCTTCTTCGTTTTCAAGCTTCTTTTGCTATTGGCGAAAGATTTGCTTACGTGAGTCCTGCCGTTGCAGGGATAAAACTGATTACGTCAAAGTGTTTTCTAGCGAGGCTTTCCCTATAAAGTTTGTTACTTATGAGAAATACAGGTTTTTGTTTCTGGAAAGTCAAACATACACAAATAGCAACCAAAATTTTGCTTGTTGCGAACAAACTTTGAAAATGGCGACCAAAATTTGAGCAAGTTCGCTTTCTGGAAACCAAATCTTGAATGCTACTTGGAGCACTGGACTGGGGTTTTCTCAAGGGTAAGGAAATTTTCGACTTATATGGGCCTTTAGGGATACACCTCACCTTCATAACTTCAAGCCTCTGTGGTTGTTACATGTACATGTAGATCTCTATGTAGTTTACAAAATAAAGAGAGCTGAACTTTTAATTAGATTGTGCAATGAGATAATAATTTTAAAACAATGATTTGCATTTACAAGTTTGTATACTAATTGTTAATGCCAACCAGAAGGTTTTTTTGTACAGGGAGACCCAGGTCTACAGATATGAATCATCTGAAATGTTCGTACCCAAAGCCAGAGAAAAACTTTGTCTATACATGTAATATTTCATTGCCTAGACCAAGGACCAATATAGTTTATACCAATATTTACTACTAAGAGAGATCTACTGAATGGTATCAATTCTATTTGAAGTTTTCCATGGGCTGACTTGTTTCCCAAAAAACAGCGTGTGCCTTTGTAAGCCGGTTCAAACTACATGTAAATTAAGAACATGACCTGGCAAAGCCACTTGATTGAGTTTCTTCTGGCGAAGGGCATATGCCAAAATGCGCCGTCCCTCGCCGGTTGAAATGCATACATTGTAGGCGAGAATTGGCGCATTTTGGCGTGCACCATTCACCGGAAAGACTCAATCAACAGGTTGAGGAAAACTTCAAATCAAGCTATTATAGCTTGATCAGGCTATAATAGCTTAAGAACAAGCTATTGCCTAATAACATTTTTCAATACAAAATTAAACTAAAATCAAAATTTTTGAAAATTATTCACTGATTCCATTTGTACTCGAAATAAAAAAACAAGAGCCCCAGGGGGCACAACGCTCACCTGATACCCATGCATGCTCTAATTGACATACTGCTATTGAAAACTGATAGTGCCAGTACCAGGATTTTAGCCCACAACCTTTCTAAAAAGATTTTTGCCGGATGCAGAGAAGTTTTTTTTTTCAGACAACCTTTAAAAGCACAAACAAGAAAAAATAGTCACATTTCAAAACAATAACTTTTTTTAAGTCATATGCCCAGCTAGTATAGTTCAATTATGCAACATCAAAAATAAAATCATATTGTAAAATCCTACATTAATGTGCAGCAGAAAAAGAATAAAACAATGAAATGATTTCATAAATTAAGTTTATTTAAAATTGAACGACCAAACCTTTCATTATTGATAGCTAGCATGCCAGAAATTATAAAGCCTGACAGGCTGTGTTTGTGAAACGAGAATGCCCCGGCAGCATCTTTGTTAGTATAAACGCCATTTTCTGTTACTTATGTGAGAGGTCAGGGTCAGCATAATATTGGTATCTATGGAAATATCTTGTCACAAGGAATACACATGTAAAATATGAAAGCCCTATCACTAACCATTCAAAAGTTATGCCCAATGTTTAAGTTTTTGAAAAGTACGTCAAAGGTCAAGGTTATGGTCACGAGGTCAAAAATTTTGGTATCAATGGTAAGGTATTGTCACAAGGAATACACATGTGAAATATGAAACCTCTATCACCAGCTTCCATTCAAAAGTTATGCCCAATGTTAAAGTTTTTCGGAAAACAGACAGACAAACAGACAGACGGACAGGCCAAAACTATATGCTCCCGAATCTTTAATTCCAGGGGCATAAAAAACAAAGATTTTTCGGTTTTGCCTTTATTCATATTAAAGTATACTGAAATCTATGAATGCTTTTGAATAGTATTGATTTTATCTCAAATACATAAAACGTACAGTTAAAATCGTTTTAATCCAATATTTATCAATTCAAGTGAATTGTGCAGAAATTGGGCCAATTTGTTTTCCAAAAAGCAGTGTACGGTGTATCAAACCTCATGATCCAGAGGAAGAGATTACTCATTAGACGTTTCTTCAAGAAATCAGTCCGTAAATTACTTCATCTAAGAGAGTCTAAGACAAGAGGAAATTCGAGCAAACTTTATACATGATACCAAGTATATGCAAGTGTTCCAAGTACATGAATGATAACCATTATGAAAGTGTTCCAAGTATAATGCACATTAAATAAAAATCTATTCCGTTTGCACTGTATCTCCTGAAATGTATCGCAGTACTAAAGGGTTGTAGAGGAATTAAAACGTATCAAATCTAAAGTACGGCGACTTTGCTTAAAGTTACAGTTATAGGTCAGAGACCACTAAAAGGCCGGCTCTGATTGGAGAAAAACCTGTAGGGTGAGGGGGCCTGTTATTTTAAATGTGACAGAAAAAGTTATTGGCTATCAATATTATTTCTTTTGGTATATTGTTTAAATATGATATATATAAGTAAAAAATAAGTGCAATTAAAATGTCAATACCTGGATTTTTCCCTAGCTCCCGATCCGCTAAAGGGGACGGGCGCAGGAAAATTTGAAAATTCTCTGCGGGGTACCTTATGACGCAAATAGTGCGAAAAAGAGCAGGTCATGCTATATTTTTTAATGAAGTTTCGTATAAAGCTTGAATCAATGAACAAATCGGTATATAACATGCATGGCCAGCAATGTTAGTATAGACGTTATAAGGCATTTCGTTAACATTACGTCCTATGGAAAATAATTTGGTTGTCTCTGACCTAAAAGGTGTAACTACAGTTAATCATTTTAGCAGGGAATCCCTTCCCTTTTGACTGGTGAACCGGGCTGAATAAAAGGTGTCACCTCATTTATCATAACTATTGAAAATGTCATGACAATCTGAAGAGTGGTTATAGAAAAGAAGCAGAAAATGTATGAAAATCACCCCCCCCCCCTTCCTTTTTACTTAAGAAAAAAATTCATTAAAAATCAAAAAAATAAAATTTAAGCCTAAAATACATATCAAAGCATTAAGTAAGTTAAATATGATAAATATGCAGTAAATGAGTGTGTAAAATCATACACTTATTGAGTTATTTAAAGAAATAGTGCAAAAATGTGCATTTCTGACTAAGTCCGAAAAGACGTCAAAAACGCGTCAAAAATTTGACTTCGAAGTGGAACCAAAAATAACAACACTTCTTAAAACATCTCTCTAGATCATCCTGATGCTTTCGGTTTGTTGATACATGCTTTGGTTCTGAAGAAGAAGTTTGTAATAGGAGGGTACCCCCCGTGACCTACTATTGGCTGTGGTGGCGCCACCTGTTGACGGATCCGGACAAAAACAACAACACTTGTAGGGGACCATGAGTACTTCATACCTACCAAGTTTCATCAAAATCCCTTCAGCCATTCTGGAGAAGAAGTTTAAAATGTGAAAAGTTTACGACAACGGACGACGACGCCGCCGACGACGGACAACAGACGCAACACTATGACAATAGCTCACTTGAGCCGTTGGCTCAGGTGAGCTAAAAAAGGAGTTTTATGATTAGGTCTGGGACAATATGGGTCTCGAGCGTATCGATACGTATCACGATATAGTGCCTACAATACGATATGTATCACGATATTTCTGATGTATATTGCTATAATGAGTATTCAGACTGTATAGAATGAAACTCAAGTATAACATTAAAATATTTTGATAAAAACTATATTTTTCTTAATCCTGGAATAATCAAGATTTAAAAAATCCCAAGCAATTAAACAAACTTTTCAAACTTTGAACAATAACATCACAAGTTCTTACTGATGTATTTATACTCTTTTTTTGTATGTTCATTTTCTCAGTTACTGCATAGACAAGACAAGCCATGAATTGGTAAATAAGAGGGCCCCGTGCTCTCAGTTTGAAAATGAAAAGTTCATGAATTTATGTAACCCCCTTCCCCTTTTTTCAATACATGAAATTACATTTTATATCTCTCTTTTCAGTTCCCCTAATCCTAGACTGAATTTCTTTTTCATGAGGAAATCTCATTTAAAAGTATAACAATCATAACAAACGCTCCTTTCTCTACAATATTGAAAGGATTACAGCATAATTGTTCTTTAAATGTGTTTGAATTTATTCGATGGATACATCCTGCACTTTGATTTTTTAGGACAAACTGTTTTCCGTATCTGCACATTTCATTTTATGTACATGTATTAAAAAAAATTTGAGAGAGAGAGAGAAAGAGCATGTGCGTTAACCACGTGGACGCAATCTACTAATCTTTTATAATTTTATTCTCGAGTTAAAGTTGTCGCTGACGTGAATAGAAAATATAATAGATATGTAAAGATCATAGTAGACAGACGTTTTTTTTCCCTTCTTCTTCAAAAGGCTGTTTCCGACGTTCAATCAAGGATTGATACGAGTCGATTTTATAATAAAAATTTACAAAGTTAAGTAACTAGCATTACATACAGTTTCAGAACTCTTTTATGAAAACATCTTAAATGGAAGAGATTTAGGTCAAACACCAGTATAAAAAAAAATCGATGATAAATGAATGGATCATGCACACATGAATAGCTACTGGACATAAGTAATTTCATGCCGTTTTCATGTTGCTGACTCACTCTCACCCACTCTATGATCCAGACATCAGGTACTTTCTCTGGACAATAGTATCTTACAAAATTGTAAATATAAAGATCGCGTTAGATGTACAGATTCTGAAAACTTTACTTTCGCCGCTTTAAATTTTTTAAACGAACATGAGTTTGAGTAGACAAATATCTGTAGGATTCCCACTAGCCACGTAAACGGACAACGACACGGACCAACAAAATATCCAAGTGCCGTTGGCCGTTTCTGCGGCTAGATTCCCGCAAACCACAAGCTGGATATGCATATGCATTTCTAAAAAGAATTTAGAAGCGCATACGCATATCCAGGCGATCTTTCCGCCTGTATTGCAAACTATATGCATGTAAAATTGACAACTATACTGTAATGCATTGTGCGAATTGCATACTATCCGGAGCAAACATAGGAAGATTAGTCAAGAAAAACATCTTTACCCTTTTAAGTCAATAAGTCACATGTTTCAGTGAGCCCAAAGCTTTCAATCGACGAATTTACCAAGCGTTTTCGTGCCTTTCAATGGAGTTAAAAATGGGTCCGGATATCGTGATATAGCTCCAACATATCGATACACATATCGAGGAACACCGTATCGCGATTAATCATCCCAGCCCTATTTATGATAGCTACATGGAGCTATTATAGCCCAATCAAACTGTTATAGCTTGATCTGAAGTTTTCCCCAACCTGATAAAGTGGCTTTGCCGGTCAAGCCGGTGTACATAGGCACATGCCGCTTTTTGGAAAACAAGTCGGCCCTATCAGGGCTTGAAATTCATAAAAATTCCAAAGGAGCCATGCGGACTCCTAGTTCTGGAATTCAAGGCGCCCGTAAATATTAAAGTTTCTTTTCTATTAATTACATAAGATAATTGATGAAAGCCAATTATTCATTGTGAAAGACCATCTTTGACAGCAGTTAAAACACAAAGTTGAAGTAAATCATTTGGGTCCAACTAATCTCTTACAAAGAAAGTTGACAATATTTTTACTTAGCCTAAAATATATGAGCGTCTCCCCCTCCCCAAAAAACCTGAACATATTGAGACGAATCTTTCTTAAATATCAGTTGTATTAGAAGCCTTCTATATCACCCTCCGACTCGTCAATAAAACGATTGTCCGTGCAATATGTTGTGTGTTTGTTGATTAAGATCCATCACTATATTCAAGCATATTAAAAACATAAACATGGCAATTTGTTATTTATTCATTTGCGTGAGCGAGACATCCACTTTCTTATCTTGAAAAAAAACCCTGACAATTATTATGTAATGACAAAGACTGCGAAGTCAGGTATTATGATGAATAATAAGACGTATAAAAATCAAAATGTAATGAAATCTGATACATCGTACATGTATTTCTATTTCCGATTTCCCGTCACGCTGAAACTTTTATGACACGTGCCGGTCCACGCAATCTAGCGATTATGTAAGGAGATGCATGTGAATGTTTTCATGTTAAGTCATGCTCGTCTTTTGTTGGTCACTTGATAGATACAGACAACACAACGCCATAAATGCATTATAGATTGACGTGCGCCTTAGAAGCCATAAACGTAAATTTAAAGGTGGGGGGGGGGGGGGGGGGGGCTACGTGACGTTTTACATCTCGGGTTATATAAAGCGAAGGCTAATTAACCTGATGTGCGGCAAATTAACGCCAAGGGGTACACACGTTTTTTTGCGAAAAATAAAATCGCATGGGGAGAACACTGGTCATTTTTTCTACTCGCCAAAAGGGCGAGTTCAGACGATAATCTAATCGCCCGGCGGCACTTTCACTCGCCATTGGCGAACGGGCGAGTGGGAATTTCAAGCCCTGCCTATGATAGAAGTATTAAATTATCACGTGTACATTCAGTTTCCAAAATGTACTGACTACCGAGCTCAGCACCAACAGTGTGACTAGGTAACACTAAAAGTCACTATCAAAATGATTATAGAACATCGATCCGTACACTTCAACTCTTTACCTTTCGATATTTCTCAAGTCATACTCGTTTTCCTTGTTGTCGCTGTCAAACCAAACCTCCAAGAGCTTCTCTGTTCCCTCAAAGAACTGTTCGTGACTGCAGGCACCTGCCATTTTTCACTAGATACTGATCTCTCCACTGTAAACTCCAAACCTGTAACGGTTTGGCGGAATGGCAGTTTACCGTTAGAACTCTTCTTTAGTCTAAAAATTAATTATTATTCCATGAAACATTCCATCCATAGACTAAATAGTTTCAAAAACTGAAAAAGGGGAGGGGGCATTATTCTTACCCTGTGCACCAATCGAGGCCCGCGTCGCGTGAATTTAATAAAGCGTTTATATAGAGAAAACGTTGAATATTATACAAATATGGACTTGGTCGAGGTCATTATGTCATTATAATGACCTGATGAAATTTGTAATATCGACCGAGGACGAAGGCCGAGGTTGATATAATTACAAATCTCATCGGGTCATGTACAGGTATATGATTAGAAACTATACTGTATTACTGTGAGTAGAAATATGCAGTTTCAATCTCCCTCCCTAAATGGCATGTATACATATGTCTCGATAGTAGCTTTCTTTCTTCGCGTTTGATTGGATAAAAACAAAATAAGAAAACGAAATATTTAGCGACATGTATAGCACTCTATATTATAAAAGTAATGATTCAAAGCAATAGGAATATTCTTTTTTTATAAAGAATTCGATAATCAAATTGCACTTTTTTGTGAAAAGCGTATAAAAACTTATTAGATTTAACAAAGAAACAATCTTGATTTTCATCGTAAGTACTGAAATCGGGAAAAATAGCACACCGAGTCATTATCTTCCATCAACGCGGTTCATTATCGGAAAATAATGACTTGCGCAACAGCCAATCAGAAACAAGTCCATGACTTCTAAAGGTTCAAAATAAAAAAGGCTGAAAAGATACTCCCTGATTGATCATATAACATCTTATTAAGTCAAATCAAACAAAGTACCCCCCCCCCCCCCCCCCACCACACTCTAGATTAACGTCAATATTGAGGAAAGGGACTCGATTGACTAAGTAAAATAAAACAAATTATCCCCCAATTATTAAATCAACGTACGTATGTCCCGAAGAAAGGGACTCACTGAACTGACAAGTCAGTATCTATAGTTATTCCCAATTCAATTGCAATCTATATTTTTGTGAATATACAGCGAAATGTGACGTCAGCAACGTCAAAGCCTAGTATTTTCTCGTTTTACAGCCGTAACTAAGGAGCAAACAACCAATAAGATTCGACGTAATAGCGACATTGCATTGGAATGGTCATTTTCGATGTCTGTAAGTCGCGATATGAATAACAGAAAGTACATGTACAGGTATATGATTAGAAACTATACTGTATTACTGTGAGTAGAAATAAATGCAGTTTCAATTAATCTCCCTCCCTAAATGGCATGTACATGTATATGTCTCGATAGTAGCTTTCTTTCTTCGCGTTTGATTGGATAAAAACAAAATAAGAAAACGAAACATTCTACACAACAAATTCTTTACAACAAATAAATTGACCCAGTTTTGGTCCCAAAAATTTTGGCTCGCTTCGCTTGCAGATAAAAAGACTATTATCCTCTGCCTAAAACTATATAAAACCTAGGGCCCTAATCTCTGTGGATCGTGGATATGGAAGTCGTGGAAGGGGGGGGGGGGGAGTCCGATATGATAGGAATATAATGGCACCTACTCAAACTTAATTTTTGAACATTGTATTAAAATGAAAAGTTCCTATTGAGCTGATAAATTCATAACCATAGTTTGGACCCACTCTGAGGTAAAATGCTAGATCCGCGCCTGATCCATTATTCACAAAATGTATTCCGGGGAAGGCCCCCCTCCCCCCCACACACACACCCTCATCAGCGCTTTGTGTCCCAGCTTGAGTCTCGATCTTGCTCCGGCAATAGATCATCCGGATCCACCGCTGATTCTACGTCAAATATTTTGAAATTAAGAAATATATCATATAATTTATTTTTGTTATTGAATTCTGAAAGTCGACAAACATCGGACATAATGTCACGTTCTTTAGACAGCCATATCGTTGCGCGTAAAAATCGGTACTCTGTTTCAAAAATCAAAAATAGAGAGTCCGAGATAAACATCTGGTACATGGGAACCACCCCCACAAACCGTGCTGGGAAGCCATATGGCTATTATACAGGAAGTATGAGGAAATGCATGTACTGTAGATACTAATCCCTTAGAGCAAAGGATTAACGTAATATTATCATTTCCAGATTTACATGTCTTAAGCAAACTTTAGCCAAATTCAAAGAACATCTTAGTACTAGGATTTCGTTGTTCTGGGAGAGCGTGAGCGTTCACTCTATATCTGGTATCGTATTCTAGAATGCAATGATCCGCAAAGCTTGCACGATATTTTGGAATGCCAATATGATTTGAAAATCCCAGACGGTGGAGTCTTATCAGAAATAAATTGAAATCAAAGCGGGACGTTTGCATTTTATATTCGGTGTGATACGAACTTCCATCCGCAAGTAAAGTTCTCGCGATTTCTTATTCTGATAGGAACTGGAGTTTTAGTGCTGAATTCCGTTTTAGATTGGAATCTTTATTACGACTCTTCGATTTGTAGGGTTTGTACTTGACTTCGGGACTTTTGAGGGTTTTTTTTTTGCACGTACATTGGTTTTCAGGCTAGTCAAAAACCTGACACCACATGTTAGTTCTAGGAGAGGCAATTCATATACAAATATTAAACAGCTACAGTTCACTGTAGTTTCTTCTTCGTGCTTCCAGGCCAAAGTGATTAGTGGTACTATTACATGGTCTTTCATCACACATAACGAGATACATACCTCTTTTTGATATTCTACAAGAGGGAAATGTGTAAAACATATTAATTTGGTTTGCGCGCCTTTTGCAAATACGATTAGGGCAGCTGACTATTGACTCGAAGCAAATCTACCGCCAAGTGTGATTTTGAGTAGAAGCAACTTAAGAAGATTTTGCCAGCATATTGTGGTCGCAACAGTTCGCCTGAAAATGATGGATGCTTACTCCAGCTTGACGAGAATTATTTGGGTGGCATTAATTGCCCTGCAAAGTTTGGAATCCATTACAGGTTGGTAAAATTTGTTTTCGAATCTCCCTTCTATAGCATATATATTATTGCGGTCCAGAAATGAATGTTATAGAAACTTGAATATTAAACATGCCTCTATTTTAAAATTAAAAAAAATTTAAACTTTATTTATTTTACAACGTTTAACAAACAAGTTTCACTACTTATATTCTTTATATGAATGTCAGGATTTGTTTGAAAACATCATGTTATATGGATATTTAATTTAATAGTAGAGTAGAAGGATTTGAACATCCAGCTTTGATTTGAAGGCACAGCTGGAAATTTGAACATGTTTGGTTTCTGACTTTTCAGACCTTTGTGTTACGCTTGACTTCTTGTCGTTTTTCCTCTCCACTATTTCAAAGCTTTTGAAAACTATAACATGGGTTTTAAATATACTACAGTTCATAATTTAACTCTAAACTAAGACAACTAATATTTTCAAGATGTTATTCAATGTTGATTTGATAAAGAGGTTGTACTTTCATGCAACATCCGGCAGGAACGGGCACCTGCGCTTCGGTATACGAACAAAATTGTACGTGTCATGGTAGGTACATGTAGAATTTGGGTGGCGTCGGCATTAATAGACAGACATCAACTAGCGGCATGTTTACACAGTATTATATGATGTAATGAAAACCTTCCACGTGCCGGTTGTTGATACGGTAATTAGTGCTTATCATCTAGTTCTGATAATGACAAAACGATATACAATATCTACACAGCTTAATGGCCTATAAAACCATAAAGTCCTCAGGAACTTAATCTCTTATCACGATTAGCAGAACAGGGAGCGGTGATATCGTATGATATTTTACAAATACATGTACTTGTAGTAATTATTATCAAACATATGGAAAACGGGGATATGAAACACACAAAAATTTAGTAATTATCTATCAATTTCAAAATATTTTACTTCTTTCTTGCACTTATTCAAAATATTCAAAAGGATGTTGAGACCAAATGTAAAAGAAAAGAAACATATGCATTTTGGACATGTAATCAGTGATTTTTTTTGGCCGGATTTACCGCCGAATATCGGTGGCTTCCCCTCGTAAAAATTAGCGATATTTTCCCAAAAATCGGCCCATATTTTCCCAATACACGGAGATCAAAATTGTTTTCAAGATTGAAATGAAAATGACACAAAACGTGCACAAAAGTAATCCCAAGGTTCTCATGAAGAGCCGGCGACCGGCGATTTCTCCCCTCCTACTTTGGGTAAAATCACCACCTACTTTCCGTAAAATAATGTTGTATCTCAGTTTCTTTAAGTATGAAAACTGAACGTGTACTAAAGGAAATTACGTTGTCCTTTAAAAAGCTTTCACTATACAAGCTACGTACGCGATAAATATTTCTGTAACTACAGTGAGTAAATTGATTTCAACACGGCGTGACGGGTCATTTTACGGCAACGTATATTAAAGAAGTACTATAGGACGATCAGATCTCGACTTTTCACGCCTGTAAATAAGATTTTTAATTAATATGAAAATTGAATAGTTATTGACCACGCGCCTCCAAGTGCCACGGACAATCAAACGCCGGTCATGATAGTGATACTCAAGTTCTTAAACTTTTTCTCCCTCGGTCTATTTTCTGTATGTAAACAATGTACTAGAAATTATTTGAACAACATCAAGAATTCATTGTTATACTGAGTCTATTGAAACATCCACAAGGTGTGAGGCTCTGCGAGCCGACAGTAACTGCTGAGTGCGCGATCCCGCTCGCAGAATTCAAAACGTCTGAGGTACACACATTCGTTAAATATCTTGCATCCGTAGACCGAAACGTTCGTCAATTTAATATGATCTATACTACAGGTACATGCTTACAACTCAATGCTCTCAAAAATTTCGAAAGGAAAATGTTTTTGTTTTAAAAATCGAATTGTTCACACTGAGGAGAGCGCCATAAAAAATACATCTAAATACCCATATTAAAAGCTTCAATAGGGGAAAAGGGGTGTACCTTTGTTTTTGCAAACTCTTTCACTTTCCTGGTAGTAATACTGATAACTTTAAGGCATTTGTGAACAGGAAATTGCTGTTTTGAACCAATAATTTGAGCGTTTATTCGAAGAAATTTTGTTTCTAGATTTTCCCAGTTTGTTCCAAATATCGCATATTTTCCCAAATGAAAAGGTACAGGTGGCTTTTAAAAAAGGTAAAAAAATCACTGGTAATGCAGGGAATTCCAGTAGGTGTTTTTTCCCTCGAAAATGATCCTGATCGGTTTATACACATAGTTATCTATAATAACCACGAGTTTTCGGACGATCTTATCTATATCTACAAAGTGTTTATTGTCTGCCACGGCAGGCCTAACCAATGGCATGTGTTCTTCATCTCCGGCACCCCCTTCCTGTCAAATGAATGGGGCATCTCAGTACAAAGAATGAAGTTTACAAGGACTTAGATAACTCCTCTGTTCTGAAGTACTGCATCAACTTAGTACTGATTAGACGTACACGTACTTCCTCTCTTTCATGACTGCTAATTTGAACATCTAGTGTTTTTGAATACTAGTTAGTATAAATGGTGATTTTTTCGACCACTGAGATGCTGTTTGTTCGACCACTTCGACGATTAGGTCTGTCAGTGTCAAATACACGTACTAAGACATTGTTTACATGCATATCGGTGCAATTTGTTCGCTTTTTTGTAACTCTTCGTTTGACAAGAGATTAGTTAGACCTTTTGGGCAAATCGTTTTGTTCTCTGACGAGCTAAGGACTGTAGACAAACTTCAAAGGAAATGCATACACACAAATACATCATATATATACACCTAAAAGGACTCTTATTTGGGGTATATCATTTATTACTTTAATTAGATCAATCCAGTTTGTTTATATAATTCGATTGCTTCCGTTTATGTCATTTTATATATATTATTAAATTCATTCCATTTTTTTTTGGTTTTGTTTCGATCATTCCACATTTACACATTCCAACTCATCAACAAATCATATTTTGAGCACAATTTTCAAATGAAAAACATAAGACTAAGTTTCTACTAAAACATTTTAAAATGTCTCAAATTCCGGTTTCTGCCATTAGAAACGAGATGTTATCATAACAGTTACTTTACGCCGATTTATATCCTGCTGAATGTGCATTAAAATTTGAATGCGTCATGAAATATACGAGATGCTGTTTAATAAAAGTACCTAAGTAACTCTTACATTTAATATTGATGGAAAACTTGACATTTTTATTTTCACAGATTCTGGAGAATATCTTTTTCTACTTTATAGCGACTGACGAATTCTAAGTAATGATTATTGAGAAATACTTTCTAAATCAATATAGTTAAGATTATACTACATGTAGTAAATGGATCGATAAACCTATTTTTTAACAAGCTTCATCCTATAATTTCGGCCTTTGCAATATACCATCTGAATATGATTAATTCTGTTGTAAAAACAGAATTTTGTTGTAGATGGCGCCATTCAATTGAATTTAATTACATGTAAGCTGAGCTTCTGAAAAGCCATAAAAATGTGAAAATACATACTGCTAGTGGACCGATCTTGCATATAATTCAAAAAATGTCTAGTTGAACCGCGATAACAGTACTAAATATCTGCACATACATTAGTAACAGTACTAATTAATATCTGCACATACACTGCACATATATACTTTCTATACAGACATCACCTCAGACAGTGCATGTATTTTATTTATTGTTTTCATTTTCGTGCGTGAACAACGACGACGGGTGCAGCTAGCCAAACAGGGGATGCTCCTCCCGGACACCTGATCCCACCTCTAGCTTGCTAGGGGTCCTTCGATGCTCTATTATGTGCTCTATTGTGAGTGCTGTTGAGATTATAGTCAGGACCTTCTTTAACTCATTTGTACATTAATGGGGCCTCGACAGGAAGTGTACTTATTTACTTTAAAAAATTAATCTTGCCGCTCAAAATTTTTAAATTTCAGGCATGCTGCTACTCAAGTTCTAGTAAACAAATAGGAAATAACTTTTAAACAAGAGCCCCATGGGGCACAACTCTCACCTGATAACCATGCACACTCTTACCACACTGTCAATGCATAATTATAATTATTGTACTTTACCAGGGCAGATCCAGATTTTCGTGTTCAAATAAAACTATCTGTAGCTAGGTACCATCAGGATGTGTAGCAATTGATGTAAGAAAGACAACTCTTGCATATTTAGGAAAATATATTTAATGAGTGCGCAAAATCACACATTAATAGAGTTATAAGAAAACGTTAAAAAATGAGCATTCTGATGCTTTCGGTTTGTCAAAACATGCTTCAGTCCGGGAGAAGTTTGTGAAAGGAGGGTACCCCCTGTGACCTACTTTTGCCTGTGGTGGTGCCACCTATTAAGGATCCGGACATAAAACAATAATACCTGTAGGGGACCATTAGTACATTATTCTGTACTTTATTCCTACCAAGTTTCATCAAAATCCCTTTGCTGGTTCCGGAGAAGAAGTCCAATATGTATGAAAATAACTCCCCTTTCCTTTTTTACATAAGATAAAAATTCATGAAAAATTAAAGAAATAAAATTTTCACTCAAAGTTAATACCAAACCACTGAACAATTAAAATGAGAGAAATATGCAGTAAATGAGTGCACAAAACCACACATTAATAGAGTTATTCAAAGAGGAAGTTTTTTAAAAATGAGCACTTTTGACAAAGTCTGATAAGACGTCAAAAACGCGTCAAAAATTGACTTTGGAGTGGAACCAAAAATAACGACTCTTCTTAAGACATCTCTGCAGATCATCCTGATACTTTCGGTTTGTCAATACGTGCTTCCGTACTGAAGAAGTTTGTCAAAGGAGGGAGAAGCAAAAAAAAAAAAGTGATAAGTTTACAACAGGCGGATGACAGACGGACCCCGGACGCCACACTATGACAATAGCTCACTTGAGCTTTGCTCAGGTAAGCTACAAAAGTGGAAAAAAATAAAAAAAAATGTTGATACCACCAGGATTTGAACCCACTACCCTTGAGTCAATTGGGCATGGAAAACATTTTTTAAAGAAAGTCATTAAAAATCTAAAAGTTAATATTTTGAAAAATTAAAAGTTGATATTTTGAAAAAAATTCTTTCACAGTTACAACTGTAGCAATGAATATTAAAAGAAAATGAGGAAAAATCTGAAAAAGGAAAAAAAATTTTTTTAGGTCCCGCCGGGATTTGAACCCACTACCCTTGGGTCCATACATACCTATGTACAATCTGTAAAAAAATCCTTAAAAATCGAAAAGACAAAATTCTTTCGCAGTTGCATTTCTTACTAGAAATATCAAAAAGTAAAGCAATTTCAGGGGAGAAGTTGAAAATGTTTTAAAAAAATGACCATCCCCTTCCTTTTTTGCAGTTAAAAAACATTTACAAAAAAAATCAAGAAAAAAAATTTTTTTAGCAAAATTCTTTCACATAAGCATTCCTAAAGTTTATCATGGCTAAAATGAACTAAATTGGGGCAGCAAATTTAGCAAAGAGAGAAAAATAAAAGAAATCTCAAATTTTGCATTAAAATAACTAAGACGTCAAAAACGCGTCAAAATTAGTTATCGGATTTTATCGAAATGAACAAGCTTAAATAATACATCCTTCTTGATCACTCAGATGCCATTAGTTTTTCAATCCATGCAGCGGTTCTGGAGAAGAAGATTTTTAAGAGGGGTATCCACTGGGGGCTTATTCGACCCCGCCCTGGATCCACCCCTGAAGGGATCCGACCGAAATGAAGAGACTTGGTAGAGGACCTTTAGAACCTCATGCATACCAAGTTTCATTAAAATCCTCCGAGCGGTTCCGGAACGGCGGAAGAGAAGTCGAAAATGTGAAAAGTTAACGGACGAAGGACAAATCGGTATGACAATAGCTCACTTTGAGCCTTCGGCTCGGGTGAGCTAAAACGATGTCATTAGATACATATTTGACATTATAATTATTATCGTTGCCTACGTAATACAGCATGTGCTTATTGCTGCTACATATATCAATCAACAATCCATTGAAACATTACTTTTTTTCCATTTTCGGTCATTTGAGATTATCAATACATTCGGCAATTTCTTAACTCAAAATTTATATCAAAATTAGTCAGCAGGGATATAAATACAAATTTTGCTAAATATCCCAAGATTGAGTTCATAGCTTTTAAAATATGTTTTTAGAATTTTTAAATTCAATATTTAAAGGGACGCGACGAAGTAAAGTCAAACAAAATTACCACTGGCTGCGTTGATAAAGTACTTAGCTTTGCTCCTCCTCTCAGAAAATCTTCAATGAATTAAATATGAAACGTAAAACCTATGAATCAGGTAGAAATGAGTGCGTATTGGAGCCATTTCTCATGAAAACTCTTGAAATATTATAACTTTCACCTCGTCATGATTACAACTCAGCGGTGCATCGTTTTACTTTAATCGGGTAATGAACAAGCTCTTTCACATTAGTTTTTAAGTCAGATAAGAATTAACACAGCAGCGTGATTCACTTTAATATAGAGATGTTTTTATCGAGTGAGGCTGTCTCTTTGGTTTACAAATAAGAGGGAGTAAAAGTTCCCCTGATAATAAATGGGAACTTTATAAGTAGTTTACACCCATGATTTATATCTGTTTTATGGCTACGTCATCGTTGTCCCGTCACAAACAATTACATATATTGATATGACGAAAGTTCTCTCATCCTTGCGTAAATTTCCCGAAAAAATTCTGTATACCCACGGCACGCCCAAAGCCTAAGTCAGTAAATCTAATTATTCAGAGTTCTTTGAATACTTGAGTAACACGATATCCACCAAGGATAATTAGTGTTACTGTTTCCGACTGTTTGTGTGGATAAAACTCCCACAAACATTTCTAAATTGTCAACATAGAACAAAATTCCACAAGAAACAGATGTCAGAAAAGACATCAGAACATAACTTACGAGAACGTGAGTGTTCGAATAGATGACTGACATTTTTACGTTTTGTGTGAAATAAACACCAAAATAGACTAATATATGTACATACTTGCAAGATCGTATTCAAAATAAATGCATACTATGATACATGCATTTATCTCATCATCACCTCATGTAAAGGTAGCACCATTTTTAAATATATCTAGATGTACATTGCCAACTGTATATAATCGGCAACCTCTAAATTTATTGTCAGAATATTTTGGGGGTTACTATTTTTTGTGGTTCGATAATGATTACATTGCGACAGCATTTGTTTTACCATTTGGATAACAATTAGGAATTAATGCGCCATGATATTACATCATTTGAGTGTTTCCACCTATGATGAATTTCATTTATACAATGGGACTCTTTGGAGAATAAATATTTATATATATATATATACAATTTAGTGCTGTCCGTTATGTTTCAATGACATGATGCAAATGTTCTCGTCGTCTTCATTGTCTGTCGCACTGATCATCGTCACTTCGTTAATTATCAAATGTTAAACGTCTGTAAATTCAATAGCATCGTTTAAAAGAACAGATATTGAGTTGAAGAAACGATCTACAGAAGATGATTGAACCTGGCTACATGTGCCTTCGGATACTCCTGGTCCACCAGCAGTAACATTCACAAAGTGGTACAAATGTTAAACGTCATTAACCCTCGTCAGTGATCCTCAATCTAAACAATGAAATATGGCCTAAGAGTGTGAAAGTTATTATGTGCAAAAATGTACCGAAAGACTAAGCACGATGAGTGGGATATGATGTTTCAGGACCCACGTTTTAGAAATTTTGATAACAGAAATTTTCGAATGCGTTGAAGAAACGATCTACCAACTTGGCAACATGCGCCCTCGGGGACTCCTGGTCCAAATGTTAAAAATTCAGACATAGAATACACATATTCATTGAGTGGATTTAGTTTTTTTTTTCTTTAAGACCAGACTGTTGCATGAATCACATGGCGCCAAAGAAAAAAAAAATCATGTAAAACCATATTAAGAGAAAAAAAAACCCATGAAAATAGCGATAACCATTAAATCGGTAGACATGAACCATGATAAAATCAAGTATTGCAAGATGAAGGCCAACAAAACAAAATAGTAGTAGTAGTAGTAGTAGTAGTTTTTATTCAGTAAAACAATGTCAAGGTTTACAACGCAGCCTAAAGCCCGGTACACAGTCTTATAAGACTTGTATTATAAGATTTTATGTCTCTTTCATATGTAAAACATTATGTGGGTACTGCAACCGAGTGTTGTTGGAGATCCCCTCCTTTCATTAATACACTAAAACTGACAAATATAAAAGACAAAAATATCAAATACAGCAAACCACAGTGAAACTAGGTGGTAGCCAAGTTTGATCGTTTCTTCAACGCATTCGAAATTTTCTGTCATACAAATTTCTTGTAATTTCTAAAACGTGGGCCCTGTAGCATCATATCCCAACCATCCTGCTACGTCTTTCGGTACATGTTTGGGCATAAGAACTTTCACTCTTCGGTCATATTACATTGTTTAGATTGAGGATCACTGAAGAGGATGAAGTACCCGAAACATGCATGTCTGGTCCATGCTGCCAATTTATCTGATCTTAAATGATGCTATTGAATTTGAAGACGTAAACTTAACATTCAAATTATGTAATGTATATATCATATTAAACGATGATGCAAGTATAGCAAATTAAACATGTGGCAAAACAATTCATTTTTCATTAGAAGAAGCATGTACGGTATATT
The DNA here is from genome assembly GCA_028142955.1 of Pinctada fucata. NCBI lineage: Eukaryota > Metazoa > Mollusca > Bivalvia > Pterioida > Pteriidae > Pinctada > Pinctada fucata. Next base: position 58,114,203 of record AP027104.1, on the reverse strand, counting down.
AAAGAAACGATACATGTACTTGTACATAATTTATAATTACATGTATGAACAACCAAGATTCTTTCTGCAGAAGGACCTACATGTACATGTATCATATAATGTAGGTTTCAGTTTTGTAGAACATATGGTGGTTAAGCGATATCACATCTGCACAATTTCTTGTAGGATGATTTTCAAGCCTCATTGAAAAGATTATACATACTGACATCAAAAACTACGAAATCACGGTTCTGAGATTTATATGTAAAATCGATCCAGTTTTAATTCACCCTGCAGCTAACACGTTTACGTGGTAGGAATCTTGCATTTTTAGAGTTGTGTAGACATGGTAGAAAACTTAAAAAAATTAGTATGCAGTCTTATCAGCATTATATTGCATCTTTGAGATAAATCGTCATTTTATCTTAAACCAAATCTTAAAACACAAGAATAGTTATATGTATGCGTCAGAGAGAGAGAGAGAGAGAGGTAGAGAGAGAGAGAGAGAGCTTTGGTTCCTTTGACCTCCCTTTGAGTGGCTTAGGAGTTAATTAGGCCATATACTATCTGTTGTCAATCTTCTGATCTTGTAAGATGACGGTAGATGGTGGACGTTTCGAAACAGATGTACATCATTCTGACGTTTTACGATTTCTCCATGTACTCATAAAATTCTACTCCTGTTTTTGGCTCAAGATTGACCCTAGCTGACCTTGTCACTAATTCTAATGAAAAAAAACTAGCTATCCATCACAGGTTGCTACGTCTTTCGGTATATTTAGATTTCACAGATTTTGGTCATATTACATTGTTCAGATTGAGGATCACTGACGAGGGTTAAATACCCGAAACGTGCATGTCTGGTCCATGCTGTAAATTTATCTGCTCTAAAAGGATGCTAACAAATTTGATTACGAGTTAAATGATGACGTATTACTATCTTCAACGAGATAGGCAGATTTTGAAATTCAACGTGTCCAATGCGAACTGTCGACGACCTATTTTGAATACCAAAGGTGCGTAGATACCATTCTATAACTCTCATTATAGAATGGTATCTACGCACCTTTAATTGGTATTCAAAATAGGTCTTCTAAAGTTCGCATTGGAAATGTTGCATTTCAAAATCTGCCTATCTCGTTGAAGATAGGAAGACGTCATCATAAAACTCGTAATCATAAAGACCCACTCTTTTCCAATGTATAACGTCTTCAAATTCATTAGCATCATTTTAGAGCAGGTAAATTCACAGCATGGACCAGACATGCACGTTTCGGGTATTTAACCCTCGTCAGTGATCCTCAACCTAAACAATGTAAAATGCTTGATTTACAAAGCACCGCATAAAACTTCTTTTAGCTGAAGAAATTGAATGAAATTCATTATGTAACTTTCATGATAATGATGAAAATGGAAAGCTTTGAGTTAATTGAACATTACAATTTGAAAGGCCATTCGGACAAACCCCCTACTTACTTTCATTATCCGTATAAACGGTATTCTTAGACAAGTGTTGCAATTTTCTCATTACAACGATACAAATAACAAATTTTCAGGTGAGTTTTAATCGAGAGAGATTTGCACAATTTGTCTTGTCCTGGGTACTTGAAAAGAAAGGAAGAAAATCTCCTCAAGCCATGCAAGGTTTTTTGTCTTTACAATGATGATAATACGGAATATGAGATGGATATAAACCAATGAATAGACATTCTCTGTAAAAGTGTTTATATATTCCGCATTCCTTGGTGGATAACTCACACTGATACGTAACATCTCTATCAATAGGTGATGTAATAGCCAATGATCTTTTAGTATGTTGAAGACCGTATGTTTACGTTACTAGTCTGTGATGCCGTCCAAATTTCTGCGATAGGAATTTCGGTTAAAGCAGCTGTTGAAAAGGGATGACTCAGTTATCCCAAATTGACATTATAAAATTGTAGACGCTGTCCTAAAATTTGGAACGCCCAGAAGACGTTTTGATTCATGAAAGTCGTACAATGATCCGTCTATCAATGACGTATCAGTCTCGTAAACGTTTTTTTCTTACCGAATATCGCATGTGAAATGCGTCGTTGATTGCCACGTTGATGAGATATACATGTACATATTACATCACTGGTGGCTTACTTGATGATAAATCTGATTTATATAGAAAGGGCTTGATCTTTGTAATTACATGTATATTCTTTTTCATTATCAATAAGAATTATTATACATCGAAAAAAGCTGAGGTAAGCATGGCTAAATCAAGACATCTACTAGGTTATCTGTTTTTAAGGACTTGAATGCCTCATGTCTATAACTAATGAATGGCTGTTGTAAAAAGGTAAAAAAAACTTTTCTTAAAACAAACGACTTGGATATGAAAAATTAAATAAAATGATTAAATGGAGGGGATCTCCGATCTGAAAAACCTGGCACCTTAACAATCCCGCAAATTTAGTGTCAAAACAGGTATTTTTCGGAAAATAAATCCCATTCAGATTCTTTTAGATTTCCTCTTTTAATCAATGTGTACATTTGTCATAAAGAAGTTTTCTATACCTGCATTGTATTTCCTGATGTTACCAAGATAAAGTTTCTTTTCTTCTAGTATCTCTTTCATTTCGTATAATAAACCACAAGACGCATTTTGAATCAATTAGTACCAATAGAAAATCTAAAAAAGTTTTTTTTTCTGGCAAGAGGTTACGAAAAGAGATTTCTTTGCATGGGTGTTCTCATTCAAAGTTGGTTTAAGAAAAGCTGCAGTGTCGACACGTCTAAGTTACGTTTATCTTTTTCAATCATTGTATATATTCAGACCCTTCTTCAAATGCTCTCAACAAAATCTTTAATACTTACAATGTTTTTGTTGCTGTCTATCTGAAAATAGCGGCGAACTTTGCGCTTCCCTTCTATCTACAAATCAGTGATAAATGACATCATTTGGTATCTAATGTAATCGTTGCCAAGAAATTAATGTGGAAATGGCATAATAATACCAAGATATAACAGAATCATGTTCATATATACTTTCTTTCCATGAAGCATTAGTCGTTGTATCTCCGTGTATGAGTTTTTAAAACCCTTCACCAGGCGCAAAAAAAAAAAAAAAAAAAAAAATCAGTCTGCAAAACATTCGCTTGAGCTTGGATCATTTTAACGTAGAAATGTGTAAAAGAATGAGATGGATCAAACAGGCATGTGAATTTCAAGATAGTAGAGAGATTCTAACAGTTACTTGAATTTCACAACCAGCTGCTAAATAAAAACGGGAACGGTCGGGTATATATTACGAGTAGGCATCTTCTTCTTGTAGGTACAAAAAATTGCCAATTGCACCACTTAGCCATCATACGGCATTTACATCTCTCAACTCATCAGATACGCTAGAGCTTGCTCACTTGTTTCGAACTTCCGTGATAAAAATAAACAAATTACTAAGAAACTTATCAGTCAAAGATTAAGGTATCACAAACTTGTTAATTTTTTTGTGGAAATTTTACAATAACAATTCTGAACTCGTTTCAAAATTAGGGACAACTCCAGCATCAGAGTATGTATCATTGGTAATTTCATTGCCTTCGTTTTACGATGACTTAATAAACAAAATCAGACGGATCAAAAGCAGATCAAACTTCGACCAAAAATGTAAGAAAATAGTCGGTCGAGGATATGATCCTAAAGTCATCAAAAGAACACTGGGCATGATACTTGACCAATCTACAGTTTTGTACCAGTGTCTTTTCCAACGTTGCACACTGGCCAACCATGACGACCGGACTCCATGACGAGCCTGGTTTAAATCTCATCAGAGAAGACTGGGTCCTGATTCTCTGTCCTATCTGAAAATTTGTCAGACTTCTTGGGTGATTGATCTTGAGCTCGCTTCAGCCAGCAGAGCACAGACTGCCATAGACTTTTTTTAGATACATTTACATAGAATGTGTGTTACTAGAGGCCACTGTGTTTAACTTTCTCGTTTGTGATGTCACCTAACAACGAGAAGTTTAATGTTTATACAACAATTGTGCGTCTATGGATACCTCTGTGTATCCGGATAAGTAGGAGGGTTGTGCATGCGCACGTAATCCGGATAACTACACCATCTGCTAATAGCAGATGGCCGTCCTAAGTCGGCGCCGGATGCACATTGGTCTCCTTCCTTTTATGTGTTGTCTTTGATGTTTGATGTTTCTGTGCGTCTGTTTCGATTATTTTGTATCATGTTCTAGCGTCCTTGTGCGGTTTGTTGTTTTGTCTGATGTCAATCTGTGTCAGTTTCTTGTGAGTTTGTTTCGCTGGGTGTCTGCAGGGTTGTCATGCTGGAGATCCTTCCCTTTTCTTTATCACCATCGATTCCAGCTGTGTATATGTGTTTTGATTGATGCATGCTTTTATACTCATTATCATGTACAACATCTACATCGCAATTAATTATATCTTGGCGTTCTTGTGTCTTGCTGTTTTGGTTGTGAACTTAAAACACGGACTGTTTTGCGTACGCATATGCTTTTGAAATCCATACACACATTCATCTTTGTATTACCTGGGCCCTACAGTGAGGGGGCTATTGTGCGTTTTTGAGACCCCTGGTTAATCGGAAAACAGGGAGGGTTGTGTGCACTCAATTCAATGGCCAAACAATGCTACTGATGCGACAAATGGCTTTCCGATGTCGGCATTGATTGATTGCTGATTTGTCTCTTGTGTTTAGTCTTTGGATGTACTTGAAATTTTGTGTTCTTATTGTACTTGTCTACTCCGTGGTTTTGCATGAGTGTGTTCGGTATTGTGCTTTTAGTGCTGCAACTGAGACCTGTTGGAGATCCCCTCCTTTACTTTAGGCCATTTGTTTTTACTTACGCAGCAAGCCCGTACTGTACAAATTTTTTTATGCATGAATAATTACATGTATGACAAATGTGCTTGCATAATATGAATATTTAGGAAAACTGATAAGCTCACTGATAATCATCGAGGCAAACTGTAATATCTATGTTGCAAAACATGAATAAAATAAGAAAGTGACATTTTGAAATATTTCACAAATATCTTCATGGTTGTACAATTTCTTTGTATGTCGCCTCAATTTGCAGTTGTAATTTGAGCTTGTCATGAAAAAGCAATAATTGCGACATGAATACAGCATATGCATTGGGTAAAGGAATGTTACTACTCAGGAATGGAGAATGTATAATTGTTTTGTGCATCATGGTTGTCATACGTGATAGTATTAGGATGATCATTGACGTCGAAAGATAATATGAGATATATATATTACATTGTTTAGATTTGAGGATCACTGACGAGGGTTAAGTACCCGAAACGTGCATGTCTGGTCCATGCTGCCAATTTATCTGCTCTTAAATGATGCTATTCATTTTGAAGACGTTTACATCTAAATATGAAGCAGAGTTTATGTATTAAGTTGACTTGTTTACTTCTAGTTCACGAGGGCATATAGTGCGTTAAAGAAGTCCTCAAAGTTTTGATAATCCATTGAGAGCTAATCATCAATGTATTTTGAATCTGTATGTTAAAAAAAGTTTTATAGTGTCAAGTGTTTCTTTCCATGAGCCACTGAAACAACATCTTATAAAAGCTAATCCTAAGGAATTTACATTAGCAAATTATGTCTCCCCCCCAACGGGGAGGAGACATATTGGCTTTGCCTTCGTCGTCCGTCTGTCTGTCCGTCTGTCACACATCGTGTCCGGGCTATATCTCCTGAACCGTTTGCCCGATCACTTTCATATTTTAGTATGTTGTTGCTTATGACCCGAAGGTTTCACATCACCTTGACCCAAGGTCATGTGACCAAGGTCAAGGTCACTTAGAGCATTTTTAATGAAATTATGCATACATTCCTGTCAGGGCTATATCTCTTGAACCGTTTGCCGGATCACTTTCATATTTTAGTATGTTGTTGCTTATGACCCGAAGGTTTCACATCACCTTGACCCAAGGTCATGTGACCAAGGTCAAGGTCACTTAGTGCATTTTTAATGAAATTATGCATACATTCCTGTCAGGGCTATATCTCTTGAACCGTTTGCCGGATCACTTTCATATTTTAGTATGTTGTTGCTTATGACCCGAAGGTTTCACATCACCTTGACCCAAGGTCATGTGACCAAGGTCAAGGTCACTTAGTGCATTTTTAATGAAATTATGCATACATTCCTGTCAGGGCTATATCTCTTGAACCGTTTGCCGGATCACTTTCATATTTTAGTATGTTGTTGCTTATGACCCGAAGGTTTCACATCACCTTGACCCAAGGTCATGTGACCAAGGTCAAGGTCACTTAGTGCATTTTTAATGAAATTATGCATACATTCCTGTCCGGGCTATATCTCTTGAACCGTTTGCCGGATCACTTTCATATTTATGTCTCCCACCCAACGGGGAGGAGACATATTGGTTTTGCCTTCGTCGTCCGTCTGTCTGTCCGTCTGTCACACATCGTGTCCGGGCTATATCTCCTGAACCGTTTGCCCGATCACTTTCATATTTTAGTATGTTGTTGCTTATGACCCGAAGGTTTCACATCACCTTGACCCAAGGTCATGTGACCAAGGTCAAGGTCACTTAGTGCATTTTTAATGAAATTATGCATACATTCCTGTCCGGGCTATATCTCTTGAACCCTTTGCCGGATCACTTTCATATTTATGTCTCCCACCCAACGGGGAGGAGACATATTGGTTTTGCCTTCGTCGTCCGTCTGTCTGTCCGTCTGTCCGTCTGTCACACATCGTGTCCGGGCTATATCTCCTGAACCGTTTGCCCGATCACTTTCATATTTTAGTATGTTGTTGCTTATGACCCGAAGGTTTCACATCACCTTGACCCAAGGTCATGTGACCAAGGTCAAGGTCTCTTAGTGCATTTTTAATGAAATTATGCACACATTCCTGTCCGGGCTATATCTCTTGAACCGTTTGTCGGATCACTTTCATATTTTAGTATGTTGTTGCTTATGACCCGAAGGTTTCACATCACCTTGACCCAAGGTCATGTGACAAAGGTCAAGGTCACTTAGTGCATTTTTAATGAAATTATGCATACATTCCTGTCCGGGCTATATCTCTTGAACTGTTTGCCGGATCACTTTCATATTTTAGTATGTTGTTGCTTATGACCCGAAGGTTTCACATCACCTTGACCCAAGGTCATGTGACCAAGGTCAAGGTTACTCAGTGCATTTTTAATGAAATTATGCATACATTCCTGTCAGGGCTATATCTCTTGAACCGTTTGCCGGATCACTTTCATATTTTAGTATGTTGTTGCTTATGACCCGAAGGTTTCACATCACCTTGACCCAAGGTCATGTGACCAAGGTCAAGGTCACTTAGTGCATTTTTAATGAAATTATGCATACATTCCTGTCAGGGCTATATCTCTTGAACCGTTTGCCGGATCACTTTCATATTTTAGTATGTTGTTGCTTATGACCCGAAGGTTTCACATCACCTTGACCCAAGGTCATGTGACCAAGGTCAAGGTCACTTAGTGCATTTTTAATGAAATTATGCATACATTCCTGTCCGGGCTATATCTCTTGAACCCTTTGCCGGGTCACTTTAATATTTTAGTATGTTGTTGCTTATGACCCGTAGGTTTCACATCACCTTGACCCAAGGTCATGTGACCAAGGTCAAGGTCACTTAGTGCATTTTTAATGAAACTGTACATACATTCCAGTCCATGCTATATCCCTTGAACCGTTTGCCGGATCACTTCATATTTTAGTATGTTGTTGCTTATGACCCGAAGGTTTCACATCACCTTGACCCAAGGTCATGTGACCAAGGTCACTACGTGCATTTTTAATGAAATTATGCATACATTCCTGTACGAGCTATACCTCTTGAACCATTTGCTGGATCACTTTCATATCTAAGTATGTTGTTGCTTATGACCCGTAGGTTTCACATCACCTTGACCCAAGGTCATGTGACCAAGGTCAAGGTCACTTAGTGCCTTTTTAAATGATATTGTGCATACATTCTTGTCCGAGCTATATCTCTTGGACCGTTTGCCGGATCACTTTCATATTTTAGTATGTTGTTGCTTATCACGTAAAGGTTTCACATCACGTTGACTCAAGGTCATGTGACCAAAGTCAAGGTCAATTAGTATATTTTAAATGAAATTGTATTTGTTACATGTATTATGTCCAGGCTTAATCTTTTGAACCGTGATCGGATCACGTCATATTTTAGTATGATGGTGCTGATGACCCAAAGGTTTCACACCTCCTTGATCAAAGGTCATATGACTAAGGTCAAGTATTACATTTTCTAATGAAATTGTAAATGCTATTGAGTCTGTGCTATATCTGTGCAATCGTATACTGGATCACTCTTATACTATAGTATGCTGTTGCTCAGGATTGGAGGGTTTCTTATCATCTTGACCCAAGGTCATGTGCCCAAGGTTAAGATCATTTAGTTCTTTTTAATGAAATTGTACATACTAATATTGTCTGGGCTATATCTCCTGAACCCTTCTTACAATTGTTTTCATATTTTAGTATGTTGTTTCTAAGGACTAATTAAAATGTTTCTTATCACATTGTCCCAACGTCACATGGTTAAGGTAGCTTCTTACTTTGGTAATGAAATTGTATATGCTAAGCATGTCCAGGGTGAAATTGTCTATGCTAATAATGTTTAGGCTTTATATTTTGAACCGTGTATCCAATCACTAATTCAGTTTTTTGTTGCTCATGATCCATACAATGTTAAACGTCTTCAAATTCAATAGCATCATTTAAAAGCAGATAAGTTTGCGGCATGGACCAGACATGCATGCTTCGGGTACTTAACCCTCGTCAGTGAGTGTAGGTTTCAGATCACCTATATCCAAGGTCATGTGACCAAAGTCAATTTCTTTAAATATGTTTATAATGAAATTGTATATGCCAATCATGTTTGGCCTTTACCTCAAACAATGTAATGAATCACTTTCATGTTTTAGTATGATGTTGCCCATGACTCAAAGGTTTCACATCATTTTGCATTTTGGCCTAAGGTCAAAGGAACTTAGAGGGAGGGGGAGACATCTGTTTTTTTATGAAAAACATTTTGTTTAATTTGTTTTGTATTCTCCTTTACTACATGTACCAATGTTTGTTGTACACAAAGAAATGCATTTTCTTATTCTGCAGGTCAGGACTTGGATACAAATCCAGTCACCATATCAGAGAGCGGCGGGGCCACTGTGATCTTACCATGTGTTGTCAGAAATATGCCAATGTGGGAACGTGTAAGACATTTCTGTCATTTTAATGAAATAAACATTAAATGAGTCCGTATTGATTGATACTTCTATATTCAATTAATATAAGTACATAAATACAGACAAAACCTCAAAGTGACAGCCAAAAAATAAAACTACTACTTTCATTACATAATAATATAGAAGTCAGATTAGTTCTTTTCCGTGAAATTGTCGCATATATCTACATGTTTATGGTCTCATGCATCGACAAACATGAAAAAATCACATATGAAAGACAATTATCATATTTTCATGAGATAAGGACGATCCTGATCAATCTCAACAGCACTTACAATAGAGCACCGAAATGAGCATCGACGAACCCCTAGCAAGCTAGAGGTGGGACCAGGTGCCAGGGAGGAGTAAGGATCCCCTGTCAATATTCACGATTGAAAATTTAAAAAAACCAATTTATACGTAACAGGCACTGTCTGAGGTTATGTGCATATGGCGTTCATGTCAGGGATAACATTTTTTTGAAAACACTTTCAAACCTTTTATGTTTATTACCGATATAGCCCAATGTCAAAATTCTCCACATCACAAATGACATATTTTCTAGCAATTCTAGCGACTGTTTGCAATAACGTCAAAATGACCTCAATTGGTGATGTCATAAGACTTCCTACGGTTGTTCCCTGAGTGATTTGTTCCTTTCATGAAGAGCGGGAAACATTCATTAATTCTTATTGAATATATATCGAGTATTTTTCATTAAATCTAATTTTAAGGAAAATTGAAGGGCCGATTTAGGGGATCCTTTATGATATATTCTTAAACTAATGGACATTTCCCCACACATATCTCTAACCATATCTGGTTCATTTGGATCTATTTTATAAGCGATGGGCACACCCCAGACGTCCTTTGTTCGCAATGAATTTTAGTACAAAATTGCCATGACCGTTCAACCCTATGTAATACTGTTTTTTCCCGAAATTGCTCAAATATTGCCCTGTGATGTTGTCATACATGTACAATAAACGGGTCTTTTTGAAAATTTATATGATTGCTTACTACAATAAAACGACAGTGTTCAAACTCTTAATTTACCTTCTTGAAGAAAATTTCAAACATATTTATTATGTACAAGACACTGTTTCGGATAAGTGATGCTTCCAATCAAAGGGATTTTTAGACGCAGCCAAACTTTATCTCATAAGCGCCCTCTGGTTTATTTTTTTAATTTAAATTTGTGCATTTATTTTACAGGGGTCAATTCTGTAGCATATCCAAATAAAATCTATGTTCAAAATAGCATTGGAGGGATGATGCTAAGATGTTAACCTCCTATAATTTCGATGATATTTTAGGATGAAATGACAAGTTTCCGAAATTATAGCAAAAAATATATATGAGGTCAAATTGAAAAGGGCTGAACAAATCGGGCGTCAGAGCTAGAAAGAAGTACGTGTTATCAATACACTTGACAAACATCAAGTCACGGGGAACGAGGTTAACTGTTCCACAATGCAAAAAAGAAATGTGTTCATAGTATAATACGGAAGTGTTCCATCTCTATACCTTCTTGAAGTAAATTTCAAACCAATTTATCATGCATGGACCAGCCACGTGTTTCGGATACTAAATCCTCATCAGTGATGCGTCCAGCCAAAGCGATTTCTAGACGCAGCCAAATATCATTTCACATGCGCCTTCTGATATTATATTTTTGAATTTATATTTTTGCATTTATTTTACAGAGAGTGCGCGGCTCCAAATTTCCTATAGGCTCCATTCAGTAGCATATCAAAGTAAAATCTATGTTCAGAATAAGATATAAAAATACAAAATAAAAAAAAGAAGCAAGATGGTGCTAAGATGTTAACCTTCTTTAATTTCGATGATATTTTAGGATGAAATGGCAAGTGTACGAAATAGAAAAACATATTTATGTTGTCAAGTTGATAAAAGGCCAAATCAAAGCTTCTTTCGGGCGTTAGAGCTGGAAAGATATAAGTAACAAGAAACGAAATTATCTCGGTATATTAATCTTCAATCCACCGTCTTTGTCATCAGCACATCCAATTCAACATTTAATCGATGCGATGCTTTCTTTAGGTATTATGGCTTGGCCCAATCAACGATTACTTATTTGCCGATCAACAGAAATATACAACTGATGCAAGAATAACGTTATCAAAGAGGGATCGTGACGATTACAGTTTACAAATCGCCAACGTCACAGCGCTTGATGAGGGTGTATATAAATGCAATGTGGGTTATCTCAAGAAGGAGATAACTCTTAAAGTAGTAGGTGAGTACTGGGTAGTAACATATTTCCAAAATGCATCTGATTAGTTCGAGAGTTATCTGGATAGCATTTGCTATGCAGATGGTCGATCAAAGTTTGTTTTCAATGATTTTGTGTTTCTGACGTGGTATGTGTTGTACTTCGTTTTCAAATTATGACTTTGACTTGTGTGTTCAACCACTTGTTATTAAATAATCACGTTTGGCTTAAATATTATCCTCGAGTGTTTGTTTGGTAAATTAGCTTGATGTCTTTTATCTTGCAATTTCTATCTTATTCTTGTTGAACAAAAAATTATTAATGGTCGTTCTTATGATAGACAATATTATCTAAAGCCTAATAATAGTATACTGTTATAGTATATAGTGCATTAGTACTATCAATCCATCGTCCCTTTATAGTATCCCCGACTACCGAGGGACCTAGCTGAATGTTCCACAAGTTTTATTCAGACAAAAAGGGACACATTGAGAGTAGGCCACAACCACCTCATGAGGATTACATACATATTTTCTTCATTTCAGTTTCTCCAAAAATCCTGAATCCCAAAACAAATAAAAGCATTGCGGTTTATGAGGGTGACAAGGTTCTTTTGAGCTGCACAGTCGTGGGAACGCCACAACCCAACATAACATGGCACCGGGAGACTAGAAACGAATTTGGGACATTTGTAAGAGAACGTAAGTATGCAGGATCGGTACTCAGATTCTTCCTAAAGTATATTATTACTATATAATATTTATTCTTTCGCATTATTTATGAGATGTATATTTAATGAAATATAACTCAGAGATGGATATTTAATGAAGAATAATCATTCTCACATCATAGAGTTGTCGGCGACGGGATCACAGTTAGTTATATACAATATTGAGCGGGAATCTGCAGGGAGCTACATATGTGAGGCGTCAAATGGAATTCTACCGAATACTCAACGATTCATCAACATAGATGTGTACTGTAAGTGCACACAGTACTGTCAGCAAAATAAATCATCATTTGCAAGTGATAGCTTATCATTTAATAGTGCATTTTATCACTGTTAAAGGTCACTCTATTGAAATTATGTAATCATTATCTTTTATTTTTCTTGAAACGCTTTATGAAAATTGCACTATTGTAAAATAAAATATAAGTAACCTATGGACGAAAATAAAGCCAATAAATCGAAGTACTGTAAACATATTTTATGCTAATAAAGAGAAAAGAGATTGGACAAAAAGTTCAAACAACATTACGTAAAGGCCTTCTTTCTATACATGATGCACAAAACAAACATAAAGATAGCATTTTGATTATGATGATTAACAACATAATATTATTAATATAAGTAAAATGTTAAGAGTAGAATGTTTATTATATGAGATGAAAGTATAGAAGTCAATAAAGCAAGGAAAATGACCCTTAATGATTTGGTGTATTTTTGCACAGATATTTTATTTGAATTTGTTGCATCATCAAAATTAAGACCTCCAAATAATATTATATGAAAAACTGTGATTATCGGAATGGTTCAAAGAGAAGAATAAGATCTAATGTGTTTGGCAATTACATGAAAACTTCTAAGAGACACTACCTGTTTATTTGATTATTATAAGATTTTTGTTTCGTTTTCTCTCATAGTCTTTATCCAGTTGCAATGAATGGTGACACTTTTGTCTTACAGACGAACCACTGGCCATAGCTACAGCTTCCAAAATATCACAAACCTTTGGTGCAGAAATTATACTAGAATGCATCGTAGAAAGCAATCCAAAGCCAGAGTTAAGGTGGATCAAAGACGGAGATGAAGTAAACAATACTGGGAGATTTTCTACACAGGTCATAGACGAGGGGGAAGAGTTTACATATCATTTAAGGATAGCCAAGTTAGAGAGTACAGACTTTGGACGCTACAGCTGCGTGGCAGAAAACATGAGAGGAAATTCGTCTGCAACAATAACATTGGAATCCTTGGGTACATACTGTTTTTTTTTTTCATCACACTAATTTAAATCTGCTGAAAAATGTTGGCGCCTTGGTCGAGTGGATTGAAGGTGTCGGGCCACAAATTAAATGGCTGCATGTTCGAACCAACAGATTAGTACCGCGGTTCCGCCGGTTTAAGGTTAGGGTTGCGACTACAGGGACATAACTCTATTTTCATATAACGTAATATTTGAAACCGACATAAACGATAAATGGTATAACCTCAGTTTGTTACATTATTTCAGATAAAAATAATACTTCTTGAAATTTTCATTGCTGAATGGGAATTTTTAGGAAAAATTTATGTTTTTCAATGAAAAAAAGGAAAACAAATTTTATTTTCGAATGAGTTCTTCTACCAAACATTCAGACATCATTCACCATTCATTATTGAAATTTCTCTTTAAAAGTGATATATTTAGAAAATCGAACTTCGACTTAAATTCTATGTTTTCGGGCCAAAATGTTGATTTTTTTGCATAAATTTTTGTGCTATTAAAGAAACAGTCATTTTGCTCAATAACTAATTCGGGTACATATTTGTTTAACTGCTTTAAAATAAAGCAATACCACATGGCAACAAGCAAAATCGTATTTACATATAATACTCTTCTTAGAACTGTTTATTTTATCAGAATTTCTCAAAAAAGCCTTTTATGCATACAGAAGCTATAAGAATCCAGAAAAATAAGGATATATATAAATTTTTGAAATTTCCTTCATTGAAGAGGTATGTAAAGTTATGATGTGGTATTCTTTAAAAAAAAGGAAAATGTTAAAATAGGCAAAAAATAATTTTGATTTTTTGGTCTGAATAGTTCGAGGATATGTTCCTCTACATCATTTCTATTAAATGTCGCAACCTTAAGTGTTATATGCTTTATCTTATAAATGTCAAAGTCTGTGTTGTTTCTACGTGTCTGTGGTGTTTAAAAAAGTTTCATCTGCTTGATAAGATACATGCACTTCATCAGAATGTGAAACATTGTTTTTTTAATATATTTTTTTCAAGGTGAAATACATCAAAATACAATAGGTTATAATTGTGTAGCAATTATAGATAACTTTCCTATCTTATTTTTCAGATTTCATTCGAATTGACTCCATTACCAAGGATCTAAAAGCAGTTGAAAGCGAAACATTAGAATTATCGTGCAAAGCTTCCGGTCATCCTTCACCTACTGTAACGTGGAAGAAATATACAACGAAAGGAACTCTTAAAGATGGTAAAAGGCTTCAGTGTTATTCTATCAATCTTCTATTTTAAATTGTGACAAGTTTTGTTTTTCATATCGAAATGCAAAGTTGTATATCATTGACAGACTCGACTTCTAAATAGATTCCACGTAGTCAGAATATATTTTGGAAATTATGTTGTCGTATGTGAAAAAAACGACATCTTTTATTAGGTGATTTGTATTCATTTGAATCATTTTGAATTTGCACGGGCCCGCATCAATTTATTTGAACCATTTTGAATTTGCACGGGTCCGCATTAATTCATTTGAACCATTTTGAATTTGCACGGGCCCGCATCAATTCATTTGAACCATTTTGAATTTGCACGGGCCCGCATCAATTCATTTGAACCATTTTGAATTTGCACGGGCCCGCATCAATTCATTTGAATCATTTTGAATTTGCACGGGCCCGCATCAATTCATTTGAACCATTTTAAATTTTCACGGGTCCGCATTGATTCATTTGAACCATTTTGAATTTGCATGGGCCCGCATTAATTAATTGGAGTGACGCCACCTATAATGAACGTGGTTTTCACTGTGGGACGCTGTGAAGATTATTTATATATATATACATATAATCCTCGATGACTCTGTTTGTTCCCTTTTTCTCGCCTTATACTTATGTGTTCCTCTATGATAACTGCAACAACGTCATGGTTTGGGATCTAAATTATTAATTTACAATGGTTTGTAAGACTTCATTAAAAATGTACATCATGGATAAAAGTTAATGATTCGAGATGTTAAGAAACGTGCGGTGTCAGTATTTGACGTTATAAACAGTTTCCTGAGCGTGAAGTTTGAGACCAGAAGCACTCTCAC
Source organism: Pinctada fucata (assembly GCA_028142955.1). Taxonomy (NCBI): domain Eukaryota; kingdom Metazoa; phylum Mollusca; class Bivalvia; order Pterioida; family Pteriidae; genus Pinctada; species Pinctada fucata. The sequence continues at coordinate 58,098,657 of AP027104.1, read as the reverse complement.
ATGGCCAGGTGCACGTCTTCGTCAGTCTCATGACTTCGAAGGGGCGTTGTATATTTTTTCGACGTAGCTAACATAATTAACTGGTCAATAATGACAGGGTGGATAAATGAAAACCATTGACAACTCACAAAATAAATATACAGCTAACGTCATTTTTGGTTTTATTTTGGATTTATAGTAAACATAAAAGAATAATCGTAACGTAGACGTGTAGGATGCAGAGGAGCGTTAAAATCTCTATAATGCCGCCTAGTCACGCCCGTTACGAGTACTTACTTAAGAATAAGGAAATTTAAGATGTGATGAACATTCAGTTGGGAAGATGTTCAGCAACGTTTTTATCATTTGTTAATTATCAATATCATAAAATCCTTTTATTGCGAGGGGTTTGACAGTAAGTGTTTTGAATGTTTTTCCCTGACATGGTCGCCATAGCGCTTTCTATGTAGATATGGTCTCAGACAGTGCATGCATTTTATATTGTTTTCATTTTTCGTGCATGAACATCGACGGCGGGTGCGGCTAGCCAACAGGGGATGCTTACTCCTCCCGGGCACCTGCTCCCACCTCTAGCTTGCTAGGGGTCTGTCGATGCTCAATTTGGTGCTCTATTGTGAGTGTTATTGAGATTATCATCAGGATCTTCTTTAACTCTTCTCTAATCAGGACAAGTGCACATTCTTACCCACAACATGAAATGGACGCCATATGAAGCGTTTTTAAAAAGATGCTTCACGTAAATTCTTTCTACGTAAATGTAAAGAGTCAAGGGGTATACTAATAAATTTTGCATGTACATGTATGTAGGAATATGTCTTAAAAATAAGTTGATGGATCAAAGAGTGATCAAATGTTATACCTTTTTTCATACAAACTTAGAATAATTGAATTAATTACTAACGACCTAAGTGGGTACATTATGGCTTTGAATTTAATTGTGATGAGCGATTGATTGAGATAGAAGCAGATGCATTATTAAAAGGATACTAATGATGCAATTTTCATTTTAGTTGCGAAGGGTAGCCAATTAAAGCTGAAAGAAGTAAACAGAAAAGACAGTGGTGTCTATTTGTGCCAAGCAAGTAACAATAATACTACTCCTGTTACAAAGAACCTTACACTGGAAGTTGAATGTAGGTATCGCATAATAATATGATCAATTCATAATACTTCTAACTTTAAGATAGGACCTCTAAAACCTCTCAAACCATTAGAATCATGTACCAACTTGCAGAGCTTTTAGAAAACTAAATTCGAATTTTGTTATTTCATTGGTACCACCTATTACTGTTCTTGAATTTTTAACATTTGTCTGATATTCCGTGTAAGATGTCTACATGTATCTAGTCTGCTTATCTCAATTTTATGTGGATCTGAATGTGTGTTTCTCTGCGTTCTTGTACTGTTTAGACTTTACAATCTTCTCATCGTGTCATAGCCGGTCATCAATATATATCAACGATCAATTTCAGTTCCACCAGAGGTTTCAATCCAGCCATTAGTCAAAGTTCATAAAGGTAAGGAAGCTGTCGTGAGATGCGTGATTACATCCAATCCAGAACCAGAAATAATGTACTGGTCGAGTAATGACGGGGAAAATAAGACATTTGAACATACGATGGAGATAAAGAAGAAAAAGAAGTACACTTGGGAGGTGGTCATGAGAATAGTGGAGGTCGACACTGATACATTTGGAGAATATGAGTGTTTTGCAGAAAATGATCATGGATCTACCAAAGAAATTTTAGAAATAGTTGGTATGTAAACATCATGAACATGTTGCAAAAATAATTAGAAACTCTAAAAGTATATAATTTCAGGTATGAACCCAAACGGAAGTAAAAATATAATGTTAAAGTTGAGATATTTGCAATACAGTCAACATTCACAAGAAAAAAGAAATACAGTGCTTTCAGACAACAATTGAAGAAATGAAAAGAACATAAAGTTATCCGATTCATGAATTTGATGCTATACGAATAACACCTTTAAATATTATTGAGTTATGACTTATGTTGTTTCAGATGCAGCTACAACAACAACAAGCACGACGACGACGACGGCACCGACTACGTCATCAAAAACCACAGAAATTAAAATGAATAAAACTCCAAAACCTGGAACTATTAAAGAGGAAAAACCCAAATATAAACCTTTGGTTACACCCTCTCCACTGGAGGAGAAGTCAACCAGTAGACCTCTTAATGATTCCTCTGACAAATCAAGGGAGAAAAACGTGATATCAACAGACAACAAAGTAGAACCTGGCAGTGTTTCGGGGTCGAAGGACCCGAATAGTGGACAGAAACTCTGTTTTAGTTTATTTAATTATTTTATCATATTGCTTGTAATTACTATTAAATCATGATATTTATAAAGTTAGAAAAAAAGTAAATTGATATTTTGTCTAATGGTAGGAGAAGAACAACGCTAATTCATTATTGATAAGATCCCTTTAAAAATAAGGCTGTGACTTGATCGTCACACAAGAATAATGCAAGTAAAAACACCAGAATACTGTTACTCTAGAACACATTTACTTATATGAACCACATTTGGATATATGGATCCTTATCTTGAGAAATTTCCTCTCATTCATTTTTATTTGATGGAGAGGGGTAATCCCTTCTGACATTGCATTTATAACATTTGGTGATTTAATTTTACATTATGTCTAATCTTCTCCTGGTGTGTCAAAAGGAAGTTTAATTCTCTTCATATGGTAGAATTTTTTTCAATTTCTGTTCCTTTGCCTTAGTTCTGGTTTTATCCTGGTTTTGTTTGACCTTGGTTTGATGATTATTCTATTAAAGATTTTGTACTTCTTCATCGGGATATGGTTTTGTACATATTTGTCATGTATCATTTTGCAATAAAAAACAAACAATTAGATATAGCATAAAAGTGACCATGTTACTTTCAAAAGTAGATACATACAAGAAGTGAAAATAAAACATTTTACTACGACATGACAATATAAGGCTTCATGATTCTCTTTCATACTTTTCGTTTACATAACCTTTGTTTCATATTTTTACCAGGAACATAGGATAAACATAATTATTTAAAGATACATATGTATAGGATACCTTGCAGAAATTGCTTATTTTTTACAACAGAATCTGTTATCATTGTGTTATTGAAGCATCCACCAAAACCTGGCTACCAGAAACAGCATGTTGTGTAAAATGATCGAATCTCAGATTGTCGTACTTTTGTTTTCATTCTATGGTCTTATTATGAAAATGATAGTAAAAACCTTCCATTTTTGCCATATTTACAAATTAGTGCCATACTTTTATATTGACATCACGAATTTCTAGTTGGACTCAATTTTGAGAGCTTTTGTTACCTTGTATAGAATGCAGTAAAACCTTTTGAGTGTAAAGAAGAGAGTAGTTGGTTTGCTTCATGTTTTTGTATAAGAGTGTTCGAGTGGTTGGTACCCATTAACTTAATGAAATAATGTAGATAACATTCATCGATTTTGTGACGTTTTGAATCACTGTACATGTCAAATTTACCATTTATATGATTATACTTATGTTAGTATTATCGGAAATTGCTTTTGATTAATCATAAAAACTAATCAACCTCATTAAAGCAATATTACTCGATGTGAAAGTGGGCGAATAGAGTGTTCTAGTAACAGAATCTCCGAAAAGTAAATGCGAATTATACATTTACAATAAAAACTTTGTGAATGAACTATTAGCACGTATTTCTTTTCATCAAACTTAATAAAAATTCAGATGTTTTCTTTTCATAAAACTTTATCAAATTATCAAATTTCGGTGGAAAATTCGTGTCTTACTTAATTACAAGTCGATATGAAGTCCGGATGATGTAGGTTTAAATATGCAATTATTTCTGTAATAAATTTCGAATGATCAGTGGATGATAGACTGACTTCTTCCTGATTTAGAAAAAAAATTCTTCATCTTAAATACATCTTGTTCAATCTTTCTATAAGTGTTAGAATAGAATTATGTAAGCAAAAAAACCTGATGCTGAAATATTTTAAAGAATATAAAGAAAAATAGAGAATTTTAACATTAGCTTATGATGATTCAAATAGAGAAAAATAACATAACTACTAAAACAAACATTCATTCTGTATGTACAAGAGCTATGATTCAAGTTTACATTTAGAATAAACATCATATCATTTCAAATAATCATATAATATTTAAAAAAAAGTATCTATCACATTATTCATTTAATAAGTTTCATGAAATGTACATGTGATGAATTTCAACATGATTAGAATTACCCTTTGATAATATTTATAATGTGGAATCGTTCTTTTATTCCTAAATATGTTAACATGTAGATCTAAACCAAATCTTAAATTCTGTACACTATCACTTTCTGTATATAAGATGACAATCATTTGTACAAAGAACATGAACAATAAATTTTCTATGAATATATCTTCATGTTTGATATGTGAAAGAAAACATCCCAGCCATCTTGCTACGTCTTTTGGTATATTTTGGACATAATTATCACACATTTTGGCCATATTTCATTGCTTGGATTGAGGAAATAACCCGAATCGCGCTTGTCTGGTCCACGCTGTTAAATAATCTGCTTTTAAATGATGCTAATGAATTTGAAGATGTATACCAGATATTAGATTGCCAAAACGAACTTTAAAATTATTTAGCGTAACACATTGTGCATTATGACACACAGCACACAGAACTCAACTACATGTTCATATGTGTTCGAGTCATCTTAGAAGTTTACACAGGGAATATATTCCAACATATAGACGTCTTACGATGAAATAAATTCAAATAAAACATCGAATTGCTACTATCTGTAAGTACTTTTAAGATCAAATGCAGTAATGAACTTTTGTTCTTGTAAAATACTTCAGTCTTTACGTTGTACCAAACAAACACACGTTCTAACAAGGGATGCATTAAACTTTATGCAGAAATTTCCGTCAAATCTCCATTGGATCCAACAGCATTTAGTGGATGGACTTTATTATTGATGATGGTTGGCTCCTTGGTTATATTTGTTGTATTCTTTATTGTTTGAATGTCATTCTTTTCCATCTTGTCTTTCTTGGTTTTAGGCTCGTCACTATCCCATGCTTTGTTGCGTCCGCTATCGTGTTCCTCTAGGTCAAGTCCGAATGATATCATATGTTCCACGTAGTCGGCGCCTAGTTCCTCTTCCTCCTCAGTCATTCGGAGGCCAATTGTTTTATGAATAATCTTAAAATGGTAATTTTTAAATATAAATAAGTTGTGATTCAGACTCACATTTATATTCTTGCTGCATAAAATATATTCACATATACAATATCAAACGAAAATGTCCTCTATGATCGATATATCAGTTTTGAAAAATGCTTAAAAAGGACATTTGAAATTCCGCCAAATCTGAATGCGCATGTGATAACTAGTATTTCACTCAATTAGTATTTTTTTGGAAAGGAAAAATGGTATGATATGTGCTGCAACTGCAGAAGACATTTGGACGATACGAGGGAAATACACAAAAACTATCATATCTCCACAATGCCAAAAGATATTTAAGAATAGAACCATAAAACATCGATTCATGGTTTTGACTTTTTCAACACGGCTAAAAATTGACGGGTGTTGCTAGCAAGCAGGACTCCGTCAGGCTACGGATTATGACTTTGGAATCTGAATTTGGACTTTGTATTCGACTTAAATGCAATGATTTTCGTACTGATCAATTCCACTAAACTTTGGAATCTATTTGTCAATCATCTTAGTGGGTTACGCTTTGACAGATTTAGAAATAAGATGTGAGAAAATTTATATATAATTCCCGGCATTGTCTTCAGTATTTGGCAACTTGTGTTAGGAGGCTAGCTCTCCTACAATAAGTTGTAATACCTTCCTATCTATCTGTTACGTGTCATCTTTTATGTACATGTAAACTGGTATGTGCGCGCTTAGTCGTCTATCGGGCAAAATATTTATGTGAAAATCCTCCATATCGACATACTTACCATGAGCATGAGATAGGTGAAAATTGCAGTCCAGACAATTGTAACCACTCCACCAAGAAACTGTACACCAAGCAAGTAAAAACCTCCACCTTGGAACAAACCCGCTCTTCCCTGAGTTGTGTTTTCTAGATCATCATTGTGGGCAAATAAGCCCACTGCCAGCAATCCCTAGCAATAAAAATGGTATATTTCCATTTTCCAAATGCAACATGTATTCATTAAAAAGTTGTCTATGAAAAAGCAAGAATTCAATTGAAGACCAGTGTAAAGTTCGGTATGTCTCTGTGACTTCTTGTCTTGTTTGTGATTTCTTCAAACATAGAAGGATGTTTCTTTTTACAAAAACTATTTATACAAAATTTATCTTGAAAATAGTCAAAAGCTGTGAATACGTAATGTTTGTGTGTGTGTGTGTTATCAGTTGTGGTACCCGTTGTCTTTTTAGAGATGTATGTTTCTTCGAAGCATTCTAATAACGATTATACAACAAATAAATTTCCATAAGTATTATAAAAGGAATAATGTTATTTCCATCCCTACGTTAGACAAAGATTATCCTATCTGATTTTTGTTCATGTGGTAGTTACAGATGGAGAAGATGATAAAAAACTTCATTCACAACAATCAAAAATAAGAAGAGCACGAGAGATTAACTTTAGTACGGGGGCCGATTACATAGAGATCGTGTCCTTCCTTTTATTTTGCAGATGTCGTATATGAAAATTCATCTGGTGCACTGGATTTCAATTTGTATATGATACCATATTCCTATTCCAACTGAGGGAAAATCTTATCCAAATATTATGTTTTGGCATTCTCTACAATAAGATTTCACATGGACCAAGATATAAGATTTTGTATGGACTTCAGATAAGATTTCACATCGACCAAGATATAAGATTTCATATGGACTTCTGATACGATTTCACATTGACCAAGATATAATTGCCATCTTCTACAATAAGATTTCACATGGACCAAGATATAATTGCCATCTTCTACAATAAGATTTCACATGGACCACGAAATAATTGCCATCTTCTACAATAAGATTCCACATGGACTAAGATATAATTGCCATCTTCTACAATAATATTTCACATGGACCAAGATATAATTGCCATCTCCTACAATAAGATTTCACATAGACCAAGATATAATTGCCATCTCCTACAATAAGATTTCACATGGACCAAGATATAAGAATCTCGATCCTCCTAGTCAAAACCATTCGTCATTTGTGCTGACATTTGGAAATTTGATATCATGCCGGACTTCATAATGTCCCCTTACCCATAATCCACAGGTCCCATGTACCGACGAGGCTGCTACGGGGTCATCTACTTTCAGTTTATCTACAACAAGCATTGAAGAAATGGCCAATGCTCCGCCAATGACTCCGATCACGATTGACTCCCAGGGTCGAACAACGGCACAAGGTGCTGTAAAGAAAAACTTCGTTTTCATATTTTCTCCCAATATTGATGGATTAAAGAGTTTATTTAATTCGTTTGTTTAAAAGCCGAATTATGGATAAAATACAATTAATAAATTTATTATCTGGAAACAATAAATAATTGACATTTGCAAAATAATTAGCCAAGATCAAGTAAGAAGCTTTGCGTCAATATTAATGTACTTGAATACAATGTAGTTGTTGCCAGGCATAAGATATAGGTCAACGATTGGAATAACTGAAAAGAATATTATCTGAGAATTTGTACGTGAAGCTGAAGCCAAGGAATAATTATGTCCTATTTCAAAAAGGCAAATATGAAATTTAAGTCAATTAAATTTGTTGTTTCTTGACATTTTCTTCGCTCTCTTATAAATACATTGATCATGTATGACGTTTAACAATATGATTTGTTATTATGGTTATTTTAACAGGACGTTCTGGTCACAAACCTATCCTGCCACTATGAAATAGGAACCGGCTCAAGACGATCTGGTCCCAGTTTAATCAAACACCTAAAGACGATCAGACCCGTGTTAATTTAAATACAATAATGTACATTACATAACAGGGACCGGATCATCTTGGGTTATAAATTATTTATGAAATAGTGGCCGGATCGTCTGGGGATACACGTTATACTAGAGCTTTACCAATTACAGACGGCTGTATGCCGACGATGTCCGTCCGAACGAAACGCGACGAAACTCACCATGCATAAGGGATCGTGTATAAAAACTCTATTAAGACGAATACATATAACTATATATGTATTTATTAATGTTTTTTTTATTACTGACTGCAGTATTAATAGAGTTCTGCTTCAAATTCTAAAAGATATATCATGTTTTGTAAACACGACCTCTTATAATTTGTGAGCTGCGTCGCGTTTCGTCGACCAACAATCGTCTGTTATTGGTCAAGCTCCACAATATAGTATTAATTTGGTTTCTGTAAAAGTATACAGGGATCGGCTCGTTTAGGGTTTTATACATCTTACATACCGGAGCCGGATCCTATAGAGGTGCCTAATAAATTTAATATAAATAAACAGGGGCCGGATCGTCTGGGGATAGTCATTATTACCTGCAAATGTAATAATTATAAAGAGTACAGGTTTACGGTGGTCGGACCATCTCGATATATAAAGAATTTAATGTTATGTACAGGGGTCGGATCGACTTGGGGTATAACATATTCCATATACAAGTATACAGAGGCTGGATCGTCCGGGGTTGATACATTGGCAGGGTCATTGGCCACGGTCAATCTATGTGAAAGTATCCGGGGCCGGATCGTTTTGGGTACCTGTGGCCGAATTCGTCAGTGGCCACATCAACTTGGATCATTTAACTGACTTGATTTTTTAGACGTTCCAGCCACAAACTAATCCGGCCACGGTTTCCTGACCCCAGTCGATACGGCCACTGAGGAATCCGGCCACAGGTATCCCAGACGATCCGGCTCCAGTATACTTTTAGAATAACTTTGAAAAGTGCAATTTGACTGATCGAAAGTGTTTCTCTGAAATTAAGTTTGTATGTAGATTGATACCAATATTGTTTATTTGTACCTGTAACTGCAACTAATGCTCCTAAAATGGAATTGATAAGATATTCGATGTCATATTTTCCTTTCTTTGTCACAAACCTGTCAAAGAGAGTAACTTTTTACAATGAACATATATATTTATCGAGGTATCTTTGGTAAACATGTGGGTAAACATGTTTTTAAAGACTTCTTTCGTGACACTTGATTAAATAAAGCTTATGTCATTCGATATTTCATCAAAAAAGGCCAAACGTGACGACTTCAGTTTCAGCATAAAAAACTTCCCTTTTCTGAGTAGCAACATCCCTTCATCGCCTGCTTATGGCGTGTTCATATCCCAATTGATACGTTGTGCCAGAGCAAGAAGCAAATAAACAGATTTTGTTCTGAGAGCTAGGCGTCTTTCAGATAAGCTTCTCAGTCAGGGATACGTTTGTGATCGACGTTTGTGGGCGTACGTTTGTGGGCGTCGCCCACTATTATAAGGCCCCAACCTGTTGCGTCTACGGACACATACGCAACAGGTAATTTAGGTGTCCCTAGAATTAATCTACATGACATTAGAGACGAAACATTTGTAATAAGTAGAAACCATGAATTTTGGTATAAACATGCAGATGGGTATATTAAAATCAAGCCCTGTAAGATTGAAGTGGTCGATATACTAAAAGAGCACCAATTTTCACCATGCGATTGCTCAGTTTCTAAGTGCGGCACGAAGAACTGCAAAACTTGTAACATCCTAATAACAGACACTTCATTCTCAAGTAATCTCACAAAACAAACATTTGGTTGATCGTCTGTCTTTTCAACGCATTTGAAATTTTCTGTTACAAAATTTCTTGAAATTTCTAAAACGTGGGTCCTGTAGCATCATATCCCACCCATTCTACTACGTCTTTTGGTACATTTTTGGACATAATAATTTTCACATTTTTCGGTCATATAACATTGTTTAGACTGAGGATCACTGACGAGGGTTTAGTACCCGAAACGTGCATGTCTGGTCCATGCTGTAAATTTATCAGGTTTTAAATGATGCTATTGAATTTAAAGACGTTTAACATTTGAACTACTTGGTGAGTCACTGCTGGTGGACCAGGAGTCCCCGAGGGCACATGTAGCCAAGTTCGATCAACTTTGGTTGATCGTCTGTCTTTTCAACGCATTTGAAATTTTCTGTTTCAAAATTTCTTGAAATTTCTAAAACGTGGGTCCTGTAGCATCATATCCAACCCATTCTACTACGTCTTTTGGTACATTTTTGGACATAATAATTTTCACATTTTTCGGTCATATAACATTGTTTAGACTGAGGATCACTGACGAGGGTTTAGTACCCGAAACGTGCATGTCTGGTCCATGCTGTAAATTTATCAGGTTTTAAATGATGCTATTGAATTTAAAGACGTTTAACATTTGAACTACTTGGTGAGTCACTGCTGGTGGACCAGGAGTCCCCGAGGGCACATGTAGCCAAGTTCGATCAACTTTGGTTGATCGTCTGTCTTTTCAACGCATTTGAAATTTTCTGTTTCAAAATTTCTTGAAATTTCTAAAACGTGGGTCCTGTAGCATCATATCCAACCCATTCTACTACGTCTTTTGGTACATTTTTGGACATAATAATTTTCACATTTTTCGGTCATATAACATTGTTTAGACTGAGGATCACTGACGAGGGTTTAGTACCCGAAACGTGCATGTCTGGTCCATGCTGTAAATTTATCAGGTTTTAAATAATGCTATTGAATTAAAAGACGTTTAACATTTGAACTACTTGGTGAGTGTCACTGCTGGTGGACCAGGAGTCCCCGAGGGCACATGTAGCCAAGTTCGATCAACTTTGGTTGATCGTCTGTCTTTTCAACGCATTTGAAATTTTCTGTTACAAAATTTCTTGAAATTTCTAAAACGTGGGTCCTGCAGCATCATATCCCACCCATTCTACTACGTCTTTTGGTACATTTTTGGACATAATAATTTTCACATTTTTCGGTCATATAACATTGTTTAGACTGAGGATCACTGACGAGGGTTTAGTACCCGAAACGTGCATGTCTGGTCCATGCTGTAAATTTATCAGGTTTTAAATGATGCTATTGAATTTAAAGACGTTTAACATTTGAACTACTTGGTGAGTCACTGCTGGTGGACCAGGAGTCCCCGAGGGCACATGTAGCCAAGTTCGATCAACTTTGGTTGATCGTCTGTCTTTTCAACGCATTTGAAATTTTCTGTTACAAATTTCTTGAAATTTCTAAAACGTGGGTCCTGTAGCATCATATCCCACCCATTCTACTACGTCTTTTGGTACATTTTTGGACATAATAATTTTCACATTTTTCGGTCATATAACATTGTTTAGACTGAGGATCACTGACGAGGGTTTAGTACCCAAAACATGCATGTCTGGTCCATGCTGTAAATTTATCAGGTTTTAAATGATGCTATTGAATTTAAAGACGTTTAACATTTAACACGCATAGTTTTGAAAACCTAAACTGTATGACATCTAATATTGTGTAGGAAATAGAGTGCTCACTTTGTGGATTGATTTATGTGGGTGAAACCAAAGGTAAGCTCCGAACCAGAATGTCAGGACATCGGTCAAAAATAAATAATAAAGGAAGTCAATTTCTTTATCGGCATTTTGACCAGGCCGATCATTCTGTTTTATCTATGAGAGTCAGAATCCTGGAGAAAATATATCACCCCACAAACCATCCCAATTTGAGCACACCTTTCCGTCGCAACAGAGAAGAGTTCTGGATAAAAAAAACCTTAACACTGCAGTGCAACGATAATATAAGCAGCTTAGGAAACTTAACAAGTCCCGGTTGTCAATCGGTAAATGTGACTAGCTTATTCAACAGACCACAAAGAAGACCTCGAAGTCATGGCATTCGTAAATATAATAGGCCTGAGATACATAGTTTCTCCTTCGATGACTTGGTTCCATTTTTGAATGAGCCCCTAGCCCTGCATTATATTCGTACCAAATTAAACTCTGTTCCTTTACGGAAGTTACACGAAATCTACGAATATACGAAGGACCTCACTTATACCGATACACGTTCCCCAGAATACAGACTACAAGGAGTCCTCTTGGACATTTCTTCTTTTCGTTTATTTCAAGCAGTTAGATCAGATAAATCAGAGGAGAAAACAAACCGTCCTTTCATTAAAGTAAGATTTGCAAACAAAGGTATTGATAAATTGAATCTTGGTCAAATTTTGAATCACAAAGCTTTCACAGAAAAAATCCCACCATATTTCAAAACACCAGAAACTCCTTGTATTTCCTATAGCTACACACCAACAGTTGCATCTAAAATTTACAATTACAAACGATTCTTGCAGTGTATTGATTAAAGTAATCCCTCACTACATCCACTTCCTTGCGAATGTTCTTCATCGGATTTTAACTACTCTCCTTGTGGACACGCTATTACTGGTGACCTTAGTATAGTCAAGAGCGACAAATTGAGAGAATTGTTAAAAAAGGGTCCCAAATACAGAGAAAGTATGTCCTTTACATGGAACCAAAATTTCAAAATTATCATGGACTCTTGTGAGGAATATGCAAGACGTTGGGCAAAGAAGGAGGATGTACAGCTCGACACCCTTTCCGAATGGATAAAATCCATCAGAGGGTTACTTTTATCTAGAATTAACCGATTAAAATCAACTGTGAACACCAGATTCGAGTCTATATTTAAAGACCCTGATGTTATCACAGAGCTTACCTACCTCCAAGAAGATTATGTCATCACACCAGCGGACAAAGCCTCAAATAATTACACATTTACTTGCAAAAAGAAGGGAGGAGAAGAAAGTACTATTGCAAAAAGTACTATTTCGACAGTCTAGTTAAAGAGTTGGGTTTAAATTCGACACCTGGAAATCCCACTTACACACCGACAAACCTTTCTGCCTTTGAAATAATAGATAACCACAAATCAGTTCTTGCTTCCTTTGGCTTCCAAACTAACAATTTAGATTTAGATTTACCATACTTATACTGCATACTTACAATGCATAAGAATCCGTACAAACAACGTTTCATCGCTGGTTCCTCAAAATGTTCTACCAAATCTGTATCGATCTTACTCACCAAAGTTTTATCTGAAATCAAATCTGGGCTACAAAAGTATTGTTCGACAGTATATTCTCACAGTGGTATCAACCAGATGTGGATTTTTAAGAATTCGAAGGAACTTTTAGAACATCTGAAATCCACTCATTTAAGTAAAGTTCATTCGATCAAAGCCTTTGATTTTTCAACACTTTACACTACAATTCCACATTCTAAATTGAAAGAAAGACTCGCAAAAATTATAAGTAATGAGTTTACAAGTAAGAACGGTAATCGCAAGTACAAATTTATTGTTGTGAACTATGACAAAACCTGCTTTGTAAAAGAAAAGTCCGATTCTGAAAATAAGTACACTGAAACAGATATTATTCAGATGTTAAACTTTTTGATCGACAACATTTTTGTGGTGTTTGGAGGAAAGGTATTCAAGCAAATTGTCGGAATTCCAATGGGGACCAATTGTGCCCCACTCCTTGCCGATATTTTCCTTTACTCGTACGAAGCTGAATTCATTCAATCTTTGACCTCTGAAGGGAAAAGATACTTAGCTTCTGACTTCAACTTCACTTACAGGTACATAGACGATGTGTTGTCCATCAATAATCCAAAATTCGCGGATTACCTGTGCAGTATCTATCCTTCAGAGCTTGAAGTCAAAGAAACTACTGAGACAAATAATTCAGCATCCTATTTGGACATAATGTTGTCCTACGACACTGATGGTCACATGAACACCTCACTCTATGACAAACGTGACGACTTAAATTTCAGCATTACAAACTTTCCTTTTCTGAGTAGCAACATCCCTTCATCTCCAGCTTATGGCGTATTCATATCTCAATTAATACGCTATGCCAGAGCAAGTACAAAATATATGGATTTTGTTCTGAGAGCTAGGCGTCTTGCAGATGTGACCGACTAACACCGTCACTGAGGAAGTTCTACGGTCGATATGGGGAACTCGTCAAAAACTATGATGTCCCACTCTCCAGAATGGTGGATGATACTTTGTCATAGACCATTTGAACCATCCAACCAAAGATTGTACTCTATGTTTTCCGAAATGGAAGTAACCTGATGTGACAGTTCTACCGAATTGAAGCGGCGGGTGTTGCATGCAAGCAGGAGATGCTTACTCTTCCTGGGCACCTGGTCTCACTCCCATATCGGGAGTTCGCTTCTTTTCATGTGGTGGAGGTTTTTGTTTGTTTGCTTTGGTTCCTGTTTTGTCCTGATTTTGTATGCCTTCGGTTTCTGATTTTCTGAATTATCGATTTTGTGCTGTATACAGGGATATGGTCATTATCCATATTTGTCATCGTCACTGAGGAAGTTTACGGTCGATACGGGGAACCCGTCATATTCTATGATGTCCCATTGTCAAGAATGGTAAATGATATTCTATCTTTGACCATTTGAACCATCCAATCACAGACTATCTTAAGCGTCTTCAAATTCAATAGCATCATTTAAGAACAGATAAATTTACAGCATGGACCAGACATGCACGTTCCGGGTTTTTAAACCTTGTCAGTGATCCTCAGTCTGAACAATGTAATATTGCCAAAGAGTGTGAAAATTATTTTGTCCAAAAATGTACCGAAAAACGTAGCAGGATGGGTGGGATATGATGCTGCAGGACCCATGTTTAAGAAATTTCAAGAAATTTGGTTACAGAAATTTTCGAATGTGTTGAAGAAATAGACGATCAACCGAACTTGGCTACATGTGCCCTCGGAGACTCCTGGTTCACGAGCAGTGACATTCACCAAGTAGCACAAACGTTAAACGTCTTCAAATTCGGTAGCATCATTTAAGAACAGATAAATTTACAGCATGGACCAGAAATGCACATATATTTATATCTTCCGATACGGAAGTAACCGTGTGTGATATTTCTGTCGAATTGAAGCGACGGGTGTTGCATGCAAGCAGGAGATGCTGACTCTTCCTGGACACCTGGTCTCACTACTAATTGGGAGTTCGCCTCTTTTATGTGGCGGAGGTTTCTGTTTGTTTGCTTTGGTTCCTGTTTTATCCTGATTTTATATGCCTTCGTTTTGTGATTTCCTGAATTATCGATTTTGTACTGTGTATTGGGATATGGCCATTGTCCATATTTATCATTCAAGTATTTTCATAATTAATATTATACATCGTGATCTTTCTTTTTTACACGTTAGAAATGTTATTTAATATTTTCTATATTATTGTACATGTATGGACGAAATACTAATAACGTATAGAATTAAAAACCTAAAGGTATTGAAATCTTAAAAGAAAACTCACGAAATGATAACGCCCGTTATACCTCCACCCAAAGATGCATTGAGTGTTGTAACAGCTGATCTGAAAATGAAAACAGTAATGAAAATCAGAAGTTCAAAGAATGTGCCGACTTGGTGACATTTGCCATTATCTCCGAAAGTGTCAACGATTCCGAGTTAGATGGATATTTTTATCTGATAAATTTGATCATAAAAATACAAATACATTTTGTTGCAGAATCTCCTATTTGTAAGAAACATTTTGTTTGGAATGTAAATAATGATAAATAAGACTTAAAATATATATATGATATAAATGAAACTAATGAATTATAACGTGATTTTTCGCCGAAGAAAAGCTTCAATCGGTAAACAGCGTTTAAGATAAAGTACTATTTGAAATTAAAAAAAAAACTTTCTAAACAGTAAATCTCAGGGATCCTTTGCAGCTCCACACTGCAAAAAGTAATCAAGAAATACAAAACGTCCAACTCTGTAACCAGATAGTTGACTTCATGTTTTGTCCTCATCGACTTTCGTTGATGATACATATTCAAATACAATTTAAAAGAAGAGAATTGTCACTGAATGTTAAGCGTCTTCAGATTCAATAGCATCATTTAAACACAGATAAATTTGCAGAATGGACTAGACATGCATGTTTCGAGTACTTTACGCTATTCATTGTACATGTAATTATGCTTTTCATTGCTTTTTCGTTTGATTTACTACATTCATAGCATTGCATGTGAATGCTCTTTACACGTTAATACAACGCCACCAACTACATCATAAATGTATGCCTTCCGCATTTGCACTGGAGAAAGTTCTTAAGATTAATAGAATCTATCACGACGTTGAGACTGAGACAGGGGAATCTCATCCGAGTGTAAAAGATTTGCAATCCACGACGAGGCTTGCCGAGTCGTGGATGTAACAAATCTTTGGCACGAGGATGAGATTCCCCTGTCTCAGTCGTAACGTTGTGATTGATTATTTTTCTCACTCACCTCATTTTATCATCACTTTAATGGTTTTTAAAGCTAGAATCGATACCAGAACTTACACAAATCTAACGATGGCGTGAAGTTACTTTCTATGACGTCATTATAGGAGTCACGTGGAGTTTGAGACAAGGAAATCTCAAACTGCTACGTCTAATTTTTTCTTTTGTCTCACGACGCAAGTGAGTGAGAAAAGTTGTTCTTCGTGTTTCTGAGGAACTGTAACACAGTCTCAGTCTGTTTGCGTTAGAAAGTTCTGATTTGTCAATATTCGTTAGCCTTTCAGATATGTTATTTGGAATCAGGTGTCGGCTTATCCCCTAGAGACTAATTTTATTTTTGATACAATGTGGTAAAAGTCATGCATTTCATGAAACACTGCAAAGATATTTTATATGTCTCGCAACGATACGATTTAGAATTGAAATTCTATGTTGCGATTTGGATCAACTGTTGAAAGCACTCATTTTGTCCGTCATTATTTTCGACTCGGACACGTGATCTAAAATGTTTGTCAATGAACCAGCTGAAGACAGAGCTATACCATGAGGGGGATACTCCTTTGTAAGGGAATAATATATAAATGTACATATTTAGTATCCAAATTCAAGCAAGTGCAGATACGTACACCGTAGACCTAGGCGAGCAGTATAGTCGGGGACTAACAGTCCAAATTATGAATATGCTAAGAGCGAAATGACCTTAAATGTTTGTCGAGGAAGATACAAATACTGTATAATTTCAGAACAAAATATAACATTAAGTAAGACGTTTGGCATTAGCATAAGAACAATTTACAAATCCAATGCAGAATCTTAGCAAATACTGGACATCGATGGCTTTCTCGTTTCGGCCGGACAAGTAGAACATTTTTAGGGTGAGAGTATCGAAGATAAAGCGAGTATTTTCTTATCATAATAATTTATTCAGGAAACAATGTTGTTTAAATATTAAATAAAAATCTTGCGAACCAACATTTTAGACACATTCACTGATTCGAATGTTTTTCTGTTCTATTTTCAATATTGTTCTACATGTAAATTTAAGCTTATTTTTCTCATGTGTAGCTCAACTTCGATATTATATTTTTGTATATTTTAAGGTACCTGGATGATATTCTTACTATCGACAATCGTGATTTTGAAAAAATCAAAAATGACATATATCCACAAGAATCGACGCTAAACAAGGCAAACGTTACAAATACAGAAACATCATTATTAGACCTAAATATCAAAATTGTTAATGGTGAGATTTATACAAATGTGTATGACAAAAAGGATGATTTTGGATACAATATAGAAAATTTACCCAATCTTGACGGTGATGTTCCTAGATAACCATCATACGGTATTTACATTTCGAAGCTCATTCGTTACGCAAGAGCATGTTCGGATGCTTCGGACATTCATTGTAGAAACCAAGAAACTTTCATGTCAAGGGTTTCGCTTTCACAAACTAGTTAAGACTTTCTGAAAATTTAACAAAAAAATATCGTCAGCTTATTTTGAAATTCGGACCAATACAAGCAACAGAGTATATTACATTGGGTATTTCACCACCTGTCTTTTATGTTGATATAATAAACAAAATAAGAAGGATCAACGGTAGACAGATTATGTTTGAATCCTTTTATTCCGTGGATATGTTTCTGCTGTCACCAGACAGATAGTTGGCTAGGTACTTTACCAATCTACAGCCTTGTACTGTACCAGCGCATTCTAAGGAATTGCATCCTTACTGACAGTGACGAAAGGGCTCCATAATGGGCCTTGTCAAATACTCCTTTGAGAAGATAGGGTCCCTGAATATCAGTCGGACTCCTCGGCTGATAACATGCATGAGCTCGTTACAGCCGGCAGAGCGCGATTGTATTTCGAACATCCTGTTTTTTTATATCCATTTACAACTCCATCTCTGTGTTAAATTGGCCCCTGCTCATGCTGTTTATATGTTCATCTTACAGCGAGGATGTTATCTTACACCACAATTGTGCGTTCTTCGAGACCTTTGGGTAATCGAAAAAGAAGGAGGGTTGTGCGCACGCAATATGGATTACTATTTGTCTTGCTGGTTTATGTGTAGACATTTATGTTTGATGTTTCTTTGATGTGATTTCTTGTTCCTTGTCCCTTTTAACGGATGTTCATATCTTTTTGCCGTGCGTGTCTGCTCTGTGTTTTTTTGCATTGGGTGTTTTGGGTATTTTTCTTTGGGGGCTGCAACCGAGTGTTGTTGGAGATCCCCTCCTTTCTTTTAAGGTCTGATAGTTTTTTTTTCAAATTTGTTAATGGTTCTTCTTTTTCCGTCCTCGAGCAAAGTAGACCGTGACTTGACTACATATGGCAATAGCACTTAGTCTTACATTTTTTACTTCTGTTGGATTTATCCATGGTAGGGAGCGAAAAAGAAAATTACGAAACCCATTAATCTTGTTAATGCGTTATTGATTATTTTTAACTGAATGCAGAGAATTCAACCGAAATATATCAGACAATTCAACAACGACTCCCAGATACATAATAGAAACAATCAGACCTCATACCATTGTCAACTTGATGATACAACAAATTAATCAAGTAAGGCTACCAGTATTAATTTATTTCACAAATACGTTCAGACAAACAACACACGTTGTTTGCTTTTGCATTCTCGATGGTTCACGAAATGAATAATAAATACCGATATATTTTGTTTTAATTTCATTGCATAATAAAAATTATTTAAATAAACTTACCTTGAAGCTAGCTTCCATTTTCCTCCAGAAATACCAAAGGTACTCCCACAATTAAAAGCAAGCCATCCCCACCTGGAAACATCAGAATACTCTACTTACAGATTGTTTATCTGCATTTTCCAATCATTCATAAGGATAGAAAGGAAACAGTGCAGCGATTGATAAAATTTTTACACACTTAATCTATTCCATATATTGTTATTTATCACCATTTTTGTCCTGAACACAGAAGAAATAAAATCAATTCGTAGCTTTATTACAAAACGTCAAATTATTTCGATTTTGCCTTCTACATTCCGTGTATCCTCTTTGTAAAAGATATACATATGCCGTGATTATTTTGACTTAAAAATATTTTGTTAAAAAAATATTAAAGAAGTACTAGTATAAGTAATTTTGAGATGTCAAAGCGTAGAAAATGCATTATAACTTTTTCGTTTCGGCTAAATTGACAGAACTTTGTAATAAAAATAAAAACAGTATTTTTATGTTTATATCATGTCGATTCTGGAGTTATTATTACTATCTGGGTGTTACAATGATGTTTCAACTTAGCAGAAATTTAATGCAAGGCTGAAATATACGTATTAGGAAATCGATGGAAAAACTTTCAATAAAACCAACTTCTAAAACGGAGAAGAAATGAATATGGTCACTGTGGACATATTGTTTTTTGTTCTAGCGCGCGCGAGAGAGAGAGAGAGAGAGAGAGAGAGAGAGGGAGAGAGGAGAAAGAGAGAGAGAGAGATGCCTCTATATTCATGCTCACCATAATGTGAACATTCCGATTAAACTGCTGACATGATCGCCTGAAGCAAAAAGTTCAGGATTTTCATATCTTTTTGTCCTCGGTTTAAGAATAGAAGCTGCAATAAAAGCCGAAACGCCTCCAACCAGATGCACTACCCCCGATCCTGCTACATCTACGATACCCAGTTCTCTCAGAAAGCCGTTACTCGCCCAGTACCAATGCGCCGGTAAGCAGTAAATAAATGTGTTCAGAAAAGAGAACACTATGTATGCAGTCAATCTCGTTCTTTCGGCCATTGCACCGGATACTATAGTTGTGGCGGTAGTAGAGAATGATAGCTGAAAAACGAAAGTTGCGAAGACAATTCCCATGTTCTCGTCTGTTGTTTCCACAAAGAAATAACCAACACCAACGAAAGGATTACTGCCTTCGCTATCTCCGAAGCTCAACCCAAAACCAAACATCCAGTAGGACAATCCACCAAATATAATGTCTATTGCGTTTTTCACCATTATATTTGCTTCGTTCTTTTGTCGAACAGCGCCGGCCTCCAGTAGTCCAAAACCTTGAATTTACAAAATAATATGACTAGAATATTTTGCATGATAAGATGCTATGTATATTTAACTTCATGTCTTTTAGCGATATATTCTTGTTTTCTTGCTTTAATAGACATGAAGCGATTTATATATTGGAGGAAAGTACTAACACGCATGGAGGCTGTCATTTCATTCAAACAGTGCTTCACATGAATTATTTTTCTTGTATCAGAAGAGAAAAAAATATCATCTGAAGCAGACACCGATGGGATAAACATACTAAAGCAAAAGCATTTTAAGTTGTTTAGGTAAGCTTTTAACTTTAGAAAACGATGACAAACTATGGCTGATTGAGAAATTCTTCCGGACGAAAATTTCCACTTCGATACACCAGTAAGTATAATGTAAAGAAAATTTAGAAGAAAATGAAAGATTTCTTTTTCTATAAGAACATACCTGTCTGCATCGTGAATATGATGAAAGAACTTGTAAGAATCCATGTGGCATCGTCCCAGGTGACCGCTCCATAGGAAAACGGCCCGGCTTCCTCCAAAGGGGTTGCTGTTGTATTTGACATTTTCTCTTCTAGCCTTGTATAAAAATAGCGTTATCCTGAATGGACACACATTTATGTACGATGAAACACTATTTTTTTTTCAACAATTGAAATCAAGAGCAGGATGTATATTGGCTTGGAAACCAAATTGGAGAATGGAATCCGAAATTTTAGTGTAAAAACATGATAATTTCCTCTTAATAAGAAGAAAGAAATGTTGCAGCAGAGAAATTGATAAAGAAATTTATAGAAGTTTCTTGAGCTGATATCGTGGCCTTCATGTTACACTGTAGGCATGCTGAATACAGGTATACATATCGGTTTAAGTAATACAAATTCGGAAGCTATTGAAGTATCCATTTAGGAAACATAGTACAGTCTTACCTTGTTTTGAATAAATTGGTCAGCTATTTTGCCTAAAGGTCTCAAGGGAAATGAATGTTCTACTTCTGTAAACCTGGAAAATTTAAACCTCCGCAAATCTCGCTGCTGGTCTTCATAATCAATACGGCGCTCTAGAGATCAATTTGATCGTTGACGCACATAATCTAATTCAATCGACCTATTTGCTTCATTTTATATTTTTACTCACATAGATAGAAGAAAATATAAAAGGTTACATGTATGTAATTCAACATTTTTCTTACGCCAATATGCTTTTGATGTCCATTTACATAGCTACTTTGTTCCCTGTGTTTCGCTGTCTTGTTTGTGTAGTATTCTGACAATGAAGATGCTTTTATTTATAAAAATCGGTCGCTCTTCGTGAACACGAAGTAACTGGACATGTGGGAATACTTTGCGCATGTATTCCGGATAGCTACACTATTTGCTACGTACACCCTCAGTCAGCATCTGTTGTCCATTATGAAGTTTTGATCTCGTCTATTGTGTCAAACTTTAAAAGGTATGTTCGATAGTACCAATTTTGCTGTACCAGACACGTGTTTCGGATATTTTAATCCTTAATTTCCTCTTGCCAAAATGAGCGGCTCCAAATTTTGTGTAGGCTTTATTCAGAAGCGTATTTAAGTGAAAAATATGGCCAAAAATCGTTAAAGGGTAGGCGCAAGGAGCTTAATTCTAAACATGACCGAAAAAAAAAAATATGCCGAAACCCAGCTAAGGACAGAGCTATGCAATGAGGGAGATACCTCTAAGTTTTATAAATTAAGGTCTAATTGTCTCTTGTTGTGCTTTTCAGGACTGCGTATTCGCATTTTCGTTGTTGATGCTGCAACCGTGTCCTGTTGGAAATCCCCTCCCTTCTTTTTATTCGTCTTTGTGATAACAATATAAAGGGTAACACCCTTGTAACATCCCTCTAATACATTTTTGTCAAAGTCATTTTATTACTCTGTTTAGAAGTTCCTACAGGAATTTTGAGCTGTTCATCCTTTCCGAAATTGTCATTTATGAAAAGTTCTTTACTCTAACTATTTCTCCAGAACGAGAGTTCATCAAAATTAATACTTGTTTTATCAATCACAGAAAAAAGTCAAATTAAACTAATATTCAAAGTAACAATTGCTTAAAACAGTGTCCCTGAAAATAAATTTTATTGAGAACGTAATATTTATTCCAAAGGTCATAGAAAAAGGAAAAAAGAGCCATAAAAAGTTTTATTTAAAAATATGCAAGAACGACCCTAATATTGTCGATTTTTTAATAATTAAATCTCCATATACCTCTATTGTAAAAACTGAATACATTGTAGGTGGCACCAGTGAAATGAATTAGAGCTGCGTACTTACGTTTTTTAAAAAGTTCTATAACTGCGAATATATGCTTTAGATTCGCCTGATAATTTGAATTTATTCAAATGAGAATGTATACTTTCATATGAAAAGAAAGATTTGCATTCCAAAATTTTGTAAAATTAATTAACTTTCAGGGACACCGTCCCTTGAAATATTCAACGCGACAATGTCAATATTAAAGAAGTTGACACCAAAAATGTAAAGTTTTCCGCCATGTGATTTCAATACAGTAAAAGAGAATGAGTACTTATCAGTTATGCAGTCTCAAAGTTGTGAAGGCAAGGCAACATCATCAGAATTTTTAGGAACGGTTGGAGTATCATTGTGTGAAAGCAAAATGGCTTTGTTGGAGTTTGGGCTATTCAAACTATGAACGACCGTGCGATGTATAATTACAAACTGTTCTGTCGTTAAATGACTAAACAAATACATTAAGGCATATGATTTTAATAATAATAGAAATTTAATACACAAATAAAGTAAAAAGCTATACTGTTAATTCTTTTGCACAGTTACTTTATTTAAAAAAAATGGGAACAGGAGATACAGATACCTTGTCATAGGGCGGGAGGATAATTATTTCTTGAAGGAACGCTCTGATTCAAACAAAAAGTATACCGAAGACGATATCATCTGGACGTTTGAGTTTTGGATTGAAAATATTTTATAGGTATTTGGAGGAATTCCAGCAAATAGTTAGCATCCAAATGGGTACATTGTACCAATTGCGCACACAGCTTGCGGACTTTTATACCCACACGAAGCTGACTTTATCCAGTCCTTACTCTCGACTGGACGAAAGCACCTCGCATCTCAGTTCAATTTTACCTTGAAATACATAGATTAGATGACGTGTTGTCCATGAATAATCCGAGACTCAAGGATCATCTAGATGAAACTAAATAAATAAATAAAAAAAAAAACAAAAAAAAAAAAAAAAAAACACAACAACAACCGGGAGCGACATATCCGCTTCAAACTTGAATATGTTTCTATCTTCCGATGCAAAAGGTCATTTGAACACTTCACTGTATGATAAGCGTGATGATTTCAGCTTCCACATAACTAAATTCCCTTTTATGAAACAAAGGAGGGGATCTCCAACAACACCAGGTTGCAGCACCCGCAGCAAAACCCCAAAACACCCAATGCAAAAGCACAGAGCAGACAAGCACAGGAGGAGACACAAAAGGGACAAGGAAAATCAAACACAAAGGACTACACATAAACGAACAAGATCAATGGGCAACCGGTGCCGACTTAGGATGAGTCGCAGCATTCCGTCTTCTCCAGCTTAAGTCGTGTTTGTTCTCAGCTATACGATACACCAGGGCATGTTCCAAATATGAAGATTTCATTATAAGAGCCAGACAGCTTGCAAATAAGCTATTTGTTCAGTTATATTATACAATGTCTGAAATCATCTTTGAGGAAGTTCTTCGGTCGTTACGGGGATATAATAAAAGAATATTAGATCCCCCTTTCAAGAATAATCAGTGACATTCTCGATTGGCTGTCATCATCAACAAAAAGAAATACCTGATATGTATGTACATCGAGACAATCAACAAATTTGACCAGATTTCGCGGAGCTGTTGCGACGGGTGTTGATGAGAATCTAATTTTCGAAACACGTGTCTGCTACATGGAAATTGGTTTGGAATTTTCTTCAAGAAGGTACTGAGTTGGAGCCCTTCAACATTATTAATATAAACACTTATTTCACGTTGCAGTGTGGAGCAGTTTAAATCGTTCCCCGTGACCTGAAGTTTGTCAAGCGCATTAAGAGTCATTATCTATAAGCATCAAAGAATTCTCAGAAAACTCGGAAATCGCATGTCTCAGATTTTGATGATTTTCACTATGTAAGCCAAGTTTGACCCCCTGACAATGAAAATGACATTGGTTTTTGTATATGACATCATATATATTGTTTTGTCAATTCGGAAACTAGCCTTTCCACTGATAAATATCATCGAAATTAAAAGGAGTTTAACATCTTAGCACCATCCCTCCAATGCTATTTTGAACATAGATTTTATTTGGGTATGCTACTGAATCGACCCTACAGGAAATTTGGAGCTGCGCACTCTCTGTAATGTAAATGTACAAATTTAACTTCAAAAAATTAAAGAGGGCGCTACTGAAATTATTTTTGGTGGCTCCGCTCGAAGCATCAGTGATGAGAATTTAATATTCGAAACATGTGTCTGGTGCATGGAAATTGGTTTGGAATTTTCTTCAAGAAGGTATAGAGTTGGAACCCTTCGACAATATTGCTTGCAATCAGGAGACGCCGACTCTCCATGGACACCTGTCTTACTTCGGATTGTTATTCATTCCCATGTTCGCAACCGTTCAAATGGAAATTCGAATGATTTTGCCTAACCTTCTCTATAACTGATATAGGTACTTCATTGATGTTTATTATAAAAGAACAGGCACATGCTTCAATCGCAGAAAAAGTCTTTTATTCTCAAGTAATGTCACAAAACAAACATTTAACACGCATAGTTTTGAAAACCTTAACTGCATGACATCTAATGTTGTGTACGGAATAGAGTGCTCACTTTGTGGATTGATTTATGTGGGTGAAACCAAAGGTCAGCTCCGAAAAAGAATGTCAGGACACCGGTCAAAAATAAATAATAAAGGAAGTCAACTCCTTTATTGACATTTTGACCAGGCGGATCATTCTGTTTTATCTATGAGAGTCAGAATCCTGGAGAAAATATATCACCCCACAAACAATCCCAATTTGAGCACACCTTTCCGTCGCAACAGAGAAGAGTTCTGGATAAAAAATCTTAACACCGCAGCGCCCTATAGGTGCAACGATAACATCAGCACTATAGGAAACTTAACAAAAAAAAAAAAAAAAAAAACAAGTCCCGTTTGTCAATCGGTAAATGTGACTAGCTTATTCAACAGACCACAAAGAAGACCTCGAAGTCATGGCATTCGAAAATATAATAGGCCTGAGATACATAGTTTCTCCTTCGATGACTTGGTTCCATTTTTAAATGAGCCTATAGGCCTGCATTATATTCGTACCAAATTATACTCTGTTCTGTTCCTTTACGGAAGTTACACGAAATCTACGATTATACGAAGGACCTCGCATATACCGATACACGTTCCCCAGAATACAGACTACAAGGAGTCATCTTGGACATTTCTACTTTTCGTTTATTTCAAGCAGTTAGATCAGATAAATCAGAGGAGAAAACAAACCGCCCTTTCATTAAAGTAAGATTTGCAAACAAAGGTATTGATAACTTGAATCTTGGTCAAATTTTGAATCACAAAACTGTCACAGAAAAAATCCCACCATATTTTAAAAGAAAAGAAACTCCTTGTATTTCCTATAGCTACACACCAACAGTTGCATCTAAAATTTACAATTACAAACGATTCCTGCAGTGTATTCATTTAAGTAATCCCTCACTACATCCACTTCCCTGCAAATGTTCTTCATCGGATTTCAACTACTCTCCTTGTGGACACGTTATTACTGGTGACCTTAGTATAGTCAAGAACGACAAGTTGAGAGAATTGTTAAAAAAGGGTCCCAAATACAGAGAAAGTATGTCCTTTACATGGAACGAAAATGTCAAAATTATCATGGACTCTTGTGAGGAATATGCAAGACGTTGGGCAAAGAAAGAGGATGTACAGCTCGACAACCTTTCCGAATGGAAAAAAATCAATCAGAGGGTTACTTTTATCTAGAATTAACCGATTAAAATCAAATGTGAACACCAGATTCGTGTCTATATTTAAAGACCCTGATGTTATCACAGAGTTTACCTACCTCCAAGAACATTATGTCATCACACCAGCGGACAAAGCCTCAAATAATTACACATTTACTTGCAAAAAGTACTATTACGACAGTCTAGTTAAAGAGTTGGGTTTAAATTCGACACCTGGAAATCCCACTTACACCCCAACAAACCTTTCTGCCTCTGAAATAATAGATAACCACAAATCAGCTCTTGCTTCCTTTGGCTTCGACACTACCAATTTAGATTTAGATTTACCATACTTATACTGCATACCTAAAATGCATAAGAATCCGTACAAACAACGTTTCATCGCTGGTTCTTCAAAATATTCTACCAAATCTGTATCGATCTTACTCACCAAAGTTTTATCTGAAATCAAATCTGGGCTTCGAAAATATTGTTCGACAGTATATTCTCGCAGTGGTATCAACCAGATGTGGATTTTAAAGAATTCGAAGGAACTTTTAGAACATCTGAAATCCACTCATTTTAGTAGAGTCCATTCGATCAAAGCCTTTGATTTTTCGACACTTTACACTACAATTCCACATTCTAAATTGAAAGAAAGACTCGCAAAAATTATAAGTAATGCGTTTACAAGTAAGAATGGTAATCGCAAATACAAATTTATTGTTGTTAACAATGACAAAACCTACTTTGTAAAAGAAAAGTCCTATTCTGAAAATAAGTACACTGAAACAGACATTATTCAGATGTTAAACTTTCTGATCGACAACATTTTTGTGGTGTTTGGAGGAACGGTCTTCCAGCAAATTGTCGGAATTCCAATGTTGACCAATTGTGCCCCACTCCTTGCCGACATTTTCCTTTACTCGTACGAAGCTGAATACATTCAATCTTTGGTCTCTGAAGGGAAAAGATACTTAGCTTCTGACTTCAACTTCACTTACAGATACATAGACGATGTGTTGTCCATCAATAATCCAAAATTCGCGGATTACCTCAGCAGCATCTATCCTTCGGAGCTTGAAGTCAAAGAAACTACAGAGACAAATAATTCAGCATCCTATTTGGACATAATGTTGTCCTACGACATTGATGGTCACATGAACACCTCACTCTATGACAAAGGTGACGACTTCAATTTCAGCATTACAAACTTTCCTTTTCTGAGTAGCAACATCCCTTCATCGCCTGCTTATGGCGTGTTCATATCTCTGTTGATACGCTATGCCAGAGCAAGTACCAAATATACGGATTTTGTTCTGAGAGCTAGGCGTCTTTCAGATAAGCTTCTCAGTCAGGGATATGTTTGTGACCGACTAACATCGTCACTGAGGAAGTTCTACGGTTGATATGGGGAACTCGTCATACACTATGATGTCCCACTCTCCAGAATGGTGGATGATATTTTGTCATAGACCATTTGAACAATCATCCAAAGATTGTACTATATGACAAATATGGATAATGACCATATCCCTGTCTACAGTACAAAATCGATAATTCAGAAAATGTCTTCCGAAATGGAAGTAACCGGATGTGACAGTTCTATCGAATTGAAGCGGCGGGTGTTGCATGCAAGCAGGAGATGCTTACTCTTTCTGGGCACCTGGTCTCACTCTCATATCGGGAGTTCGCTTCTTTTCATATGGTGGAGGTTTTTGTTTGTTTGCTTTGGTTCTCGTTTTATCCTGATTTTGTATGCCCTCGGTTTCTGATTTTCTGAGTTATCGATTTTGTACTGTAAACAGGGATATGGTCATTATCCATATTTGTCATTTTACTTGTAAGCTAAAGGATGCGATCAAGGTTGTTGTTATGAATCGATATACTTTTGGGAGACTTGTATTTTGGCTACGTGATGATTGCGTATTTTATTTATGCGCAAATATGAATACACCAACTTTTTTTTAAATTTGGATCTTGAGCAAAACTTTTTCAAGTGTCACATGATAGTCTTGTAACTTTGCTCACATGACATAATTTAGTATCTGCTATGGTAAGTAAAGCGCATTTCTTAAAAGAATTTGTTATTACTTTATAGTTTGTTCTGAATTTTTGTTTTAATTATCTTGATACAATTTTTACTCTCTAAACTCAGTATGAATGGAGGGGCCTGGGACGTACAGATGAACTTGATTTTGTTCTGTGAAAAAAAGCAGACATCATCATCAAACCAGGCCCTACTTCTATCAAAGGAGTGTATTGAATACTTTACTACTACACATTTCCTTCTGCTTTTCTTTAAAGATCCTATATTGGTACGTAGACATTTTCTCAGCAAGTAAGTGGTCATAGATCCTTGAGTAGATATATACATAAAAGAACAAAGACATGACAGGATTTGTTTTGTTTATTGATATTTCATCGATGGATAAAGGATTGATGGCATAAGGTTGTGAAATCTATTGTGATATTGTTGAAATTTATATTAAGTTTAAACTAAATGACAAAGAATCTATGAAGCTAATAAATAATTATCTGGTGATCAATTGTATTTGAAGGATTTCATGGTAAACAAAGATCTATGTTAAACAAATTTCCTGGCGTCAGTAGGCTTTCTTAATTTAACAGATCATACAATAAAGTGCCCTGTGTCTGACCCTTCATAATTTGTGATAATCTATTATGATGAAAAGCATGATCTATGCATGATCCATGACGTGGAACGTAAAAGCTGCTGTGCAAATTGTATAATTGAAAGCTTCCCATCATTCCTCACGCAACAACATATGTCTCTCCTTTATAGAAATATTTATCTAAAAATCATAAAACAAAATTAGCCTTTAGAAAAGAAAGAAATTCCAAGAATACCCGGTACCGACTTAAGACTAAATCATGACAATCTGTTGACACGTTATTGCGATCCATGCGCCGATATTTTGCCCTTAGCTTAACATGTATGTGCAAATACCCCCCCCCCCCCCCTCACATTACACAAAATTTCTCGATAATGCGACAAAAAAAGTTATATATGTCAAAGAACATCCTCTCTTCTTGAAGTATACAGATTTTCAAAACATTTCACCAAAACGTAGATTTTTAAAGAATGTTTAACTGTTTTAGTATATTTTCACAGTATTAAACAATTCCATGTCCCATAACTCTGTAACGACAAATCGGATAAACTTGAGAATCAAAAGGTGGCTTCCACTCCACAGTCTTATTTCAATGTAGAAATATCACAAAAAAATTTCAAAATGGAAGTCACCGGATGTGACAATTCTATCAAATTGAAGCGCCGGGTGTTGCATGCAAGCAGGAGATGCTGACTCTTCCTAGGCACCTGGTCTCACTCCCATACTGGGAGTTCGCTTCTTTTCATGTGGTGGAGGTTTTTGTTTGTTTGCTTTGTTCCTGTCTTATCCTGATTTTGTATGACTTCGGTTTCTGAATTATCGATTTTGTGCTGTATATAGGGATATGGTCATTATCAATATTTGTTACTGTAAACACATATTCAAGTTATTACGTTCCATATGCCTATATATTGCCCATAGCTTTACATGTATGTGCATACACATAATTTCTCGATTATGCGACAAAAAAAAAATAAATAAAAAACCAGTTACATATGTCAAAGAACAAAGAACTTTTGTATAAGCTCCACACGGCAAAGGGCATAAGTGTGACACAAATGAGATAAAGAAGATCCTGACGACAATCTCAACAGTTCTCGCAATAGAGCACCACATTGATCATCGACGGACCCCCTAGCAAGTTAGAGGATGGATCAGGTGCCCGGATGGAGTAAACATTCCCTGTTTGGCTAGCCGTTGATGTCCACGCACGAAAAAGAAAACACTATCTACATAACATGCACTGTCTGAGGTTATGTTTACACGAATATAGAAAGTTTTATGGCGAAGTATACGAGAGAACTACCATTCGTAGTTCAGATGTCAAATATCAAGAAAAATATAGCATACTTATGTTAGTCTTCATAAACAAGACAATCGCGAACCCTGGAAAGAAGGAAGGGCCGTGTGTCCGGGAGAAGTGAGTGTCATCTGTCTGCATGCAGCACCCGCGAATGCCAAATATTCCCCCTCCCCCCCCCCCCCCCCCCAAAAAAAAAGAAACGCACAACTTACTCTTCATTCTATAAAATGTATTATGTAATATATAGGTATTCTATTCTTTTCCATCATAAATCGTAGGAATACGAGTGACTTATTCTGTCAAACGCATAACGAATCCGTCTTCATGATCAGACACAACGCAATGACAAAGACGCATGGTTCAAAACGCAATGTCACAAAATGGCTTTTAAGAAGTCCGTTCACGTTTTAGAAGTTTTTAAAGCTGTTAAACCTATCCAAACTGATATATCAGACATTGCAATTTGTTTTTAAATGATGATAGACAATTTTCTCTGAATACAATTCATTTAATTGCTTCAAATGACGTCATCAAACAGAAAATCTTAATTTTAGAAAAACATCCCAAACATCAACTCTTTTGAAAATGAAGTTTGATATTTTTCGCCCTTAAATGTGTTGCTAAGCACACAGTTACCCCACTATAGCTACAATCTGACCCTTTTTTTTTTAAAGCACAGTTTTCAGAAACAATACCTCGATCTTGTCAGATCATATTTACGTGCATTTTCAATGGTTTTGAACTTTATTTTTAAGCTTTTCTGGTATTTCATTTGATTATTTCAATGCGATCGATGTTAAAGATAAATCTGCAACCGATAAATAACAATGGCTGAAGACAAAATTAGTGTTCCTTTGGGATCAGAATTGCAAAATATCCTTTATTGTAAAACATAACCCAATATACGGAAATTTCCACTAAGACATTAAATTTTCAGATTTATTGGCATATTTGGACTACATTCGAATAGAGAAACCAGTATTCATCTATATTTTTACTGAAAATTTGCTGAAAGTGGTCAAACAACAAACTTTCAGAAGGATACCAAACCTGCAGCCATGCACAAGGAGGTAGAAACAACGCGCTTTATTCATTACTATCATTATGATATGTTGCGAAAAATGCTCGAAACGTGTTTTATCCTCGGTAATTCGAGAGCCAGGAAAAAGAAAACTATAATCAAATGTCTAAATATTTATGATCAATTGAAAAAAAAAACACTATACAATATGATGTGCGTTTCTTTATTTTTTTGGTCGGGTATATAAACTTGGCAAATCCGTTAATGTCCAAATAGGTAAAAGACGGTCAACTGGAAAGGTCGTAATCAAGAAAGTCTTCAATTATCTTTGATAGGCAAATGTCAAAATGTGTAATGAGTTTTTTGTAGCGATCATATAACTTTCTCATTGACATTTTAAACTGTTTCCCTAACCTTGAGCAAGCACCCTATTGGCGAGCCTGTTTGCCCTCAACATGACGATTTCGTACTTAGAACATGCTCTTGCGTAGCCTTTTAGTGAAATAAAAACACCAAATGTAGGCGAAGAGGGAATGCTGCTGCACATGAAGGGGGAGTTTGTGATGGTGAAATTAAAATCGTTATAAAGAGAGGTGTTCTGGTGACCGTTGTCACTGATTGACAGTAGTATGTCTATGTAGCAGGCTGAAGCACTGCTATCAAGTGTTTCTTTTAGCCATTTCACTGGCATAGATAGCGCAAAGGTAATCTTGAAATGCAGGTTTATTGATTGAGAGTACGTCATCAATGTATCTGTAAATCTAGTCGAATTACAATGCTAGTTTCTTATTGCTTTATTAAAGCAGAGCCTGCGTGAATTTTGTCTCGTTTGAATAAAGAAATTTGTCAGCGTAAAAAAATAAAGTGTCGTGTCTTGAACAGGCAAATGTTTTCAAATTCAAAAGCATTCAAGAACAGATCATTTTGCGGCATGAACCAGACATGCACGTTTCGGGTACTTAGGTCAGAATCACCAATCGACTTTTATACCCTGAATATGATCCTGTTATCACCAGACGGATCCTTTGTTCAGTACTTGGCCAATCGACAGTATAGACAGGTAACGAATTTTGTAAAAATCTGTTCTTAAATGATACTATTGAATTTGTAGACGTTTAAGACTTGTACCAACGTTTTCTTAAGAATTTCACTCTAACCGACTGACGACAGGACTCCAAGACGGACTCTGTCCAAATTTCGTTAGATAATAAACTTAAGCTCCCCGGCCTCCTGTCCCCTCTGAATGTTGGTCAGACTCCTCGGTTGATAACATGCATGAGCCTGCTACAGCTTTATTCCCCACGCCCTAAATTGTTATATAAATTTACATACTAGTATCCATCTATGTGTTGCTTGAGTCCCCACGTTATGCTGCCTTGTTTGTATGGTCATCTTACAGTGAGGAGGTTGTTTTACAGCACTATTGTGCGTTCTCAAAAACCTCTGGGCTACCAGAAAAATGGATAACCTCACCATTTGCTACTGGCATGGCAGTGTTTTGGTGTTCCTTGTTTCTTTTGCATCTCTTGATGTGCATATCTTCTCTGTTTTTGCATTGGGTGTTTTGAAGTCGATGCTACAGCAGAATGTTGCTGGAGATCCCCTCGTTTCTCTTAAAAGTTTTGGATGTACGAAAAATGATAATTACTGTGCTGTTTAAAGTAAAATTTTCGATTCAATTCAAGTTTTCGAAAGTATCCGCCATGGCGAAAATGATATGAAATACAAAAGGTATTTCGACCTGTTGGAAAGTGGAATATATCTATTGAATTTGAAAGCGTTTAACTCTTGTACATTTTACGTAGACTGAGTATAAGGCTTTAATTTTTGTTTATTTTAAATCCGTCTCAAAACAGAAATATCTATTTATCACCGTCTGCCAGTTCTCTATAAACGATAAATGACAATGCTGAATCAGAGCTTCCTACAAGCTTATCCCATGGCCCAATTGATACGATTTTGTTATCTCAAGACGAATGGATAAAATACATCCACATCGAAAAATTCATCCTTAAATTTGCACCGGTGGAATCGAGATTGCCAGTCGTTGAAATGACAAATATGGATAATGACCATATCCCTGTCTACAGCACAAAATCGATAATTCAGAAAATCAGAAACCGAATGAGTTAAAGAAGATCCTGACGATAATCTCAACAGCACTCACAATAGAGCACAAAATTATACATCGACGAACCCCTAGCAAGCTAGAGGTGGGATCAGGTGCCCGGGAGGAGTAAGCATCCCCTGTTGGCTAGCCGCACCCGCCGTCGATGTTGATGAAGCATGGAAATGAAAATATATAAAAATCATGCACTATCTGACGTTATGTCTATATAGAAAGTGCTATGGCGACAATGTCAGAGAAGTATATTAAAAACACTTACTGTCAAACCCCTCGCGGGGAACTTTTTTACAAGCTCCACACGGCAAAGGGCATAAGTGTGACACAAATGAGTTAAAGAAGATCCTGACGATAATCTCAACAGCACTCACAATAGAGCACAAAATTATACATCGACGAACCCCTAGCAAGCTAGAGGTGGGATCAGGTGCCCGGGAGGAGTAAGCATCCCCTGTTGGCTAGCCGCACCCGCCGTCGATGTTGATGAAGCATGGAAATGAAAATATATAAAAATCATGCACTATCTGACGTTATGTCTATATAGAAAGTGCTATGGCGACAATGTCAGGGAAGTATATTAAAAACACTTACTGTCAAACCCCTCGCGGGGAACTTTTTTACGAGCTCCACACGGCAAAGGGCATAAGTGTGACACAAATGAGTTAAAGAAGATCCTGACGATAATCTCAACAGCACTCACAATAGAGCACAAAATTATACATCGACGAACCCCTAGCAAGCTAGAGGTGGGATCAGGTGCCCGGGAGGAGTAAGCATCCCCTGTTGGCTAGCCGCACCCGCCGAAGGCATACAAAATCAGGATAAAACAGGAACCAAAGCAAACAAACAAAAACCTCCACCATATGAAAAGAAGCGAACTCCCGATATGGGAGTGAGACCAGTTGCCCAGGAAGAGTAAGCATCGCCTGCTTGCATGCAACACCCGTCGCTTCAATTCGGTAGAACTGTCACATCCGGTAACTTCCATTTTGGAAGACAGAGAGTACAATCTTTGGTTGGATGGTTCAAATGGTCTATGACAGAATATCATCTACCATTCTGGAGAGTGGGACATCATAGTGTATGACGAGTTCCCTATATCGATCGTAGAACTTCCTCAGTGACGATGTTAGTCGGTCACAAACATATCCCTGACTGAGAAGCTTATCTGAAAGACGCCTAGCTCTCAGAACAAAATCCGTATATTTGGTACTTGCTCTGGCATAGCGTATCAACTGAGATATGAACACGCCATAAGCAAGCGATGAAGGGATGTTGCTACTCAGAAAAGGAAAGTTTGTAATGCTGAAATTGAAGTCGTCACGTTTTTCATAGAGTGAGGTGTTCATGTGACCATCAGTGTCGTAGGACAACATTATGTCCAAATAGGATGCTGAATTATTTGTCTCTGTAGTTTCTTTGACTTCAAGCTCCGAAGGATAGATACTGCTGAGGTAATCCGCGAATTTTGGATTATTGATGGACAACACATCGTCTATGTATCTGTAAGTGAAGTTGAAGTCAGAAGCTAAGTATTTTTTTCCTTCAGAGACCAAAGATTGAATGAATTCAGCTTCGTACGAGTAAAGGAAAATGTCGGCAAGGAGTGGGGGCACAATTGGAATTCCGACAATTTCCTGGAAGACCTTTCCTCCAAACACCACAAAAATGTTGTCGATCAGAAAGTTTAACATCTGAATAATGTCTGTTTCAGTGTACTTATTTTCAGAATAGGACTTTTCTTTTACAAAATAGGTTTTGTCATAGTTAACAACAATAAATTTGTATTTGCGATTACCGTTCTTACTTGTAAACGCATTACTTATAATTTTTGCGAGTCTTTCTTTCAATTTAGAGTGTGGAATTGTAGTGTAAAGTGTCGAAAAATCAAAGGCTTTGATCGAATGGACTCTACTAAAATGAGTGGATTTCAGATGTTCTAAAAGTTTCTTCGAATTCTTTAAAATCCACATCTGGTTGATACCACTGCGAGAATATACTGTCGAACAATATTTTTGAAGCCCAGATTTGATTTCAGATAAAACTTTGGTGAGTAAGATCGATACAGATTTGGTAGAACATTTAGAGGAACCAGCGATGAAACGTTGTTTGTACAGATTCTTATGCATTTTAGGTATGCACTATAAGTATGGTAAATCTAAATGTAAATTGGTAGTGTCGAAGCCAAAGAAAGCAAGAGCTGATTTGTGGTTATCTATTATTTCAGAGGCAGAAAGGTTTGTTGGGGTGTAAGTGGGATTTCCAGGTGTCGAATTTAAACCCAACTCTTTAACTTGACTGTCGAAATAGTACTTTTTGCAAGTAAATGTGTAATTATTTGAGGCTTTGTCCGCTGGTGTGATGACATAATGTTCTTGGAGGTAGGTAAGCTCTGTGATAACATTAGGGTCTTTAAATATAGACACGAATCTGGTGTTCACATTTGATTTTAATCGGTTAATTCTAGATAAAAGTAACCCTCTGATTGATTTTATCCATTCGGAAAGGGTGTCGAGCTGTACATCCTCTTTCTTTGCCCAACGTCTTGCATATTCCTCACAAGAGTCCATGATAATTTTGACATTTTGTTTCCTTGTAAAGGACATACTTTCTCTGTATTTGGGACCCTTTTTTAACAATTCTCTCAACTTGTCGTTCTTGACTATACTAAGGTCACCAGTAATAACGTGTCCACAAGGAGAGTAGTTGAAATCCGATGAAGAACATTCGCAAGGACGTGGATGTAGTGAGGGATTACTTAAATCAATACACTGCAGGAATCGTTTGTAATTGTAAATTTTAGATGCAACTGTTGGTGTGTAGCTATAGGAAATACAAGGAGTTTCTTTTCTTTTGAAATATGGTGGGATTTTTTCTGTGACAGTTTTGTGATTCAAAATTTGACCAAGATTCAATTTATCAATACCTTTGTTTGCAAATCTTACTTTAATGAAAGGACGGTTTGTTTTCTCTTCTGATTTATCTGATCTAACTGCTTGAAATAAACGAAAGGTATAGAAATGTCCAAGATGACTCCTTGTAGTACATACTCTGGAGAACGTGTATCGGTAAATGTGAGGTCCTTCGTACATTCGTAAATTTCGTGTAACTTCCGTAAAGGAACAGAGTATAATTTGGTACGAATATAATGCAGGCCTAGAGGCTCATTTAAAAATGGAACCAAGTCATCGAAGGAGAAACTATGTATCTCAGGCCTATTATATTTTCGAATGCCATGACTTCGAGGTCTTCTTTGTGGTCTGTTGAATAAGCTAGTTACATTTACCGATTGGCAACCGGGACTTGTTAAGTTTCCTATGTTGCTGATATTATCGTTGCATCCCTAGGGCGCTGCAGTGTTAAGATTTTTTATCCAGAACTCTTCTCTGTTGCGACGGAAAGGTGTGCTCAAATTTGGATTGTTTGTGGGGTGATATATTTTTTCCA
The DNA here is from genome assembly GCA_028142955.1 of Pinctada fucata. NCBI lineage: Eukaryota > Metazoa > Mollusca > Bivalvia > Pterioida > Pteriidae > Pinctada > Pinctada fucata. The sequence continues at coordinate 58,061,709 of AP027104.1, read as the reverse complement.
GGATTCTGACTCTCATAGATAAAACAGAATGATCCGCCTGGTCAAAATGTCGATAAAGGAGTTGACCCCTTTTATTTTTGACCGGTGTCAAGACATTCTTTTTCGGAGCTGACCTTTGGTTTCACCCACATAAATCAATCCACAAAGTGAGCACTCTATTCCGTACACAACATTAGATTTCATGCAGTTAAGGTTTTCAAAACTATGCGTGTTAAATGTTTGTTTTGTGAGATTACTTGAGAATGAAGTGTCTGTTATTAGGATGTTACAAGTTTTGCAGTTCTTCGTGCCGCACTTAGAAATTGAGCAATCGCTTGGTGAAAATTGGTGCTCTTTTAGTATATCGACCACTTCAATCTGACAGGGCTTGATTTTAATATACCCATCTGCATATTTATACCAAAACTCATGGTTGTTACTTACTAAAAATGTTTCATCTCTAATGTCGTGTAAAATAATTCTAGGGACACCTAAGTTACCTGTTGCGTATGTGTCCGTAGACGCAACAGGTTGGGGCCTTTTTATAGTGGGCGACGCCCGAGCCACTTTGTAGGTCTCTTGAGTTCTATCCATTTAAGCAAAAGACTGTCCGACAAGTGCCCTCGGGGACAAATTGTCCACCAGCAGTGACACATGGACAGTTGTAAAAATGACAAAAATGGATAATGACCATATCCCTGTCTACAGCACAAAATCGATAATTCAGAAAATCAGAAACCGAAGGCATACAAAATCAGGATAAAACAGGAACCAAAGCAAACAAACAAAAACCACCATATGAAAAGAAGCGAACTCCCGATATGGGAGTGAGTCCAGGTGCCCAGGAAGAGTAAGCATCTCCTGCTTGCATGCAACACCCGTCGCTTCAATTCGGTAGAACTGTCACATCCGGTAACTTCCATTTTGGAAGACATAGAGTACAATCTTTGGTTGGATGGTTCAAACCACGATCGTACACAAAAGAGAAATAAGGCTGTCCACCTTTGGGGTTTCTACTACAGACTTGTAGAGGAAAGGGTTTGTGCTGAGATAAGGGTTTGTTACCAAAGTTAAACGTCTTAAAATTATACAGCAAGGCTGATACCTCACCACTGTGCAATTTATCGACAAAATAAGACATGAGGATTGAAAACTATTGAAGCCAGCAATCCATATGAAATATTGTATTTGACAAAATGAAGTGGAGGGATGTATCAACTTTTAAGAGCGACTCTTGTAAAATGTAGTTTATTGTCGGATGACACATATGTATGTTAAGGAGAGAATTATAGCATTTTGTTACCAGGAAATTCACTTTATGTCCTGTAAATGAGTGCCGAGCTACTGGAACTTGGTGACATATCGATTTATTGGAGTTGGTATTGTATGATATTTCATTTTTTCATGTTTTACATCATAAAGCATGACTATTTGAAGAAAAAATACACTTTTCAACAGACTTAATACTCAAAATTTGAGAATCAAACTCACTGTGCTATGTTCAAATGTTCTTTTTTCCAGAATTAAATTGAGCAAAGAAAATCCAATATTCAACATGTCGGCACACAAACGAACCCGATATTTGCACTATGATAATAGTAGTAATGAGGTGCTTGATAGAGTAAAATAGAGCTTGAGCTTCTTAAAAAGATTCAGATTGCTTTGTTCTCATGGTTTTTGAAGTTGAGTTGTACATGTAGATTTGTATAAAGAGCCATAATGATTTGTTCAAAATGCTTTCCTTTGAAGTTTGAATATTAAATTTTACGCACATTTAAATTGAGATGACTGTTTTTGAAAGATGATATAGATATACCCGACAAAAAAAGGAACGCACCACTAATTTCTCATGCTATGAAAACATTTTTTCAATCTTGAACGACATATTCAATCAGTACATGAAAGTCAAACACAAAAGCAGAAACCATATTCCAAAAACCACAATCTAATTAGATGGCAACATTTGAAAGCCATTCCAAGGCTCTCAAATTTTTCGTCTTATTTATGAAGAATATGTGAAAAATCAGTCTTTCATGGTTGTCAAGGATCCTGTATCCTTTTAAAGCTAAACAGTATACACTTGAAAAATATGTGGCTAAGCGCGGTGTAAACTCGAGACATTTGAACAGCATACTAACCGGGCACGCTAACCACTACGCCACCGGGGTGGTCGCCACCTAAGGCGGGTACAAGGTATTTTGAAGTTTTTACATGATTAAGAAGGGGCTTCGCCAACGCTCCGCACACTTATTCGTATAGAAATTTCAAAATACCCTCTACCCTATACAAGGCTTGCGAATTATGGAAAAATACAAAACGGAACTTCCCCATGCGAAAAGAAAATAGGACAAACACAAACAGACGGAGGCAACGACACAAGCCCAACAGAATCATCTCCGGTGCAAGTGCGGAAGGCATTGTAAAATGCATTGTATGTGTCGCTGATAAAATTCATCGTGCAAGTTATTTCCATATATCACATGAATTCGGAAGGAACAAATCTTATTGTTACCAACAGTTTCGCTTTTCGCTGCTTGGTAACGGAATGACCAAAATTAAATGTAAATAGCGGCACCCTGAATAAATTAAATTAAAAATAGATGTACCCTATAATTGATGCAATTTCATTGATCCTCATGTTACTTATTCTGTCAAGTGCAAAACGAATCGATCTTCATAATCAGAAACAGTGTCTCGACCACCTGCCCTCTCTGATTGTCGGTTGGTCGGGTGACTGCATGTATGAGCTCGCTGGAGCCGGTAGAGCACGGGTTGTTTTTTATGCATTTACATTTTCTTTTGTAGGTTGCTTGAACCCGTGCATTTTGCCGTCTTGTTTGTGTGGCTCGCAGAGAGGTGGTTATCTTGCAAAGTTATCAATGTGTTTTTAAGACCTTATAGTAACCAGAAAAATGTGGAGTATGTACGGAAGTAATCCGAATAACCCGATCATCTACTAATAACGTGGCAAATTGTCGTCCTAAGTTGGCATCGATTGCCCTTTGGTCTCGTTGGTAAAAGTGTATTCTTTTGTGTTTGGTATTTTGATGTCGTATTTTGTGTCCCTGGTTACTTCTGTTTCTCTTGCTATGTATGTCTACCCTGTTATTCCGCTTGATGTGTTTTGTCGTGGGTGCTGCAACCGGGACCCCATCCTTTCTTTACTAGCAAACAGGTAATGCTTTCAGGACACCTGATATCATTTCCTTAGGAATTCATTTTTGCTTTAAGCAGAACGTTTGATATGATTATTACATTCTTTGTTGTCAGAATATTTTCTATGTTCCTTACTCATTGTCGGTATCGTAGTCTTCAGTGTTCACTTTATTTCTTGTTTTTAATTTCTAAGAGCAGATTCCACAAGACATTATTAATTTAAGTAGGCTTTGAGATAAATGAAAATTCATTTTTAAATTATGTTGTACGTCTTATTTTTTCATTGAATTGAATCCAGGAAACCAAAAATGAATCAGTGAATTAAAGTCAAACACAAAACCTGAAATCAGATCAAAAATTACAATCAAACGCATGGGCGGATCCAGGAATTTTTTTCAGGGGGGGTCCTAAAGTCCGATATTTTTGAAAGGCAAAAAAAAAAAAAAGAAAAAAGAAAAAAACGCAAAGGCAAACGCGCAATAAAATAAAGTTATTTATTGTCAGTTCTGTTTCCAATTATTAATACAACAGGTGACTGGAGAGCAACGGCGTGCAAAAAGCTTAAAATTTTGAATTTTCACAACATTTCTAATATGTAAATACAACAAATGGCGAGCGATAGCGAGCCAGCGAATTTTTTTTCCAAGAAATGGAATAAAATCAAATATTCGTGTCTTTTTAAGTTTCTTTTCGTCTTCTTAGTGCCCTGGTGTGTTTTATATATGTGCAGCAGCATTTGAAAAGAAGGTAGATGTACATGTATGTAATAAATTCTGGCGAGCGGAAGCGAGCCAGAGAAAAATTTTTAAATGCTGACGGCAAAATATTATCAAAATGGAAGATTTCTTATACAAATTCTTGATATATTTTTCAAATATTATGACAACGAAAGGGGAATTGGGACTTCATCTTATGAAATATGTATACTGATAAAAAAAATTTAGCTATGCTTCGAAAATTCCAGGGGGGTCCGGAACCCCCCCCCCCACCCCCTCTGGATCCGCGCTTGAAACGGCTTACAAATTCTACAAAAATCTAAATCAGAATTTTCTTACGAGAAATGAAAATAGGACAAACAGACGGAGACAGTGACACGGTTTCATACAAACACAAAGGACAATTTATCTGATGAACAATCTTCAGAGTCCAGTGCAATCGTTAATATTGATATACGTATATGTTCTATAGTACCAATTTTATTGTACTAGACATGTGTTTCGGATATTTTGAATTCCTTGTCAGTAGTACTTATTGTCAATCAGGTTGAATAAATCAAAAGTGAAATTTCCTGGCGCCGCCTACAAAATAGATGTAAATGTCCTCGCCAATGCATTGTAGGCGGCGCTGTTAAAAGCAATTAGTTATTGAAATATCACATTAAATAAGTTACCATGTTACATATAATTTTTCTTTGTGAATAATTATAAAAAACGAGGGGGTGCTCATTGGCTACGGTATCAGAATTTAGAATATGAAAAATTACCAAAAATTATTGCAAGTAGCGCCACCTTTGAAATATTCAGTGAATAAATTAGATGTTCACTTTAATTCAAAAATGCAATTCCTTTGATCCCAAAGCCTGTCGAACACAATTATTACTAGACTGATCGGAACAATGCTCTGGTACTTGGACTATGTTCATTGCTTGAAAAGAATTAATTAATTATGTTTATATGACATTACTGGTCGAGAACCAGTGGCTACATATTTTTCAAGTTGTTTTTTTGCTAATAAAATTTGTATTAACAAAATAATTCGTTAAAACTTGATATGGTTAATGGTTGACTCTTATTACACTTGATAATGAACTATTTTCTTGGAAAATTTTCATTATTTTGTTTTTATAGTGTCTTAAAATGAGCTTAAACTTGAACACGTTTTGCAAGACTGCTGTACCTGTTACCCCCTATTCGGCTCCTAATTCTCTAAATAGAAATATTTTGCTCCAGTTCTTTTAGAGCAATGAAATTAATCTGTACCCGATTGTTTGGCGTCATTTTTATGAAAAATTGTGAAACCAAATGACTGCACCAATATACTGAATACCCCCACACTTTCCACAGCCCCAAGATTCATGTCAATATTCTCTTAATATCATATCGACTGAATAATATTATTTTTGTATAATCAAGTAAAGAATACATGTATGTGTGAAAAACTGCTGACAAATTTTAACCCTAGGTCCCCTTAAAATGCAACAGGCGGTAAGTTGTCCTGGGCAGCCACTTGTCATCGACTGGTACAGAGTACGTGACAGGTTTTGATTGTTTAGAACTGGAATTGACCCAATTCACATTAATCGAGGAGTTCTCCTATTGGAGGTTAGAAAAGTAATGAAATTGACAAAACACGAACCAATGATCGGACACCTGATTCAGGGATACATTTCTTTGAAAGTAAGGTATAATTTCATTAAATTTAAGTTCAAAATTTGAAGTAGCATTTAGCTGAATGTAATGTGCACAAAATGTTTTGCCCAACATGTTTTAATCACCGCCATTGCAGTCGTTTTATTTGCCAGCTAATAGGGAACAGTCATTATTATTTTCAATGGTATGGAAGTGTGCAAATAGAGTAACATATACTTTATGTATATGAAATGAGAGTCCACATAACACTAAAACATTGATATTTACAAAGTATTTCAGAAGAAATGTAAGTATTTGCTAAACAGTACTAATGTTAACCAGAAATATATGAAGAATGTTATAAAAATGAAAAACAGGTAAAAACAAATAGGATTTTAAATCATTTTAGCAACTTGGTAACATGAACTTTATTCTTCACTACAGATATGGCAAAACCATACTAGTTTGTCAGACATTCTTTTGTCCACTGCACGTCTTGCTGCTGGTGACAGATATTCATGGTGGTACCATGACAAAATGGGCAATGACCATATCCCAATATACAGTACAAAATCGATTATTCAGAAAATCATTAACCGAAGGCATACAGAATCATGTCAAAGCAGGAACCAAGGCAAACAAACAAAACCATCTCTCAGAATTGTCACATCCAACCCAGAAAATATCTTAATCGGTCATGCAAACCTCGCAGAGACCCACAGCTTCCTCCATGTCTTGCTCTGGCTCTGATGGAACCGCTGTCTCAACAGACTTACAACTGCCTCTGCCATCTCATGGGACCTAGTGTTCTTTCTCCACTTCTTTTTTGGAGTTGGGGGGTCAACTTAAATTTCACTTAGTTCCTTTGATATTATTCCAAGCTTGACACGATAGTTTTCCTTTGAATGACCACATGCTTTACATGCTTCGATGGTTGGATTTTCTTGATCTGCAGAAAGAGGCTTGGACTGCTTCTGAGAATTTAAGGCAACGACCGCTTTATTGTTGAAAAAGTAAATTCCTGGGTACGAGAAGGATGATGCCATAGTGGATCAAGTGATGTTGTTATATGCCTGATCCAGTAAACGAGGAAAGAGATTTCGATTGAGAGTTTTACAACCCATGTAACCAAATTTGGATGGCCAAATCTGCAAATTTCTGCTTCAGAATATAAAAGTACACAACACCAAGAGAAGTAAATGAGATGCATAAGAAGGAATGTACAGCAGATCAATCCCATGATGCTTTGCCTTATCGATGAACTGGGGATTCCAATGCGAAACATGATTATTTAAAAGAATTACTGGCCTCTCTTTGCCTAGGGATGATACAAATGCCTCTTCAAACCATTAAAGAAATAAAGCGTTGTTAAGGAAGCCAGTGTCTGTAGAACGGAAAATGAATGATCTGAAACGCCTGCCTCATAGGTACCACGTGGGAGACAACCTGAGAAGTTAATCATAGGTGGACATGATTCCCCTCCAACAGATATGGCCTGGACTACTTTGACATGACCTGACATGGTCACTTGTGTCTGATATGCGTGTCTGTTACCCTTTGGAACTATCACCTTCTTCGAAGATGTAAGTCGTCCAGAAAAGCCAGACTCATCCATATTATGTCAAGTTTGGACATCATATCTTGGAGCAATTGATATGAATTATCAATTTGACATTGAGAAATAATGGCCCGGTATGATTCTAATGGACGAGACCACCTTACAGAGGTGGAATCTTTGTGACGCTATAAGAATGTGGTGATAAAGTTGTCCGAGGGACCTTTCTCTAGATTTATACTTGTTGGTCTAGGGCGCCTCACTAGGATTTTCTTAATCAGGATTCGAAAATTTTGGAAAGTGCCCACTCAGCCATATACACAGAGTAATTGACTACACTAACTTCTTCATCTTGTGAATATGATGGCGCCTTTCCAAAAGATGTACTATAGCCTGAGAATTTCCCTTTCACTTATCTATATACAGTAGATTGTGGGATGCACAATTCATTTGCAATTTTTCTCATAGAAAGACCTTCTTTGTAGAGTGCTACTGCTTATTTATTTCCTCCTCTTGGTGTAATTTTGTGTTCTTGGTATGTTTAATCTGTAAGTACTAATGTTAGAGTTCAAGAATTTGTGTTTTTCTTTTTACTTGACTGTTGTTCGCTAAAAGGGCTTTTCATTACTTATAAAGAAGTATATATTTCTAATTTATGCTCTTTTTTTAAATTAGCACCCAACTTGAATTAATGACCAAATATTTTTAATTGTCGAAAGAGCATTAAAATGAAGGTAATATTTTAATTAACTAGCATTAAAAAACGAATAACGGAGATAACAAATGAGTTAAAGAAGTTAAACAAGTTCCTTTTTGACATACATTGAAATATCAATTTTCCAATGGGTACTCCCTGACATAGGAACGGGGTCACATAACAACTTCCTTGCTCATTGGGTCATTGAATTTGGTAAATTATTGAAGTTAAACAATATTTCATTTATTTGATAGCTTTAAAGTTACATTTGGTCTTGTCAAGATCAAACTATGAATAAACTATTTTGTCAAAATTTTGATAGAAGCGAATGTAGCATACTTAATAATTAGAAACAAGCTGGATACATCAGTCACATATGCCCTCGCTACCTAAATATGATCAATTATTGCTTTTAAAATGGGTACCCTAATATAACCACATTTTCTCCCAAGAAGAACGAATGCGAACACGTGTAAGCACTTATTTGCATAAGGCGAGTTCTCACGGTAGCATAAAAAACCAACATGGCGGACGAATAGCACGTGGGACGAAAAGGAACCGATAATCGGTATTATTAGAATCTGAGAAGAGAAATGTTATAAACATTACAAAAAAAACCCCAACTAGTATTCGCTTTGAATTGGACCAAATGAGACCTTAGAGGACGACCATGACAAAATTAACTGAAGTCTAGCGAGACAAAGGGATCTACAGTGTATATGTACATGTTGTTCTAGTTGTAACATACATAAGATGTATCGATATCAGTTTGTGTTGATGTGTATATATTTTCACAGTATTTTGATACTTATATATATTCACAGTTTATATCTACTTTATAAGAATCCTGAAGATCGCGAGAAAATAAAGACAAATCTTCAACAAACGTGTAGTAGAATACACCTGCCTTTCATTCAAGCGTCTTCATTACATGAAAGTGTGCGATTTTCCACGTTTAACATGGTTATTGAAACGCAATATAATATCTACATACGATATCAATCTTTTATCAACAATGCAATAAAATGCAATAAATGTATGTGTGACCTCAAGTAAGTAATTTCTTATTTACTATCGTGAGAATTTTAAAAAGACAGTGAACACGCGGTTTTCTACACGTTTCGTAGTAATCCCACGATGTAAAGTTCATTCAAGCAATTGGCTGATTGCAGTAGCGTGCTCACTCTGACCTGAATGTAGGACATATTTCTACATACTGTAAATGCAAATGGAGATTTCCGAAGTTCACCGAAATTGTGTGTATCCGAGAATGAAAACGTCTATAAAACAATAATTTGAGAGTAAGTAACATATAGATGTTCAAATGGTAGCGCAGTTAACCTATTTACGGTAAAACTTCGTTATTGACAGATAAATCTCTGCAAATCATATGTACAACATGTACATGTAATGTCAGAAAAGAATTTTCTGTACCATACAGAGAGAATGGGGAAAAGAAGAGTATTAATTAATTCTTATTTCCTCAGAAATTCGTCTGCAATCCGTACTCAGAAAGATAACTCTAATGACTGACTTCTGTGAAGGAGTGAAGAATGTTTGGTACTGGACGTCATTAGGCTGCTCGTTGGGGAAAAATGTGGCCGAGCATTGGTAGTGTCCGAGCATTGTTTCTAGTTCACCACCACACCGATAAAGAATAAGAAACATGGAAAATATTTTCACAATAAAAAATATAATCAACTCCCCAAAAGGAGATTCTCGCTGTTTAATGTTTCTGTGTTGCATTTGGCGTTCCTTGTCCCTTTTGCATCTCTTGTATCTCTTATATTGTGCATTCTATTCTGTGTTTTTGCACGGGATGTTTTTGTGTTTTACTGTGGGTGTTGCAACCGGCTATCATTTATGATTCCTTCCTTATTTTTATAGCCAATTATATTGTTACTATTAGATGAATTCACAATCGTATTCCTCGATAACTCTTTTTATTACCCTCTTGTGTATGGTATAGATATAATTTTAAATTATGATAATGTAAATGTTATAAGCTTTTCATTTTAGTAGCTCATACATACCCAGGGAATCTTTGTGCCTATGATTTAACATTAAATATTATATGATTTGAGTTTACACCACCTAAAATAAATTCCATCCTTGCACTGAACTCATGAGATTGTTTATTTGATAGTGTTGTCATTCATGCATCTTTGGTGCTGTGTTATTGTCTTCGTCAGTTTTGCTGCTGACCGAAATTTGATTTATCATTGATGTGAAAATTTCAGAAATCATTAATAAGAACTTTACATTTTTATGATCAATTAAAAAATAAACAATATATACAGTTACATGGTGTGCGTATCTTTTTGGTCGAGTGTATTATGTGTCATGTTAATGTAGGCGTCTTCAAATTGAATAGCATCATTTAAGCACAGATAAATGTGAGGAAATATTTTTCAATAGCTTTCTCACCGCGTGGGATCGAAACGTACATGTATGATTATGTGATTCCTAACGGAGGTTTTTGATTGTTTTTTTCATCATCTAAGGGATACTCCACAAAACTGATAAGACGCTGCAATAGGGTTATGCTTTTTGCTTAATAAGTCCATATCGTTTATATGTATGAAAAGTCTATAATTTTTGCGTACACTTCAAAAGATAATCAGAAGTTCAAGAACGTTTCTTTCGTCGACAAACTATTGAAGTGTTTGCAAAAACTATGAAACTTTCAGATATCTAAACAATATGGATCGGTTTATAAGACATCACATTACTGCAACGGCTCATCAGTTTTGTAAAGTTTTAAATTAGAAATGAAAAAAACCTTTGAAAGAACTCTTTGATGAATCATAACATCATACGTTTGAATCCCATGTGGTATTTATACACATAGAATATTTCATTTCACAATTCACTGAAGAATGACAAAATTATCGAAGGGAAAAATATACATAAATGTCAACGATAACTTATCCTTAATTTACTCGTTGATATATTTGTACCCGTTAAATGTGCAAGAAAAATAAAGAAAACCTGACCAGTACCTGTTCGTTCAAAATGTAAGTGTTTTTATACGTAATATACATTTTTAAAAATAAATCTATAAACTAATATTTTATAGAATTGTTCGGAATGTCTGTCAAATCACCGTTTACGTCAATCACATGGCTTAGTGGCTGAACCTGAGATCTGCTGTGAGTGGTTCCGTTGCTTCCTCGTTTGACTTTACTTACATTTTGGCTAGCATCTCTATCTATACCATTTGGAATGGAGGACCCGTCAGTCATACATGCCACGGTGTGTCGGTATTCTTCCTCACTTGGGATCGTTATCATATGCTCTACAAAATCCGCCCCGCGTTCTTCGTCTTCCTCACTCATCCGGAGACCTATTGTACGCTGTATACACTATACGAAAATGGTTTTGAATGTTAAGATCATTTTAAGGTATTTGTTATCTGTAAGATTAAAATAGCTATAATTTGAAACAACAGAAAAGCAGTTTTATATTTTTGTTGCCATGGCTACCAACTAAGGAACTTGCTTTTGGGCAAAAATAATTATCTGCTAAAAGAATGTTACAAATTGATGGATGAATCGAGGGGGAAGTTAAAAAACGTTTCCTAAATTTAGAATTGTTTCAATATTAAGTGAGAACGTGAGTCATGAAAAATACATCATGTGTTGCCCGATTATGTCAAATAAAAACAAAATAAGCAAAAAGAAAAAAAAAGAAAAAAAAAAAAAAAAAAAAAAAAAAAAAACCACGCACACACACATACACACAGGCACAACTGTTTGTACTGTTTACCTCAGTTAATGAAAATCAACTAAGGAATAAACAAGTACATGTAATTTATACTTACAATCAGCATAACTAGTGTCAACACTGCTGTCCATACTATTGTAATGATTCCACCTAGTAGCTGTACACCAAATAAGTATAGACCACCACCCTGAAACAACCCGCTGCGTCCCTGAGTTGTGTTCTCTAGATGATCGTTGTGGGCAAACAGTCCGACCGCCAGCAATCCCTAGTGATACACATTATTTGCAACTTTAAGACATCAACCTAACCAAATAAACATCAAAGAAGTACCTAACAGTTATTCAGTCTCAAAGTCGAGAAGGCAACGCCAAATCGTGAGAATTCCCATTGGAACGGTTGCGAACCTCGGAATGGACAACATTCCGAAGTGAGACCAAGTGCCCGGGCGAGTCAGAGTCTCCTGATTGCACGCAACACCTGTCGCAACAGCTTCATGGAAACCTGTCAAATTCTTGATTGTCTTGATGTACATTTTGTCAATTTGATGTACATACCAGGTACATGTAATATGTTTTTTTTTTGGTGATGATGACAGCCATTCAATCACAATGTAGAATGTAACTGATCATTCTGGAAAGGGGTATCTGATAAGCTTTTACTTTATATCACCGTAGCGACTGAAGAACTTCCTCAATTATGATTTCAGCCGTTGTGTAAAATAACCCTGAACAAGTAGCTTACTTGCAAGTCGTATGGCTCTTATGATGAGATCTTCATATTTAGAACATGCCCTGGCGTACCATATCAGCTGAGAAACAAAAAGGTCATAAGCAGGAGAAACGGAATGTTGCTTCTCATGAAAGGGAAGTTTTTAATGCGGAAGCTGAAATCGTCACTCTTGTCATACAGTGAGGTGTTTACAATGTAAACCAAACACATGACTGTCATTTGCAACGCTTTATAGCAAATGATGACTGCTGCGACACTAAAATCTTCATTCGTTCGCTTACTGTGCCGATTTTTTTTAAATTATGCAGGATTAAAAAAAAAACAGATAAAGAGACACAAACTTTTAATACTAAATTAAATTTTTAGGAGCAATTTTGCTCTTTATTACCCATAATCCACACGTGCCGTGTACAGATGAGGCTGATACGGGATCGTCTATTTTCATTTTGTTCACAACAATTGATGATGCGATAGCCAATGCTCCACCAATGGTGCCAATTACAAGTGACTCCCATGGTTTAACAACGGCACAAGGAGCTGAAATATACAATAATTTGAGCTTAGAATTGATTGTATGATTCGTTTATAAGCTGATGATTGCTTCATTCTATTTAGTTGGAACTTTGAATCATTTGTAAAATAATTGTAAGAAGGTTGTTGCAGTTTATACATGTTATATTTACCCGTTATTGCTACAAGCGCTCCAAGAATGGAATTGATGAGGTATTCGACGTCATACTTTCTTTTCTTTGTTGTAAATCTATAAAAGATATCAAATTCTTACTCATTCTTTTCATGATATTTTAGTTGGAACTCCTTTTTGGGGTATCCTCTTTTTATACATAGCCCAAGTAATGTTCTCATGTTACTCGTACATTGACTTCGATGTACCATGGAATAAAAGGAAACTACAAAATTACTATACTTCAGTTTTTCTGATTGATAATTAAAAACGATACTGCATCAGTGATAAGTGATGTCTACTTGAATCAATCTATTGTTTAAGATTCTTACACACGCGAGACGACGAAAAAGGGGGAGACAACACGCTGGAATACGGGTCTTTTTTTGTGCTCATGTCTTTTACACTCTGGTTCGAAAGATTTGAGTCTGTTGAATCAGAGTAAAAAAGCAATGAAAGCAAAATATAAGACACTTATTCCGTATACTAGTATTTACATTCAGAGGCATTTAGATGTGAAATATGTTTAAATATATCCTTGTATTTATTTAGAAATGGAATGAAAATGAGGATTGATGTTAATGCTTTGTGTGTTTGAATTCTTCCTACCAAGATGGACAGGAAGTAGTCAATAGCGAAGACGGAAGTGATCCTACTCGTTTCCTTCTTGAAGAAAATTACACACCAGTTTTAATGCACCAGACCCGAGCCTCGGATCCGATAGCAAATTCTCATCAGTTGTACTTCATGTCAAAGTGATTTTCAGATACAACCAATTTTTTTTTAGTAGAAACCTCTAGTTTGATTTTTTTTTGGAATTTTAAGTACATGGTTCTACTTGACAAAGAGTGCGCGGCTCCAAATGTCCTGTAGGGTCGATACGGTAGCACAGTAAAATAAAATCTATGACCAAAATAGTATTGGAAGAATGATGTTAAGATATTAACCTCCTTTATTTTCGATTATATTTTTGAATGAAATGACAAGCTTCCGAAATAGCAAAATAATGTATTATGTCAAATTGATAAAGGGCTAAACGAAAGCTTCTTTCAGGCGGCAGAGATGGACAGAAGTAATAATTACACTCAAAACATTCAATATCGGGAAACGCTTTAACCTGTTCCACGTTGCTTAAGAAAATAAGTGTCGATAATAAGAAGATGGAAGGGTTCCAACTCGCTGCCTTCTCGATAAAATTTCATAACCAATTTTAATGCACCAGACACATATTTCGGATAGTAAATCGAAATATGAAAATATACTGTTTTATCTTAAAAATACTGAATAATTTTAATATAAAAAACTTTTCATATATTTAAACTTTTTTTTATTAAAACAATTGAAGAGGATAATGCCTTATACATGTATAAGAGTTCTCCGTCCTGCATGAAATCATATGCATAATGGATATTATTCATACATTGTACCTATAAAATTTATTATGCTCCAGTTACACATAAATGATATGCTCCGTCTGCATGTTCGTATTTTTTTCTCGTCTCATGCCGTGATCGTGACCTTCGTCAAGAAGGGAATATCAACGCAAATTCAGTATCAGTATGTTCCGCCCACTGTTTGAAAATCTTTCGCGCAAGTGTGATTGGGTCGACGTGAAGTGAACGTCAAAATCGATTAGGCGTTTAACAGAGGCAATCATTTAATCATGTATAGTTAACTAGAACAATAACAAAATATATGTCAAATCACCATTGAAATATGACGGATAATATTATTTATATGAATAATATCCACATACATTGTAGGTAGCGCTACTGAAATAAAAAAGTGTGGCTCTCCTTTAGAATTCTATCTGATTGTATCTACATGTAAATAAAAGGAACTACTACCTAATCGTAAATTGAAACACTCACGAAATTATTACTCCCGCTACACCACCTCCCACTGATGCATTGAGTGTCGTCACAGCCGATCTGTACAGATAAATAAAGATAAAGGTTTCATGCCACGAGTACTTTAAATTAGAATAAAGTAACCACGGTGAATCGTTTGATTTCAGTACGTGGCCGTCATTTTCATTGGCTGAAAAGTTGGCATGATACCTGAATCAACAAAAACCCCACGTAAGTGCTTAAAAAATGAAGTAACAATAAAAGCGACGTAGATAACGCTGAAAATTTGGGATAATGTGTTTGTAATTTAGTGATATACAGGCATAAATTGTAAGATTTTCTAGTCGCAAATTTCCTTTTACCGCGAAACGGTCATATGTGACTGTATATTCATACAATTAATGCCTGCAAATAATTTAAAATAATGAGCTAATGAAATAATAAGATGATGAGCTAATGAAATTGCTCCTAGCATATGAAGTAATGACAAATATGGATAATGACCATATCCCTGTATACAGCACAAAATCGATAATTCAGAAAATCAGAAACCAAAGGCATGCAAAATCAGGATAAAACAGGAACCAAAGGAAACAAACAAAACCTCCATCACATGAAAAGAAGCGAACTCCCGATATGGGAGTGAGACCAGATGCCCAGGAAGAGTAAGCATCTCCTGCTTGCATGCAACACTCGCAGCTTCAATTAGGTAGAACTGTCACATCCGGTTAGACTTCGTGTTTTAAAGTGTAGAAATGAAAAATATGGATAATGACCATATCCCTATATACAGCACAAAATTGATAATTCAGAAAATCATAAACCGAAGGCATACAAAATTAGGATAAAACAGGAACCAAAGCAAACAAACAAAAACCTCCACCACATGAAAAGAAGCGAACTCACGATATGGGAGTGAGGCCAGGTGCCCAGGAAGAGTCAGCATGCAACACCCGCCGCTTTAATTAAATTGTCACATCCGGTTACTTCCATTTCGGAAGAAGGTGAAAGAGAAAGAACAAATGATAAGGTATCATTTGTTAATTGTTTTTGGTTGCGCGTATGATGCAATTTCCCCTTAATTTTTAGTGTCGATACTTAGTATAAACATTAAGGCATGTCATTTCTGAACTAAGGAATTTCATTGAAAACCATATAAAATAATTGGATAAATTCATGTCGTTTTATAATTTTATAAAGAAAAAATAATAGGTCAGTCATGAAAAACAAGATTTCTGCTTATTTGGAAAACAGGGTCAAAATGCTGGAAATTTGTTGCTAAAAATAGCACATTTGTAACGAAAATACAAAAAAGTGCTGAAATCTACTCATTTTATTTCAATTTTAGTTTTCTTGTTAACATCGTTTCTGTCTAGAAGAAAATTGAGGTATTTGTACATTGGAATGATAGGTATGTACTCAATCTGGACGCAATTTGCGATTAAGACCATGGACGAGACGACACAAAACCGAATCCAAGATATACATTTGGATACCGCTTTATGATTTTGAATTGACAGAACTCGAAGCATTGATAAATATATTCATCAAAGTCCGATCAATCGAAAGACGCAGGGCTTTTATTGTATGGAATTTGCATTTCGGCACTCATAATTTGATGATTCGTGTTCATAATATAAAAAGCGGATGTAATGACGTCAAAATTTAATCAAAGCAAAGGATTTTGGGTCATAATACTCTACTTCCGCTTCGTTATGTATATAAAAGTTACAAGTTAAAGCTTTTCAAAAAAGCTTGCCTGACCTTAACAAAATTACAGTGTTTTCACTTTTTTTAATCAATATATACATTACCGACCCTCCTTACCCCGTAGTCTATCCTTGACCGTCGATTTAAGTTTATAGCTATAGTATACATTGCTGATATGCACCATAAACTCAGAAATAATGTATAGTAGCCCCCCCCCCCCCCAAAAAAAAACATAGCGAGTCACCGTGTATGATGCAAACAAAACGAGGGCTTCTGATTGGGCATGTGGGCCCGATGTAGTACAGTACCGCATCTACCACCAGGCACATTCCTCCTCATTTACAAAGTGCCTCGGGTTTGTACTCCTACTTTTTTTAGCTAAAAAGGAATTAGCAAGTGACCGTGTATAATGCAAACGCAAAGACATGTAATTTATACTACATGTAGTATAACCCCCAGCTTCATTCAGTCACCGATCCCTTCGGTATCCCTTATCTTCACGTATAAGCGTGTTAAAGGAGCGATAACTCTGGGAAATGAATGCTATTTTGTCCGATCTTGTAAATGTTTCTAAACGTTGCTTTTCATCATTGTAACATGCAAACGCCAACAATGTAACATTGACGTCTTGTTCCGTTTCATGGGCATTCCATACCTAGGTGTGCCTGACCTCATGAGATCAGGCAAAACGTTTGAGTCCACAGACGCTTATGGCTTATGGCGGATGAAGGTGGTTGAATATGGAAAACAAAGGAGGGGATCTCCAACAACACCAGGTTGCAGCACCTACAGCAAAACCCCAAAACACCCAATGCAAAAACACAGAGCAGACAAGCACAGAAAGAGACACAAAAGGAATAAGGAACGTCAACGCACAATACAGACACATCAAACACAAAGGACAACACATAAACCAACGAGACCAAGGGGCAACCGGTGCCGACTTAGGACGGCCATCTGCCACGGAAATAGCAAAAGGTGTGGTTATCCTGGATTACGTGCGCACAACCCTCCCACTTTTCCGATTACCCAGAGGTCTCGAAGAACGTACAATTGCGGTGTAAAACAATCTCCTCACTGTCAGATGACATAAAAAAGATACACCAGATATAGCAGTTAAGATAATTATATAAAACGACCACCTTTTCGACGTTATTGTTAGTATAACGCTAATACCTTGAAGACATATATCGTTAATTTTGTTACGTGTACTTACATTTTGTCAAATTTCTATAGTCTATTATTAGGTATTAAAAGGTGTATGGATAGAAATGGACCCCATGTGGTCTGAATTATAAAAATGAAAATAATTACTAAAGGCACTTGTATTGTTAAAATTTTATTCCTTCATTTCAGTTTTACTTTGTGCTCTCTGAAACCATTGGCAAATAATGAATTTTTCAAATATTCCTTAAACAATCTTCTCTATAAATCAATACCGATAGAAATTCACCTTGATGCTAGCTTCCATTTTCCTCCAGAAATACCGAAGGTACTGCCGCAATTAAATGCAAGCCATCCCCACCTGGAAATTGACAAATATTAGATTACTCAATATTTTGTTATGAAACACCACAATGAATGATTAGCTTGAAATATTGTGCAACCTCTAATTAAAATAGGAAAGCAATTTCCTAAAGATCAGCGCCCTTAGTTTTTATGTTTTATACTGAGTTGTGATCGTCAAATAATTAGCAATAAAAGCGGCTTATCATGCTATTAGACTTAAACCATTAATGTGAATAATATGAAAATGAAGGTCATGCATCGGTTGCGCAAGAATTTTTTTTTCAATCAGGATGGTACTGTGACCTACGGCAATAGATCTTTGCTTCATTTTTGAAGATAATCATTGTATCTTAAATTCTATTTCTCATATTGTCGTTTAAAAATAGGATTGGCGTCTGATAAAACTATTGATGAGAGGAAAAGATTCTTTGTCGGGTTGAAAGTCAATCTCACCACAATATAAAAGTTCCTATTAAGCTGCTGACGGGATTGCCCGCATTAGTAAAAGAATTGTTCTTTGCATATCTTCCAAGTCGTGGTTTTAAGAAAGCGGCTGAAACGAAAGCCGATACGCCACCAACAAGATGCACTACCCCCGATCCTGCTACGTCAACTATACCCAATTTTCTCAGAAAGCCGTTACTCGCCCAGTACCAATGTGCCGGTAAGCAATAGATTAAGGTGTTTAGAAAAGAGAACACTATGTATGCAGTCAGCTTTGTTCTTTCAGCCATTGCACCAGATACTATAGTTGTGGCGGTGGTTGAAAATGATAATTGGAAAACGAAAGTTGAGAAGACAATTCCCATGTGTTCCTCTGATGTTTCCACAAAGAAGTACCCTATACCACAGAAGGGATTACTACCATAGCTGTCTCCAAAACTCAGACCAAATCCAAATATCCAGTACGACAGCCCACCAAATATCACATCAATGGCGTTCTTCACCATTATATTTGCCTCGTTTTTTCGTCGTACAACGCCAGCCTCCAGGAGTCCAAATCCTTTAAATGTCAATAGGTTTTCTTTCATATTGTTCTTGGATGAATCATAGTTGTATAAAAAAATATGTAATGCAAAGTACCAATTTTATTTATCACAGTAGTGTAAAATATATATTACGTTTAGTATAAACTCATACATGAAAAAGAAATATTGATTTCTACTACATAGCATAAAGAGACGCTTTACCTCATACAACTAATTTTTTAAATCAAATGTGAAGGGGACTACTGGAACAGAGACTAACTAGTCGTAAGTTTTGCTTTAATGCTTCAGTTAAATATGCTTATTAAAGTAAATAAAAGATTTTGTAAAAAATATTGTTTTTTAAGTACTCACCTGTTTGCATGGTAAATATAATGAAAGAACTTGTCAATATCCACGTGGCATCGTCCCATGTTACCGGTCCAAATGAAAATGGTCCAGCTTCGGCATATGACCCTTCTATATCAGTGGTTGATGTATTTCCGTTTTGTGTTGTCATTTCCTAATTTGTTGCTTCAAAATATTAATCCATCAAAAGTACTCTTGATCGACATATCTAGATTTTTGTACTAAAACATTTAATGGATATGTATCTTTAAATTTTTAAACTAAGTTTAAGCTTTTTAACTATGTTTAAGCTTATTTTGAGATCCTGACGGAATTACCTTCCGTCAGGATCTCAAAGGAAATATTCCGTTCTTATTTGCATAGTGGTGAACAAAAAATGAGAATAAGACGGTAATACACACTGTTTTATTAAAAGTGAACTTTTAAATCCTGGAGCAAACTTTTTTAAAATGTAAAGTATCCCTACCTTGTTAACCATCAAAACGTCGGCTTATTTGTGTGAAGATCTCGGGGGAAATGATGTTTCTACACTGATAAACATTGGAGGATAATATCCTACATAAATCCGTCTGATGGTCTTTGCAATCAATACGGTTTTCCTGAAATCACCTGTGATCGCAGATGCACTTAATTTAATTGAATCGAGCTTTCAGTTTCACGTTCTTAAATCTAGGTTTTATTAAACTTATCATGCTTCTGAAATGCACAATTTTTATGTACCACTTGAGTTTTGTGATCACGATAAGTCAGGTTTTATGATGCAAAAATGATTATTCAATGTTTCACGGCAATTGTAGTCTTTGTCAAACAAAAATTCCAGCGGAGAAACCGTAAAAGAACATACAAATAAACAAACAAAGTAGCCAATTGGAGTCGACATCGGATGGTCATTTGTAACAAATGAAAACTCCTGTGTTTATACATTGTACATAAATATTGATGTGAGGTTTTTGTCAGTTCATGTTCATTGAAGTTTATTTTTCTGATGTTCGTTTCATCCCATCGGTGTTTTCCGCTTTGGTCAGCGCAGGGTGGTCGTGCTGGAGATCTTTCCATATTTTTGTTGTATGTTTTCACAGAATGAATATGAAAGTCTGAGTTTAATAGCCATTCTCTGTAACGTAACCATTTAAACAATTTCGGCACGCATGGTCTCCGATTGTCATGAAATTTCACACATAGGTGGGGACCAATGAAATAAGGAAAATTTGACAAAAAAATTAATTCTAGGTCATCTGGTTACCATGGCAACGGCCTTTAAAGTTGAAAAATTGGCAAAATTGAGCTAATTTGAAGCTTTATAATTTGGTCTATATGTGACATCAATGGAAGATTTTTTATGCATCCTAAAGATTAGGACATAAATTTTTTAATAAGTTCACTAGTAGTGTCTGATATTGTAAATAAGGCTGGTTACCATGACAACATAATTAGCTAATTTTGATATATTGATTTCAAAATGCTGTTTGTATTTTCCAATTATCCTTCTCTCTTGATGGGTATATGATAAAGAAATAGGATTTATTTCATAAAATGAGTAATTTCAAGATAAACCCACTTGTTGCTATGTACATAAGTTACCTTGGCAACGGTAACTATGGTCTTTAATATTACTTATTTTGCAACTTCAGAGTCATTTTTAAAAATTTTGCATCATGATGAACAGATAAAAATTGTTGGGAAATATCCAACACAAAGAGCTCTTTCAAAAACCATGAAAAAGCCATGGGGAACATATGTTACCATGGCAACCATTTTTTTTTATTATTTTCATAAAACAGTAATTAATCATCACAGGAAGTTCAAATTCAATAACAATAAAGATCAAGTAAGCCTCTATCAAAATCAATAAAACAGTTTCAAATAATTAATGGTTGCTATAGTAATTTGGCCATAAATTATAGAAATAAGCATTTTTTGTTGTTTTTCAAAGCCTTTTCCTCAAAAAACGAAACAGGCTTACAGAACCTTTTTTACATATACGATAAAACAAAGTCTAAACTTTATTTTAGATTTTAAAAAATTCAGATTTCTTAACTTTTGATGCCCGTATTCAAGGACTCAAAGTGGGCCTATGTGCAATTTTAAACAATCGTTCCCATAGCAACGGGCTATTTCCTGAATATTTTTCAAAAATTTTCTTTCGTGTAATTAAAGATCTACTTGAATACATTAATTAATTTTCATCACTTTGGATCAAAATTCAATGATCTAGTAAAAAAAGGACTCTAAATATGGTCCAAAATTGCTTTCATTTTTGCGATTTGAGGTCATGTTGCCATAGCAACGAACAGAAACTTTGTCCCAATGTGAATGCTTATGTTTTATTTGCATAACAAACTCAAAAATATATGTAATTTATCGTTGAATTTTGAAAAAAAATGCCAAAAATACTATTTTGATAAGGTACCTGTGTTGTTGCTATGGAAACATATAGATAAGACCATATACCCAACATTATTATTACTTAACTTGAAAGAGCAATGATAGGGTACTGATAATTCATCAGTGTTTGTTTTAGATTATGCTGCATAAATTATGTATGTGACTTCAAAAACGCCCAAAAATGCATTTTTTCAATATTCAAAGTCCGTTTCCATGGCAACCGGATGTGATATTAAGAAAATTTTTGACAAATTTTTACTTTTGGGTCAGACCCAACCTTATGTTCTAATTTCATAAAAATCTGAGATATGCCGTGCCATGCAACATTATTATTACTTAACTTGAAAGAGCAATGATAGGGTACTGATAATTCATCAGTGTTTGTTTTAGATTATGCTGCATAAATTATGTATGTGACTTCAAAAACGCCCAAAAATGCATTTTTTCAATATTCAAAGTCCTTTTCCATGGCAACTGGATATGATATTAAGAAAATTTTTGACAAATTTTTACTTTTGGGTCAGACCCAACCTTATGTACAAATTTCATAAAAATCTGAGACATGCCGTGCCATGCGTCCTTCATAAAAGTGCAAATGCTTACAGAGAATAGCTATTAAAACATAATCATAAGACTGTGTTTGATATACAGTATGGTTGAAAGGTATATTTCATTCTGATTGAAGTTGCAATAGTCATCAATCACATTTCAACACACCGCATTATCAGTTTTTTTTTCTCCCTGATGGTGACATAAAGTGTTACAAGTAAACTCGTTCCCCATGGCTTGGTGTTTGAAGTGAATAATACTTCTTTCCGGCGGCTCTGTCTTAATTTGACATCATATGCATTATTTTGCTGTTTCGGAAACTTGTCATTTCATCCAAAAATAACATCAAGATTAAAGGAGGTAAACATCTGAGCACCATCCCTCCAATGCTACATGTATTTTGGTCATCGACTTTATTTAACTTTGCTACTGAATCGACCCTGCAGGAAATTTGGAGCCGCGCACTATATGCAAAGAAATTGTACAAATTTTTATTCAATAAACAAATAAAAAGCTACTGAAAATTTTTTTGACTGTGTCTGAAAATCATTTTGGCTGGATGCATCCCCGATGAGAAGTTTACTATACGAAACATATGTCTGGTGCATTAAAATTGGTTTAAAAATTTCTTCAAGAAGGTAAAGAATTGGAACATTTCCGTATTATGTACGTGTACCAGATCAGGGTTTACGTTTGTACGTTCATAAAGGATGGGATCTCCAACCAGACTTGGTTTTAATACCCACAGCAAGACACCAAACACCTGATTCAAAAACGTAGAGTAGACAAGTACACCAAGACACGTAAAAGAGACATATGACATAGAAAAATGAAACATAAAAGACCATACACAAATCAACGAGACCAATGGGCAATCGGTGCCGACTTAGGACGGCAAAATGCCACACAAGAGATCTCTCACTTTTCCGGCTACCTAAAGGTATCGAAGAACGAATAATTGCAGTGTTAAATAATCTCGCCACTGTAAGATCGATGACCAAACAAACAAGACAGAATTAGGGACCCAACGAACACAGATGAAAATGTGAATGGATATAAAAAAGGGGGACCTACGAAATAAAGTCCATTCTCTACCGGCTGCAGCAAGCTCATGCATGTTATCACCCAAGAAGTCCGACCGACAATCAGAGAGGACAGACGGTCGTAACCCTGTCTTCTCTAAAGAGGCTTGGACAGATTCAAGTTTCACACTTTGAACTACTACAGAAAGATAATTCAAGTCTGGCATTGTCTACATCTCTCAAGAAATGGCTGACTGCATATAAGATCGCTCACCATACCATTCATGTATTCTCGATATCATTTATGAAAGCGAGGAGATATTAAATCTATTAATACAAATCTGCATTCTACGAAAACCTTACTTACCTTAGCCTTAAATATATGAGAGAAATAAGGTGATCTCCAACAACACTCGGTTGCAGCACCCTCAGCAAAACACCGAATGCAAAACACAAAGCAGACACGCGCAGAAAAAGACGCAAAAGGGACAAGGAACACCAAATCACATCATAGAAACATCAAACACAAATGACTTCACATAAATCAACGAGACCGATGGCAAATCGGTGCCGACTTAGGATGGCCATCTGCCAATCCAGTAGCAGATGGTGTAGTTATTAGATTTTCGTACGAACAACCCTCCCATTTTCTGATTACCCAGAGGTCTCGAAAAACGCACACTTGTGAAGTAAAGTAACTCCTCACTGTAAGATTACCATACAAACAGACAGCATGACAGGGGCCCAAGAAACACCAAGCAAGTACCAATGAAACATCTCAAATCATCATGTTTTCTTTGATTGTGAAGATTTTGGATAAATTCTTTTCCATACGTGTATTGAAATTAATCTTTGACCGCTGAGCGATATAAGTCCCCTACCGGCATAACTCTATGTCCTGCAACTCTGCTTAGAACGCTTCAATTAAACAAAAAATTTAAACTTAACCTGTACTTGCAATTAAAGATGAATGCCCCCGCAAAAATCAGTTCATTACCTACAGTAACAGAAAAGGTATGAGAAACTGAAATTTTCATAAAATAAAAGTCAAGGGGTCCTAAATGTAATAAAAAGAATGTACAAGGTAAATCAAAACCAAACTTAAAGTTATCTGTATCACACTAAGATGTATTCACATACCAAAAATCAGTTCATTATTTGCAATAACAGCCAAGAACAGTTCCGAAAATTGAAAATTTCATGAATTCGCTACGTCGAAGGGCCATAACTCTTCTAAAATAAGGTCAATCAAATTTGATCTGTATCACACTAAGATGTATTCATATACCAAAAATTAGTTTGATATCTGCAATATAGAACCAAAGAAAATGCCGGAAAACTGACATTTTCCAAGTGCAAGGGCCATAACTCTTGTAAAAATAAATCAATCGATTTAAACTCAAACTTTATTTGTATTACATTGAGAACCCGTCTTTGGGTCCCATCGTCACAACAAAGAACACATTCTGATGATTTAAATGATAATTAAAATGAGTGAACGAAAGTCAAACAAAACTGAAGCCAGATTCCAAAAACCACAGTCGAAAGGCTTACGAATTTTGGAAAAAAAATACAAAACAGAACTTTCTCACATAAAACAGGAAAATCTCCCTAGTGCAAGTGCGGAAGGCATTGTCGAATGCATTGTAGGTGGCGCTGTCAAAATGTGTAGGACCAAAAAGGAAGCGGATAGCCAATCCCAATTTCTGTCTTAGTGTTACCAGAAGTTTCGCTGATTGGCCATGTGACCACCGAACAACCAAATATAATTGTAAATAGCGTCACCTTGAATAATTAGATAAAACTACAACTGATGAATTCAATTCCATTTATCCTAAACCCTGCCAAAGATGATAATTTCGTTGAATCTGAAATGGTTTTGGTATAAAAAAAAAAAGAATGTATAGATAAGGACCCGCGCAAGCGCGTGAAAGAATGTCAAAGATACATGTATGTTGAAGTATTCGGATACGTTATGTATGACTCAAGTATGCAATGCATAGGTGTTCTATTCAGATTTATAGATGTCGTCACATATTGTTTGAAACTGAAACGTGGGTCCTGTAGCATCATATCCCACCCATTCTGCTACGTCTTTTGTTACATTTTAGACATAATAATTTTCACACTATTTGGCCATATTACATTGTTAAGATTGAGGATCACTGACGAGGGTTTAGTACCCGAAACGTGCATGTCTGGTCCATGCTGTTAATTTATCTGGTCTTAAATGATGCTATTAAATTTGAAGACGTTTAACATTTGAACTACTTGGTGAGTGTCACTGCTGGTGGACCAAGAGTCCCCGAAGTTGCTAAATTCGATCAACTTCGGTTGATCGTCTGTCTCTTCAACGCATTTGAAATTTTCTGTTACAAAATGTCTTGAAATTTCTAAGACGTGGGTCCTGTAGCATCATATCCCACCCATTCTGCCACGTCTTTTGGTACATTTTTGGACATATATTTTTGTAATAATTTTCACATTTTTTGGCCATATTACATTGTTTAGATTGAGGATCACTGATGAGGGTTTGGTAACCGAAACGTGCGTGTCTGGTCCATGCTGTTAATTTATCTGGTCTTAAATGATGCCATTGAATTTGAAGACGTTTAACATTGGAACTGATATTGATAAATTTTCTTCTGACATTAATTCTAAATAATATAAAAATTTTCAATTTCACCAGTAAGGGGATGACCGTTATCAGTTACAGGATGGAAACACCCCCTCCCCGATATCTGCCAGTCAAGTCCAAAAGAAAAAAATATATATAATCTAAAATTTTTGTTTCCACTAGCTCTATGACTACCCTTTCATTTTGGCGCTGATCCAACACAAAAGAATCGTCCTAGTGTAAGATGAAAGGAAATAGAAAATAAAGTTTTGTTTCTTTTTAATGATATTTTTCTCCGCTGGCACGACAAAATTTCTATTTAATTTCTTTCATTTGATTCATATTATCCCTCAGCATTGATTTAGACGCTAATTTGTTAAAAAACAACGATACTGTTTATGATGTCCATGATCAGAAGTTTTCCAGAGCTTAGTAAAGCGCCAATTTTGTCTGTGGTTTCCATTCTGCATTTCTCGTATCACATTGGGGAATCACTGACTGCCTTTGAAATCTTGCTTCCCACTTTACAAAATTGACTCTAAATCAGTATAAAGACGTGAAATGATTTAATAATTTTCTCATAAAAGGTCAATCAATAAGAAATTGAAACATGAGTCTTTTGAATAATTATGGATTATTTGTTGAATTATCAACTTTAGCTATGGATGAAAGGTCGATTTATAAGAGGTCCTGTGAATTTAAAAGTCACATTTAAGATAATTGTACCTTAACCTTCGAGTGGCTAGATCTTTTTTCAGACTTCGTTGTAAACTTTTCGATATCTCTAGCTATTATTTTTCGGTACATGCACAATAAACCTTTGTTTATATAACTTAATGAAACTACCGGTTGTATGTTGTGAGAGACGTGGGACGCAATTAAACAGAGGCGGGTGCTCCATAGACTTCCATGGAAAAGGCATTTACTTTTAGAATGTTCTTATATGAATGGACGTCGTATATTTCAGAAGACGAAAATGGAATCTTGAATATGTGTCGAGGCGAAATTAGCCTCCTACTAACATGAGAATCGTCTGTCAAGAGTCGTCTTCCTAAAGTTATGATTCGGGGATTAGAAATGGAGTATAACTCAGAAGAAAATAGGAAGTTAATGTTCAGTTCCGACGCCGGTTTTAAACTTTCGATTTATGTTAGGAAACCTGTGAGATATAATTAATGATTACACGTTAATCAGAAATAATTCCTCCTAAACAATCATGACATCATATATCCCTTATCGGCTTTTTCGTTCCTTTCGTAATATAGATTGCATCTATCATCGTGAATCTTGCCAGCCTAGGGATGTTTCTAATGAGTCAAAAGGACGTATTGCAGATCATACATATTGGTTATGTAAGACTGCATTTTCATACTTACATTCAGAATTTGCAAATAGGTATTTTGCATATTTCTTAATAACGTTTGTTTTCTTGAACTTCAATTCTTTCAGATTTTCATTTATGGATAGGTTTTTTTACACAAAATAAACAATATATCCTATACAAATGTTATGACAATCAGATAGTAGAGTATTATTTTCGACTCGATACTATATCGTCTCAAAACGCCATGAATGAGCCCAATTCGAGGGGTTTGAACACGGAAAACTTAAGACGGACACATACATGTATATGACCTCACCACGCAGAGCCAGTGGTAACGTCTGCAACATACACCTTATATGCCTGAAACGAGTGACTATAATGCAATATAGCTCCGAAATTGTTCGGTATATTTAACTGCATGTATACATTTATTGGAATTATTATTTACGTTTACTGTCCTTCCTTTACGTTTGTGGACCCATTATTTTTATAGAGTATATACCATAATGTTAACAAATGACATAATGTGATACAAGTGACAAGTATGGATAATGACCATATCCCTGTATACAGCACAAAATCGATAATTCAGAAAATCAGAAACCGAAAGCATACAAAATCAGGATAAACCAGAACCAAAGCAACAAACAAAAACTATTTGATTCCATGAATCTTTGTATATGTTTGGTGAAAACCACTTTCAAACGTTAAATCTCTTTCAACATTTCCCTTATAGCATCAAATTTCAATAGAGATGACTTTCTTCATATGTGTATTGTCAATATGTTCTATAGTACCAATTTTGTTGTACTAGACACGTGTTTCTGGTATTTTAATCCTCGTCAGTAGTACTTCATACCAAACAGTTTAAATAAAGCCTATATGTTCTGTTTATGTAAAGAAATATGAGATGTGTGCCAATATAATATTTGAAGGTTGAACTGGACCAGTTTCTTCAGTTTTTATCTCTGTTTATTGCATAAATCATAAAGTATATTGTTTCCATTAACCAATCCGAATAAGAGCAATGTTGCTTTGGGAAAGTGTTTAGTTTGCCGTCATCAAATACTATCGTCAAACGGGTGTAATTTCACAAGTAATTGCATCGGAACGACACCCTGATGAAAACAATAGGTGACATATTGCGTAAACTTGTCTAGGAGCAATTATAGTAATATGGAGATTGAACATTGGACCATACAGTACTCTAGACATGTATCTTTATGTCTAACGGTGAATATTAACGTTCTGTGCTTAAGGCAGGAGGATTAAATGTACGTGATTTCAAGCACTACCCACTTGTTTGAAAGACAAGACAAGTAGGCGTAGTATAGGTAAAGTACGACTGATAGATATTCCTAATCACAAGCAATATACGAATAGCACACACGTGGAAATGTTTGAATGGTAAAAACGTGGTTATCTTTTCGAAGAATCCTCGTGGGTGTGTAAATGAATGGATGAAGTCAAGAAAACAAACAATTGCGTCAGAGTGAGCATTTGTGACTATCAACTCATGAACAAAGAAACAAACAATCGTTATACACAAACCCTACAGTCGAAAAGTCAGAGAAAATATAAAACAACGCCTACATGATATTATAATACAACTGAAACATTCTGCAAAGAGGCAAAATTTCATCCCAGCGGATGTAAGACCAGGTGCCCAGTAGAGTAAGCATCTTCTGCTTGCATACAGCTTCCGTCACTTACGCCGTGCAAAGATCAAAGACAGTGGATATGTCAATCCAGTGTTTTTGTATGGTTCCACTGATTAATTAAACTTCATATTCAAAGCTCGTTCTATTTCTCGACTAGAATAGTTACTTAAATACTTTAATATATATGACAAACGCTTCGACTTCAATCTTTCCTGGTTCATATCCCTTGATCCGCTCTCTATTGCATATCACAACTCTATTAAATACGAATTAAAAGAAAGGAGGGGATCTCCAACAACACTAGGTTGCAGCACCCACAGCAAAATCCCAAAACACCCATGCAAAAAACACAGAACAGATACCCACAGAAAGAGACGCAAAATGGACAAGGAACACCAACTCACAACATAGAAACATAAAAGACTACACATAAACCAACGAGACCAATGGGCAACCGGTGCCGACTTAGGACGGCCATCTGCCAAGTAAATAGCAGACGGTGTGGTTATCCTGGATTACGTGCGCACAACCCTCTCACTTCTCCAGTTACCTAGAGGTCTCGAAGAACGTACAAATGTGGTGTAAAACAACCTCCTCACTGTAAGATGACGTCACACAAACAAGACCGCGAAACGCAGAGGCCCCAGGGACACAGATGAATATGTAAATGGATATAAAAAGAGGGCAAGGCGACTTAAGAAACGAATCTTGTATTTTTAAAATTCCATTGACGCAGGTATCACTGTTACAATTGGACATAAAAGTGTATTAAAGCATGAAAAGCATATATGTAAAAAGTTTTCCCTTCAATTTTCCATGAAATAATGATACAATACTATTATAAAACACAAAACATATATGTATGATAAATATGGACAATGACAATATCCAAATACACAGTACAAAATTGATCATTCAGGAAATCACAAACCAAAGGCAAACGAAATCAGGATAACACAGGAACTAAAGCAAGCAAAAAAAAAAAAAAAAACCCTCCACCATATGAAAAGAAGCGAACTACCTATTAGGAGTAGATTCTGCTAAGGTAATCCGCGAATTTTGGATTATTGATAGACAGTACATTGTCTATATATCTGTAAGTGAAATTAAAGTCAGAAGCTGAGTATCGTTTCCCTTCAGAGGCGAAAGATTGAATGAATTCAGCTTCGTTCGAGTAAAGAAAAATGTCGGCAAGGAGTAGGGCACAATTGGTCCCCATTTGAATTCCTTAGTCCTCACTGTTGATGGATATTCTAATATGGATTCTCTGTAAAAACCTAAAACAGCTGGCCGCGGCATGTCATGGATTTTGATGAAACTTTCTGTAATTACCATAATTAATGTAAAAACAATGAAAACAAACCATATCGTTATATTTAACAACGGTTGCCATGGTAACGGGGTCAATCTATTTGACACCCCAATGAATATGATAGATAAGACATATTGTGGTATTCTGTTGCCATGGAAACCATGGTCAAAATTTACTTTATGAACACAAAAACTTTTCTTTATAAGTTCAACTCTAACAAGAATAACTTTTTCGGGGGAGGGGTTTATCAGGTAGTTGTTAATATTCAGTCAAATTATGTGAAAATTTAGCTAAAAATAAGGTCTAATTTTAGGGTTATTTTTGGCCTGTTTTTTTTTTTATTATTTTGAAGGTTGAAAACCGTTATTTGGTGAATGTTATGGGTATTTAACATCACCTCGCCAAAATAAATGTCTATAGCTGGAAAAAATCAAGAAATAAAATTTATGGTGAAAATTTTGTCATGAATGCCAATCAAAATCCCTTGCTATAGCAACTTGGAATCCATATTACCATATACCGCATATTTAAAAACATTGTTTTTCCTCATGTTTGAGTCCTATGATTATGAAATAGCATACCTGTATACAAATTATATTTATCATTATCAATTGACCTTCAAATCATTTCAAGGTCATCTGCCCAAATCTCAAGGTCATTTCTAACTTTAGACTAAAATTAAGACAAAAATCAGGATTTCCGATTAATTTAAATTGATTTCTCTAACTTATTTCATAAGATATTTTGATTTTAAATATTTACAGTTGAACAACCTATCATAAGAAGTAGAATTCCTCACAATTTTGTTACATTGTATTTTACTTCTATGTATGACATACTTTCAAAAGAGCATAAAATTGAGATTTTCTAAAATTTTCTCGTAAAATATGTGACATTTTTGGGGGTCTTCAATGGACTTTGATAATTTTGATACTCATCCCAACAAATAATACATTTATCATACTTTCACCGATAATTGATTGTTTTGCCAAGGTTCCATACTGTTTACTGTTAATCATGTCTCTTTTTAGTGAAAAACCACAAAATTTGGCCTGAAAATAGCAAATATTTTTCAATGACCTTGAAAATTGAGCAACTGACCTTGACATTTTCTCAAGGCCATGATAGCATCAAATGGTCTTTAATACATCTACATACCAAGTTTTGTAACGATAGCAGGCATACATCTTTAGAAATTAGCTTTTTACTTACGACAGGTATTTACATCTTCGTACCAAATGTTGCCATGGTAACCTATTTCAAAGGCATGTAAACAGAAAAATCTCACTATTACATAAATTTCCTTCGATTCCCATGAAGTCCTAGGATAATACTCTTCAGGAAATAGTCAACTGTATTTCAAATCTTGTGCAATTGCATTATTACTCTTGTCAAAAGTAAATAAAATTTAGGTAAAATAAGGCCTAAATTGGCCGAAAATGTCTCATTTTGAATAAGTAATTTTTCTTGGAATTTTACGCAAATTTACATGACACACAGAAAGAAGGAGCATCGAAACATCAAATTGTATCAACTTAAGAGGATTTAGATAATCTTTTCGGAAAATTACATATACATTCAACACTTGTTTCCATGGTAACGGGATGCATAAAAATGCCTTGTTTAAGGGTGTTTTTATACAAAACCTTGGTTACCATGGCAACGGAACGTCGGAGAAAAAATTCGAAGGTCAATTCGTTTTGAGGACATCATATTTACCTTATACACAACAAATATCCAAAATCTGAGGCATGTCGTGGCCAAACATGTCTGATTTTTTAGGTTTTTACATAGAATCCATATTAAGTATAATAGATATATTTGTCCTCAATGTTGATAGATATTTTAAGTATAATGATACCATACCTTCTGCTATTTCCGTGGCAGATGGCCGTCCTAAGTCGGCACCGGTTGCCCATTGGTCTCGTTGGTTTATGTGTAGTCCTTTGTGTTTGATGTTTCTGTGTTGTGCGTTGACGTTCCTTGTCCCTTACGCGTCTCTTTCTGTGCTTGTCTGCTTTGTGTTTTTGCATTGGGTGTTTTGGGGTTTTGCTGTGGGTGCAACAACCTGGTGTTGTTGGAGATCCCCTCCTTTGTTGTTATATATGATATTATAAAACACAAGACATATCTTTGTTCTCAATGTTGATAGATTTTTAGGTTCTAACTAACCTTAACGTGTTATTGTGCATGACATAAGTTATGGATGTTGCGAGAACGCAGGAGGTACTTACTCTCTCCGGGCTTCTTCATTTGGGATTAACTTTTTTTTCTCTTTTCATCACATGTGTATTTTTTTGCTTTAATGTGATTCATATCCCTTTGTTTGTGTGTGTGTTTTTTTTTTTATTTCTGATTTTAGTTATGTGTTTTACTATCCGCTGGTTACTTGACAGATTAAAATTCGCGATTTTTTCTTTTATGCATGTGATACATCATTCTTGGATGGAAGCAAAGTGTTTTGTCATTCTTTCTTGTATTCTTGTAAGGTTTTGAAATGATAGTAATTTTGAAATGCTAGCGTTCTCTCCGCTGTTACGCGATAGTTTGAATTTATTCAAAACACAGCAATCCACATATGCAAAATAGATTATGTCCATCGCCCGACGTACCCTTAGGACATTTCGTCATACTGGTATCATTTCATTATTAAAATGTTTCGAGACGCCCGACTCATGGACCGTTTTATGGCATCTGCTGTAAACTTAGCCTGGACAATAGACATGGAATAATGGACCAGACGGTATACTAGGCACGTTCATATTATTACTTTCTTTGCCTGAGGAATGAGCCAATTCACATAAAGGCTTAATATGACCCTACTTTGCGAATTTACATTACCTATGAGACATACCCCATATTGCAAGGAATAGACAATCTTTCTACGATCAATATCAGAACTAATGTATCTCAGTGAGAGCAATTTTATAGGTATGTTTTATATATAAAAGTCGATTGTCGGGCTAAGCTCCAGTCAACCAAGTTTTGATATTTCATGAAGTCCATTATGTCGAATGAAATGTATTGAAATCTATCGTTTAGTTAAAAAATATTTTGAAAAATGCCCATGAGGCATATATTGCATTCTGACGCAAAAGCAATCACCTTTTGTTAATCAAAACTTTTTGCAATTGAAGTTTTCTACCTGTACAATGTAACAGATTATGCATTTAAGTGCATGGAGCCTCATTTGTCCTTTGTGATATCAATGTCCAATCAAGCATCAGAGCATTATGATGTATTACATAATATAAAATGTTTACATAATATTATTGAAAGTAAATTTAGGAGTAATTACCTGTCATTGATTAATGATTACCCTTGATATGCTTCAAAAATAAAGATGATGAAAGTTTCGGATGACGATTTCTCATTACACGAAAGCTTTTCATGCAATTTTTTTATAACGAACATCTCTTTTATAGATGCTAAGAAATTAAGAGACAACCATTTAAGAGGAAACGGCTCGTAAATTTTTCCGCGTCAAGCTACTTTTCTCGAACGCAGAACAGACAAGATTTAATTATTTATAAGTTCAAGATGTTACATAATTATAAATGAAAGGCCGTAGTGGACTAGCTTCAATTCCTTAATAAGTCGTATGACATTCGCTTTCGTACGGTTGTCCAAATATGTAAAAACATTCAAATTTGAAAGACTAATGTATACGTTTGAGAGGAACAGTTGAAAATGGGCCAGACTTAGATTCATCGATGGTCATCTTGTTTGACAATCTGATAGAAAACCAACTTTTTCGCGTGGACTTTCATTATAATTTGATTCCTGTAAGATTTCATGAAATTCCGTACAACGGCTCGGGTTTAGTTGAAACTAACTTAGCCAATCAAATCTGTTCAGGTGAAATTGTTTGGTTGATTTACATGGTGGACCAAGAGTCCCCGAGGGCACATGTAGCCAAGTTGGATCAACTTCGGTTGATCATCTGTCTCTTTATCGCATTTGAATTTTTCTGTGACAACATTTCTTGAAATTTAAAGAAAAAGTGGGTCCTGTAGCATCATATCCCACCCATTCTGCTACGTCTTTTGGTATATTTTTTTGGACATAATTTTCATACTTTTTGGCCATGTTACATTGTTTAGACTGAGGATCACTGACGAGGGTTTAGTACCCGAAACGTGCATGTCTGGTCCATGCTGTAAATTTATCAGGTCTTAAATGATGCTATTGAATTTGAAGACGTTTAACATTACATGTATTTCGCGGTTTATTAAAGTAACCCATTTCGCATGGATCCGCTCCTGCTTGTTTGGTATTCAAATTCACTAGACACACTTTCTTGATACGAATCTGACAGCAAAAGAAGCGAAGGTTAGTTCACCTCGAATAATTATAGGTATACAGTAGTCGACAAAAAGACCCTTGATTTCTGTTTGATGTAACATTTCCCGAATTCCATACAGATGATGTAGAGGAATACTAGATAAAATGAAAAGTTAGCCGTTGTCTAACGTCTACAGACACACCAACAATGATCCATGATAAGAAAAACAGAAGCAAAGAACATATTACATTACTTCAGTAGTAACACGTCTCTCTCTTGAGCAAGTATTTCCAAAAATAAATCAAATTTTGAATTAAATATTGGCGGATATGAATTCACGTTTCAATCTCTAATATATTTTGGTGGCATACCTTTGCCTCCTTCAGTCAATATTAATAGTTTAAAAAATAATTGTATCAACAAATTAAATATGTCAAGTTTGCATGTCTTTTAATATTTTTCTTGCATGTTGACATAATTATCTTTAAAATGTTGACATAAATACGTCGCATGCAGACATGCCTATCATTTGTACATGTTTGTACAAGAGTTTAAAACTGTGACAAGAAGCGATATCTGACCTATGACTGTTATTTTCGAAAACCCAAGGATATGAAAAATAACTCCAGTAAGATTACCCTGAACTTTCCAAAGCAGAACACACCCTCATGATGCAACAAACAATTAATGAACATAAAACAACAACTTCAACGAACAGTAGGCGACAACGACATGAAACAACACAATCATCGAGCGGTCCAACAACCAATCAAAGAAGATATACCAAAACACGATGCATGACAGTACATAAAGTTTGAGCATAATCAATATGTACCATGTGCCAACTTTGGACGGCCGTCCGCTATATAAGAGCAAATGATGATATCATCTGGATTTAATACTCGGAACCCCATTAATGTCCCTGATATACAGAGTTAAAGCTGGTGTATCAACAATAATTTAAAAAGCCCTATCTCTGCAAAGTGACATCACCAACACCATAAACAGTTATAGTTCGGGACCCTAATTAACAGAAAATGATGTCAAATGATATCAAAAGAAGCGGGTATATGGAAAACAGTGTTTACTCCGATGGCTGATGCTAGCTTATAATTAATCACCCAAAAAGTTCGATCAACTGCTTGTCAGAAAAAAATGATCAGGGCTCGGCACTATAAACTAAGAATTGACTTAATCAAGTCTTAATTTCAATTTTCTTTTGTCTCACCTAAGTGATGACTTGAAATGAATCACAGAATTTATCAATGAACTCAATATTTCACATTTTCACTGATTTGCTATATACCGTATTTTGAGAATATTAATAAAGTCATTTCTTAGTTTATGGTGCCGGGCCCTGGACTTAATCTGATGAGAGCCCTGTCAACATGATTGATCAGTTTGCAGTGCTGCAGAAGGTGCTGGTAAGGATTATTACATGCCATCAGAACCATGCTTAGAGACGATTTAAGTTTGGTCTGTCATATTTTGTTTATCAAGTCACCGAAACTGAAATACACATACATACTTTAAAACTTAGTTGTGTAGAATAATTATTATTAAAATTTCAAAATTATCTTAATCGAACGCATTTGTTTCCTCAAGCACACAGATCACAGACTGTTTTTCGTAAGCCCTTATACTTTTGATATCCTGCTCATATCCCTTCCTTTTCTGTATGATTGTGTCGTCATGTTTCAGCAAGGATGCTATTTTATGTTGTAAACCGCTGGGTACCCGGACAAGTTGAACTACGCACATAATCCAGAAAACCACGCCATTAGCTTCTAAGTTAGCAGATGGCCGTCCTTAGTCGGCACCGGTTGACCATTGGTCGCATTGATTTATTTGTAGTATTTTGTGTGAATCATTTTGATGTCGTTGTTGGTGTTTATTGTTTCCTGTTCCTTTGGCGTCTTGTTACCCTCTGTGTTTTCACATTCAGTCGTTTCGGTGTTTTGCTGTGTTTACTGCTACCGGTTCCTGTTGGATATCCCATCTTTTCTTCTAGAATGCATTGTCTGAATCTTTGACGTAAAACATTGTTTTAGTTATTTGTTTTTAACCATAATGGTGTATCAGCTGATTTGCGAAATGCTGATACCGTATGAAGGCAATCTGGAAAAATCTGCTTCAAGCCAAGGAAAATTTACTATGTTGAAGCCAAAAACATACCTTGTTGTGATTTTTTTCCGTTAAATATTCTAATATTGTTGTTTTGTTAATCGTTTTGAGCTTTGTTTAATACTAACTTTGGTGGGTCAATCATAATCATGTTGATAGTAATTTATGAAAAAAAGAATTTTGTTCATAAAGAATTAGTGTCTTCATTTGTCTTTTGTTACGGATATGCAACACACAGCAAGCGCATTTTATTGTACATTTATTTCGCTTTAGCACATTTCATACAGTAAATGCACTTGCTGTGTGTTGCATACCCGTAACAAAACACACTATATGACATTTCTTCTTTATATATGCGCCAAAATTGTCAGTTTCATTTCTGTTTTCTGAAATCGCGTTTTTACAGGTAAAGAGATACGTTAAAATTTAGGTCACCTTGGGTTAAGTTTGCAGATTATAGAACAATGGGTAATGATAATAAACTTGATCTGGACAATCTTTATTTGCTTTTCATTAGAGTTTTCCTATTTTGGTCCTTTCTATCTCAACTTACAGTTACAAAACAGTACGAGAGTACCCGTTCCTTTTAAATTATGTTTAAGAAATAAGAGTGTTTTGTCGTCACATACATATTTGAGGATGAGAAGGGAACTCCAATAAGACTCAGTCGTATCACATAGAGCAAAGCACCAAACCATCTATTCTTAAAATGGCATACCGGTATTCAATGATAACTCTTCTTATCACGTCAAAGACTACATTTACCATGTTTTTATAAATTTATGTTGGTAAACAATAATACGATGATGAAGAAAAATGCTAAGATTTTTGTTAATTATGATAAAGTTAATTCAAATTTATTGATTGGAAATTTACTACGTTATTTGTGTGTCACTATCCTGGAAGCAGAACATTATCTGCAAGCAAATGAAATACCTTCAACATGAATTCCGAAGCTTTCTAGCTATGAAAATAAGCCATGTAGAAATAAAACAGAGTAAAAGTAATAATGAATCATGGACGGACTCTATAATGACATGTTCAATACAATTAATAAATGTCAAATGAACATCATTGTACCGTTATCCATTGTCGTTTTAGATACCATAAAGATACATTAAGGTACTATGGTCTTGTGCAATGTCTTTTTA
Organism: Pinctada fucata; assembly: GCA_028142955.1. NCBI lineage: Eukaryota > Metazoa > Mollusca > Bivalvia > Pterioida > Pteriidae > Pinctada > Pinctada fucata. The sequence continues at coordinate 58,024,004 of AP027104.1, read as the reverse complement.
TCAGAGTGATCTGATCTGTCGAAGAAGGTCACATGTTCACATAATGTCACGTGTTCAATGTCTCTCCGGGTATTGTTGTTATGGTTGGTACAACCTTATCATTACGAATCAAGTTATGGCTGGATACTCTGGAGAGAAGAGATCCCCTCCGAACGGCTGACCTGAACTTATACAGGGCATGCCTGCCGTTATTATTGTTATTTTTCATAGCATTTGCTATCGTGGCCAAAGTCATTTCGTTCGATTTCTCGGTCTTTTCTTTGTCGGAATCTTGAGTACATGTGACGTTATTATCTTCATCGGAATCATCCCCCATCATGTGTTCTACAACATCAGCTCCCTTTCTTTCATCTTCCTCTGACAGTCTCAGACCGAAACATCGACGGATAATCTGTAAACAACATTAAACACACATCAAAAACTTACAAAAAGATCAGACATCAAATAAAAAATTACCATAAAGGTATCGGTCGAGTCTTAAGAATTCAGTTCTTAATAGAAAAGAAGATAAAATGTTGGCTAAAAGTGTGGAATGTTTCAAGTATTCTTTCATCGCTTTTACTTTAAACTCTCTTTCATTCTTTTTTTTTTGCTAATTTTCATTCTGAAAAACATTTTTTGGAACTATTCAACAAATATCTTTCATTAAAATCTTTTGAACTTTGCCTTTTACGACGATATGGTAATTCTGGTATAGAAACAATCAAATTGTCTATCCGAAGTGACTATTGTATAAGCATTCGATTGAAATAATTTTTTGCATACCATACTAAATCTTGACAGATCTTGTACTTTTCAAATAATAGCTAGTTTTTCGTTACTTTGTAAATTCTGATAATTTAAGTTATTGATTTGACCAAAAAGAAACCCCTCAAAACAAAACAAAATAAGCACTTTCGATCGCAAAAAAAGATCCTAACGCACTATTTTGATTTTTACTTATTTTTTTGGATTTCTAGAGAAGTTTTAATCGAAAAAAGAATATAAACCCTGTTTCTTTTCTTTAAGAAATTGAAAAAAAGGGATATTACATCTTGACCAGAATAAAACATCGCTACGGTATCAAGTAAAGCAAGGGACTTTCAGCTAGTGCATTTCATTTTCGTCAAATTCATCACACTCTAGTTACGTTTCCTCATTTTATAACAAAAAATTCTTAATACTAGAATAAGCTGTTGTATACGTTTCACTAATCAAAAATTATTATTCATTAAAAATAAATATTTAACAAGTGTTCGGTTAGAAATTTTGACCATTTTATATATCAATGATATTAAGGGATTTTTCAATTTCGTTTTATGAAATTGTTCCAGCCAATAGTGTCCTGTGTAAAAATTAAATTACTGTTTCTTTGTGTTTTGTCCTTGAAATATACAGTATTCGAATACGACTTCATAAGTATTGATACTGTAGATTTTGTCAAAGTCGACCTAGAGCATGAAGGATGGGACATTTATCATTAATTTCAATTTCTTGGAAATGTACGATGGCTAAAATCATTAGAGCATATATTATTAATCATTAATTGCAACGACTAGATTGGTATCACTGCTTACGATATTTTGGTTCCCCGCGTCTACCTACTTTATCTGTGCACCTGTACTCCAATTTTGTTCATTATATAGTAATAACTAGATATTGAAAATTTGTGCACTGAAATTACTACAATAGAATATTTATTTCAATATTGATAATGTCATCCAATGGGCTGGTATCTCTATTATTCTGCGAGGATATCGCTGTCCTAATTTCAGTGTTTCAGCACTTGATTTGAAATATATTTGCAAATTCTGCGTCTCCAACCTTGATATATTATTCAAAAGCTCAAGGTAATTTCCCTGAAGGCAAAGCTCTGTCCTAAACTGGTTCTTTTGTATAGCTTTGAGATCATGATTTGATAATCAGCCTTCATACATGTATATTCGTTATTTGGATCATCAGGATATCATTTCCATTGTTATTTTCAAGAAACGAAGAATCTGATTGCCTTAGAAATTTTGTTGATACACCGATCAACAAATTTTTTCACGGAAGTCTATTTATAGCACTATCTTTTAGAACCGGGATCTTTCTCAAACACGAATATGCTCGTAGCTGAAAATACAATTTGTTCATATTTGCTTAAATTTCAAGGGTACCATTTCTTTTCTTCTTACTAAAAATAACTTTGCAAGTAGGATTTCCTCAAACTAGTCATCATTCCAAAGAGATAGAGAGACGATCGTTCGCTGTTTGAATCATGGCGGCTGCCATAACGTGTTTATATCTTAAGAGGCAGTTGTATGACCCCCGAACTTACGAAATATAGTGTGGGAATTTATTGTTATCAGATCAAAGAAAACAGTCTGTTTTTCATAAGTAGAGGATATAAAATTATAAGAAATGAATCTTATATTTTTCCTGTTGAAGCATGTATGACCCAATAAATTGGACGGAAAACTTTTTCATCAACGCGCTACGCTCATTGATAGAGTTTTCCGTCTGATTTTTTTTGGTGATACCTGCATCAACAGAAAAAAAAATTAGATTCCGCCGTCGACTTTCACGCCCAAAAATGAAAACAATATCTAAAATACATGCACTGTCTGAGTTTATGTCTATATAGAAATACACATTTCAATATTGAAAAAAAATAACAACATAAAATAATCATCATTATTCAAATGTTGGTTGTTGCTGAGAATGTACCAAAGAAAAGGGAATGATACCAAGCGTGACCATCTGCACTTACCCAACGAAACAAACCCACAAGAAAGTGACACATAAATGACATCAGACAAAACTAAAAACCGCAAAAAAAAAAAACCCACAACAATATTCACTAGAACATCATACAAAACAGACGTACAAAGATCAAAATGGCGTAGCTTTGTTTCTGTCTCTTCAACGCATTAGAAATTTCTGTTATCAAAAAAGCATCATATCCCACCCATCCTGCCACAAATTTCTGTACATTTTTTGACATAATAATTTTCATACTCTTTGGCCATATAACATTGTTTTGATTGAGGATCACTGACGAGGGTTAAGCACCCGAAACATGCATGTCTGGTCCATGCTGCAAATTGATCTGTTCTTAAATTATGCTATTGAATCTGAAGACGTTTAACAATTGAACCACTTGGCGAATGTCATTGCTGGTGGACCAGGAGTTGCCGAGGGCACATGTAGCCAAGTTCGATCAACTTCGGTTAATCGTCTGTCTCTTCAACGCATTCGAAAATTTCTGTTACATGTATCAAAAAATCTTGAGATTTATAAACGTGGGTCCTGTAGCATCATACCCCACCAATCCTGCCACATTTTTCGGAACATTTGTGAACATAATAATTTTCACACTATTTGGCTATATTACTTTGTTTTGATTGAGGATCACTGACGAGGGTTAAGTACCAGAAACGTGCTTGTCTGACCCATGCTGCAAATTGATCTGTTCTTAAATGTTATTGAATTTGTAGACGTTTAACATTTATCATCTGTGTGACACGGAAAGAGTTTCCGAAGTTAGTGTTTCAAATTCACAAGTTGCGATACCTTCGAAATCAGTATGAGTTGTACTTTTGTACTTAAAATAATTTTTCTATAGAAATTTTAAGCAAAACGCCTTCTCTTATAAACCCTCCATCATTTCCACAATCATATTACCAAAATGCCCCATTCCAGTTTCGGTCAAGGATTTCCTTTGTTAATGATAGTAGTAATATCTTTTCATATTATTTCTTTCTTTCAGTTCACTGTCCAAGAACAATCAATCTTCTTTTTAATGCTTCCGTGTTAAGTCTTTGATGACTTGTTTACACGGAACATTACATTGAACCTTACTTCATGTATCACGGACAATTCTTTCAACTTCTCATGATGATAAACAGAAAAAAGGACACAACAGGAAATAAACAAATTATCTTTACCATTAGTTTCTTGAAGATATTTGAAAAGAGATAATAGAAATGTACTAATTCATCATCTTCAAGAAAGAATGCAAATTATTCAATATCTGTGATCGACTCTTGAGATTAGTCCAGAAAGTTCCATGAAATCCACACCAGACTGAAGACATCAAACATCCGTTTCATGAGTTATATGAGTGCTAATGTCCTTTAAGTAATCACGTTTACGAAACGTTCGTTGTCTTACGAAGTTATACTCCATTAGTTTATTATAGACAGTTGACTGACTTCCAAAAACAGACCATAAATAATGGTCGAGCTATGTTTAAAAGGAACACGAAGAGTCCTTAAAGAGCATCTACCTAGCGGTAAACCTATTCTTAGATGAAAAACATCTTACAACAGCAATGAAACAAATATTTTCTTCTAAATTGCGACAAGCACAATCGACTAAAAGGTTCCATAGTCTTTCATTTGAAGTTGCTTTTGAATTTTGAAGATTTTTTTAAATTACAGATATGCTGTTTTGGGATACTACAAACATGTCCAGTCTTATCTGAATTAAATACCCCAAATGTCATTACCTTTAACTCAAGAATAGTTTCAACATAACACCACTTCTTAACTGACGGTACTCTGACAAAAAAGAACTACGTCCCTTTAAGTAGGTTTGACAAATATATTTGTCAGCTTATAGGCATTCTACGTCAAAACTGAAATTTCAGAAAATTGATTGAGCATGAACAAGAGTGAGCATGGGGGGTTGTATGTTTAGAAAACGAAGTGTCTTACCACGTTGCAAGAGAGCAGCCTTTTATACAGAAACTAAATGTGGTGTACCAGACATAAATGTTACGGATAATGAATTCTCATCAGTGGTACATTATACATGTACTTACCAATAGCATGATCAGCGATGTAAGGACACTCCAAGCAACAATACAGACACATGCCAAGGTCTGGACACCGAGAAGATAGAATCCACCTCCATGGAACAATCCACTCCGACCTTGGGTGGTGTTCTCTAGGGGATCGTTCCTGGCGAATAGGCCAACAGCAAGCAATCCCTACAAATATTTCGTCTAGAACATTCATTTGTAAGAATGGTGAATCAGATATGTATCCTCTAAAATGCGCGAATTACTTCAATAGTAAACTGACTATATTACGATTCAGAGGTAAATATGTTGATGCGAAACCTAGAAACTGATGCTTCGATGTATTTTGTTTGACATTACTTTGATAGCATTTAAAAGTTTTTATGTCCTCATGAAAATGACAAAATGCAACCAGTATGTATGGCAGTCTAGAACAGTAGCAGCTTTACGTGTATTGTACATCTCTCCTAAAAAGGAGATAAAGATAGTTAAGCTGGCTAAATGTGTAAAATAGTGAAACACTCTTACAAAATGAGACAATAACTTTAACTACTTGGTAGATATATATAAACTTCTCTTTCTAATAATCGGGTAATGGAAAAGACAAATAAGGATAGAAAATGGTCTCCATCAATCTCAAAGCATTAGATATGGCAAATCTTCACACAACTGAAAATGAATCAACTGAGACATTAAGAAGGGAATGGGTATGACACATTTGAGAAATAAATGTTTAATTTTCAAATATTGTTTCAAATTATCCAACGTTATCAAGAGCGCAATTGATATGAATTTCAATCAAAACAATATTTGAGAAATCTTTGATGGTGATGATTAAAAAAGGCGATGTGGTATAAAGGGACACGAGTATTCAAGATATCAAGGGGATTACGTCTCCTTTCATCTGATAGTGATAAAACTATTCTTTTTCATAATTTCTTAATTTGAAAGTCTTGACTTTTCATTTTCTCATAACTATAATTAAACATTAAAGATGTACCTATCAGTTATTCAGTCTCAAAGTCGAGAAGGCAAGGCAAAATCATTAGAATTTCCATAGGAACGGTTGCGAACCTCGGAATGAATAACATTCCGAAATGAGAACGTGTACCCGGGGAGAGTCAGCGTCTCCTGATTGCATAAAAAGAAGGGAGGAGATCTCCAACAAGACCCCATTGCAGCATCAACAGTAAAACACCAAAACACCCGATGCAAAAACACAAAAGACGAGTACAGCACGAGACGGAAAAGAGACACACGACATGTAAACATCAAACACAAAAGACTACACATAAACCGACGAGACCAATGGGTAACCGGTGCCGACTTTGGACGGCCATCTGTCACGCAAGTAGCAAATGGTGTGGTTATCCTGGATTACGTGCGCACAACCCTCTCACTTCTCCAATTACCCAGAGGTCTCGAAGAACGTACAATTGTGGTGTAAAACAACCTCCTCACTGTAAGATGACATCACACAAACAAGACCACAAAACGCAGAAGCCCCAGAGACACAGATGAATATGTACAATGTAAATGGATATAAAAAGAGGGCATGCGTAATATAGTCCGTGCTCTGCCGGCTGTAGCGAGCTCATGTATGTAATCACCCGAGGAGTCCGACTGACATTCAGAGAGGACAGGTGGTCGGGGCCCTGTCTTCTCTAAAGAGGTTTGGACAGGGCCCGTCATGGAGTCCCGTCGTCACAGTCAGTTAGAGTGCAAGTCTCAAGGATGGGCTTGTACAAGACTGTAGATTGGTCAAGTACCAAGCCTAGTGTCCGTCTGGTGACATTAGGATCATATCCCCGGTATAAAAGGCGTTTGATGATTCTGACGCATTTTCGATGGTTATGCTGCCTATCTTTGATCCTTTTTATTTTGTTTATCATATCACCATAAAAGACAGGTTGTGTAATACCCATAGTAATGTACTCTGTTGCATGTATAGATCCGAATTTTAAAAGAAGTTGACTGTAAGTTTTGTAAAATTTCCAGAAAGTCTTAACTAGTTTATGAAAGCGGAAACCTTGACCTAAAAGTTTTTTTGGTAATTTGTAAATTTCTACTGTGAAAATCCAAAATACCAGTACATGCTCTAGCGTACCGGATGAGCTGTGATATGTAAATGCCGTATGACGGTAATCTTGGAACATCACCGTCAAGCCAAGGGAAATTTACTATGTTGAATCCAAAATCATCCCTTTTGTCATATACACTTGTATGAATCTTTCCGTTTACAATTTTGATATTTAGGTCCAAAAAGGGTGTTTCTGTATTTGAAAGGTTTGCCTTGTTAAGGATTAATTCTTGTGGATAAATTTCATTCTTATATAATTCAAAAGCAGGATTGTCAATGGTTAGAATATCATCCAGATACCTAGAAGTATTATTAAAACATTTCAGCTCATCAAATTTCCTTTGCATGCAACACCCGTCGCAACAGGTCATGACATAAAATTTAGCTCATCTTTTGAATCATAAATGATAACACATTCACTTTCGTTTCCATAATGACAAAACCCTTCAGTTGAAGCTAATGATTCGGGTTCAACTTTCATTATAAATGCTGGGAAGGGCAGAATTGGGTCAGGTGGATGGATAAATGAACAACCGACAAGTGGATAATTCAGCCTATAAAGATACCACAAAATACAATTGAAAAGAAAACTCCTATACTTCATGTTTAGGATAAAATAATTCCATTGCCCGGAAATGTAATTCACTTCTCTTCAAAGATAGATTTTTTTATTTCTATTCCTTTGCCTTGGTTCTGGTTTTATCCTGGTTTTGTGTACCCTTGGTTGGATGATTTTTTGTACATGTACATATAGATATTTAGAAAATCTAGCTATGAAACTATGTGGCATAGATAGTTTGAACCAAAAATTACAAAAAAGATCATGACAAATAAACTCTTTGAATATATTTGATAAGGAAATAAGTAAGAATTTATTTCAATAAATTTTCTATAAGATCTAAGGAACTACAAGATAGTTCACACCACTGCAAGAAGGAAAGGACAATTGGGTAAAATTTATATTAGTGCATACTATAAAACATGAATATACAAAACGTGTAAAAACTACTACATGTTTGCTCCGAAGCTCACCCATAATCCACATACACCGTGGACGGCCGAAGCCGCGACCGGGTCGTCTACTTTCATTTTGTCTATAATCACAACAAATAGTACGCATAAGGCTGCTCCAATGATTCCAATCAGCAGGGCTTCCCAGCACCTAACCACAGCGCAGCAAGCTATCAAAATAAACAATACGTAAACATATCACAAGACTTACCCAAAAACCACAAAATCCATGGACAGGGGAAGCCGAAACAGGGTCGTCCACTTTTATCTTCTTTAACAAATGACTGGATCCGAGGACAACTGTCCCACCAATACACCCTATGATAAGAGCTTCCCATGGTGATACGATGGCACAGCTGGCTATATGTGCCACAGAAAAAGGAAGATAGAATCTTGTTACGAAACATCAGTATTTACTGAAGGAGTCCAACAATATTCTTTGTAAGTGCACACAAAAGAAAGAGTGTATATTCAATATAGAATGATAAGATAAACGTGTTTCGGAACATATAAAACAGATTTCACAGCGCTCAGTTTTAGAGGACGGTTTAATTTACTGTGATAGACTTGCTATCGTGAAAGTGGCATAAGTTCTTAAGTGGTGACCTGCTGAAAATGAAGGAGAATTGCACATGATACGGTAACCTCACTGATTCGCCTATCACTATCTCTGTACATTCGAACAAAACATTTGTCCTATGACACTTATTAAAAGTGTAAAATCACAGTTACATATCTCGAATACTTTCAGCCAACAGTTACTTTCTTATTCATCAAATATTGTAGATTGTGAGAGAAAATATAAACATTTTACATCTCATAGTACACAGTCAAGACATATCTTAAGAAATACGGGATCAATTTGATTTTGATTTCATTACAAAAAAAATTCTCAGAAATAAACCCTGAATATAATTACAACACATAATTACAATACTTTGTGTCCCTTAAGTATGAGGCATAAAGTAACTTCTTGATAATGACGAGGTTTTCAGTGTCATTTTAGTCAGCGGTCAGAAAGAAGTGGTTAAAATGCAAAATATCAATTTCCTCCGTGGTTTTTAGTAGGGTACATTTTTAACAAATCACAGGCGGATTCGGATGGGGATAGGTTTTATCTACCTGGTTAGACTCGTTCAATTCTAAATCCATCATTTATCTAATCATTTTATTTTATTAAAAAGAATGAAAATTGACTAGAAGGTATTGGTAAATATTATTATGAATCTAAACTTAATATATGTTTAGTGCCGTTTAGTGGTAAGGGCCAGTTACCTAACGGTGACTGGTTCGAGCCTCACAAGGACCGCGGGTTGGCTGATATATGTAATCTTCTATGGTCTGTTTATATGCAAAATGTCCTTGTCAGTGTATAATATTGTTTACATGTCTGTGGTATTCTAAAACAATCAAATTGCAGAGTGATCTTCTTTTGGTTTTGCTCGTCGTTTTTTTCTAGATGACAGTGTTCTCTTACGTTTATTCATTTTCCATCCATGCATTGGTCACTGGACGTAATCTCATAGGAGATCTTCTGATTATTCCAGTAAATTGTATGATATTTCTGTAGGCTGTAAATGAAGTTCTCGAGGGTTAAGTATTCGAAACATGCATGTCTTGTCCATGCTGCAAATAAATCTGTTCCTAAATGATGCTTTTGCATTTGAAGACGTTTAACAATTGTATACATAATACACTGTACACATCTCTCTATGTAAATGCTAGTACCAGAAAGTAAAGTCACTTTTTGTTTCATCTACCTTGTCCAATTTAGATTATTTTCATTTGAAGATTGATTCTGTAGTTTCATCTCTTATGTCATCATTCGATTTCACAATATCCCGTGGTATAAAATTAATTAACTAAAACAAGGATTGTCCTCTGATTGTCCTCTCATGGTATATTTTGCAATATTTCGATAAGAAAATGTATGTAATCTAAAAAATGGTTAATATACGCCCTCAGTATGTTGATACCTCTAAATCCTTAATTATTCAAGGCAGTGGGGACAAGACACCTTAGCGCAAGAGCAACAGAATATGAAATAATTGTACATTATTTTGAATTATTGAAATTATTTGATGTTATTGATCGATAGTAAATGCAGTGTCCTATTTGTATTTTGAATAATCTATTCTAAAGTATTTTCTATTGTACTAAGCATTTATTTTTTAGTAGTTACAAAATAACCTATTTTACATGTATATAAACACTATTATGCATTTAAAAAACTGGCGTAGTAAAAACAGAATACAAATATATGACACTGATGAGAATTTGATAATCGAAACATGTGTCTGGTGCATGAAAATTGGTTCGAAATATTCTTTGGGAAGGTATAGAGTTGGAGCAGATCCGTATTATTCAAATCCCACGCGGCAGAAAATTTACATTGACTGAAATGCCAATTCTATTTTGAACAGAAATAGACCTTCCAAGAAATATAAAAGAATAAGGTTATTTAGAGTGAATGAACTACATTTTACTGATGCATTCAGTCCATTTTTCGGTACAAAATATCGTATGTGAATAATCGCATATAAAGTTCTTTAGACATCGAAACATTACAAAATCGAAAATACAAGACCATACGAGAAGAAATAAGATAAATGACTGAAGACAACTTCACTCAATCAATCACAGAAGTAAAATCATCTGGTATAGGTATCCGGATTGCCTTTACATAACTCATCCTTATTTGAACAACCCCCCCCCCCCTCTAAAGAGTGCACAAAAACGTCAAGTATATTATATATATTTGAATTTCCTATGTCCTTTGGGACTTGTAATACAATTGGTTCTGACGTTAATGCGAGTATGAAAAATATGTACTTGGGTCCTGTTGGTCAAAGGGAAGAACTGTTCCTTCCACTGCATTTGAACACCTTAGTGTCGTAATCAATTGTACCTTTTCGTGCCGCTCATAAATGAATCTTCCATATCTTTCATGATTTCCAATATGAAGTTATTTTTACATATTAATTGCTGGTTACAGCACATACATTGTCAAAATTAAGGAAGAAAGGAAAAAAGATGAAATAGAAATATGGAAGATGAAATGATAAATATAAAAATCAATAATTTACCTGTAATTGATACCAGGGCCCCTAGTACAGAATTGACCAAGTAGGATACATCAAATTTTCGTTTCTTCACAATAAATCTAAAAATGGAATAATTTCTAAAACAATTGAATGACGATAATTTCTAAAAACGATTGAATGATGATAATTTCTAAATCAATTGAATGGTGATAATTTTTAAAACAATTGAATGGTGATAATTTCTAAAACAATTGAATGACTATAATTTCTAAAACAATTTAATGACGATAATTTCTAAAAACGATTGAATGATGATAATTTCTAAAAACAATTGAATGGTGATAATTTCTAAAACAATTGAATGGTGATATTTTCTAAAACAATTGAATGGTGATAAATTCTGAAAAAAAAAGACTGATGATAATTTATAAAACAATTAAATGATGACAATTTATTTCATTTCAGCACATTTACAATAATCCGCAAATCATTTACGTTTAATAGATTTCTGTGAAAGAAATTAAAATGATCACTTTTAAAATATACTTTTGGCAGGGTGGAATCTTTTAATAAGAGAAAATACTCTATGTGGAAAAGGGGTAAAATACTCTATGTGGAGAAGGGGTAAAATACTCTATGTGGAAAAGGGGTAAAAAACTCTGTGGAGAAGGGGTAAAATACTCTATGTGGAAAAGGAATATTAAAATATTCCATGTGGAAAAGGGGTAAAATACTCTATGTGAAAAAGGGATAAAATACTCTATGTGGAGAAGGGGTAAAATACTTAATGTGGAAAGGGGTAAAATACTTTATTTGGAAAAAGGGTAAACACTCTATGTGGAATATGGGTACTTGTAAGTATTCACCGTCCGAAACATGAGTGTTTGGTGCACGGTATTTAGACAAGCTTGTTCAGAGGGCTGTTTTCAAGTAGCAGAGGTGGGATACTTAGTTTTTCTTTGATTATCTTGAAATATTTATACATAGATGATATGACCATCAGAGATTTATATCATTACATATTAACGTACGATAAAAGAACGCCAGTGACACCTCCTCCTATAGATGCGTTCAATGTTGTTGCTGCAGACCTGTCAAAACAATACAGCAGAAATAGTCAAATAGAATTATACAGAATAAGCTTTGTCAATTTAAAGAATACTACTATACGTCAAGTAATATAAGCAGAAATAACACTGTTGAATTTCCTTTGGCAAAACGAATGCTACAGAATAAGCATATTCAAAAAGAAAATTCGACTTAACAATTTTCGTATTGGTTATGTACAACTGTATAAACAGGCACAAATTAGGTCATTATTACTACTTACTTGGCAGCTAATTTCCATTTTCCACCAGAGATACCAAACGTACTCCCACAATTAAATGCTAACCAACCCCACCTGTAAAGTGATGTATACTTTTTCATTCCTTATTTGTTTTTGATTGAAACAATTAGAAGGAGGTCCAATATAATGCAAAATTGAGGGTTGGGTGGGTATAATTGTTTCTTTTTTGGGTTCCTTTTTTTTCAGGCAAGCATAATTATTGACACTTCCATCGTAAAGAAGAATGATTATACCGATTAGTCTAGTAATCAGATGGTTCCTTCCACTGAGGACTAATAGATGGTATATATTATTGGTCGTAAAACAACCTTAAAACGACAGTCAATGCATCTTTCGAGAACATTACACACCTACAAGTGTCCCTAACATGGCCACGAAGAATAAAAAACCTAACTGGAAAATAAAGGATCTTAACGCCATATACTTTTGAAAGGATGAGAAAATTTTAAATAAGATGAACACTACTTACTTTAACATATTCAAGGCTTTGACGATTTTACTCTTAATATCACAAACTTGTTTTTTTATTAATATATAATTCCCAAATAAATTTGTTTACACCAATCTATGCATTTTGATTGGTTAATATGATCGTCAGAAAAATGGCGAAACACTTCATACCCCAATGAACACGATAAAATACCGGAAGAGCCGGAACTACTTCCATCAAAATCATTTAGTATGTTGCTAAGATCGGCTTTCGAATGATAATTATGCAAAGAAAAAATAGTGTTATTAATAGTAGCCCTTAGATATAAATACGATATCAGAATTAATGAAAATTTTATGACAATTTCGATGATGTACCGGTATACGTGGTTTTTACAGTGTTGTTCGGTTGCTATGCTCCTGTTTTTGAAGTTTCTTAGACCATTTCCTGTCCTTAAAATTTCATGAAAGACAGACATATCAGTAAATGACGAGAAAAAACAGAAACTTTAGCTATTTTCTTGAAAATTACATTTCCGTCGTAACAGTAGCAAGTACTTGCGTTTGAAATTTTCCAATGACTGACGACTGTCAACGACAACGTGCAAAAGTTTTGATTGAGAACTTCAAAAGGACCGAAGATCACTGTTTCAAATGATTTCTATGAGGTACAATCGTTCTGAACCTATGAAGTATTGAAACTAGAAACTTTTCTTATGATATATTTTCGGCGAGATGAAGAATTTAGGAGAAAATATTGACAGCGAATAGGAAATTAAGAGATCAAAAGACGGCGACCTACCTCGGCCTCGATCAGGATACAGTATCGTCATGAATTTTCACAATTAACTTGTCACTTATGAAATAACTAAATCCTAGGAAGGTATTCTGATACCAATAGATCATAATCATGCTGTTTTCTGCAAGTATTAGATCTATAAGTACAGAGAATCTGTCTGTATAAACTCCCAGCTCCTGCGTGTACAATCCAAACACATAACTGCCATGTCGGCGACCTTAAACTTGAACTGCAGAACGCGTCATCAAAATGTTACGTCATATCATCAGATGATGTAATGGATTGGTAAAATGGGGCCCCAGATGGGGAACGAATATTTTTGACACATTTGCTGCCTTTAACTAGCAACGCATTCATTATATCTATTTCGTCTGGGAACTAGTTCGCCTACGGGCCCTACAGAGTTGATATTTTCATACGCAATGTATTAAATTACTAATTTCTTGTGTATATTTGTGAAATTTGGGATAAATTACGCTACGCGGTTTTACACAATTTGTGATGCGACAAAACAAACTTCATACTTCAATAAACTGTCAAAATTGAACAGTCAATTCTCATAATAATTTTCATACTCTTTGGCCATATTACATTGTTTAGACTGAGGATCACTGACGAGGGTTAAGTACCCGAAACGTGCATGTCTGGTCCATGCTGTAAATTTATCTGTTTTTAAATGATGCTATTGAATTTGAAGACGTTTGACATTAACTTTCCATCTGCGACAGTCAATTGTGTTTCTTATTTCATGTTATAGTAGGATACATGACTATGTATTTTTTGTCCTAAAATATTGGATAAATTTAAAGTTGTAGATTAATTGGATTTGCGACTTGAAGTCACGGATTTACATGTAGCAGGCCGGCATGCAGGAAATGCTCACGATTCCTTGGCATCTTTAGTAGTCTATGTTTGTAAGATTACCTCTAACTAAGTGGATTGAATTTGAAGACGTTTAAAATTTTGCCTTTGTTTGCCTTGTTTTTGTATGCTTTTCCATTTTTGACTTTCGGCAAATTGACTTTTACTATTACTGGCGTTTTGTTTAACCCGTAGTTTGCAGTTCCATTTAATATATATCAAAGTAACGTGCACATTAGTAGTTCGTATACATGATGTAAACGAGTACAAAATATCGAGTAAGGTTAAACTGATTTTAATACCAATATATTAATCTATAAGTTGAATGTACCGTACGTATGCCTACGACTTTTAGCAAGACAATCTATTATTCATGGATACTCCTTTGAGACTCATATTTTATGTAATAAAGAGGAGCTTTAAAATGGAAATGATGGTTTTCTAAATAATTAATGAAGGCAATGTTATGCTTTTAATAATACGTGTCCTCCTCTCTTCGAATTATTGTGTATAATATCAAATAGTCAAAAGAAATTATTGCAATATCCAAGTTTAAATTATTGATACCTGCGAGCATTGTAAAGTTACCTTGGATCATATGACGAGGGGACCAATAGAGACATTACCTATTCAATTAAAAATTTCAATGAGGAAGAGATATGTACATTCGGCTGACGAGCTAACTTGAGGCGATAAAATTTATATCATGAATATTCGTCATACTCCCTACGGAGCCATAGTCTTTGGCCTTCCAAACGTGTCTTATACTTTGATTCACTTTGACCAGCCTATTACTTGCAAATTTATATAAAAGTCAAATACGCAACGCTTTCAAGCAAGATTGTTCCCAGAAGATGTGACTTGATTTCGAACTTTTGACCCCGTCAACGAAGTTTAATATATATCAAGATATGTAAATCGTGGGATCGAATTCACCCTACCAGCGCAATTATCTCAAAACAACAAGTTATATGCCAACTATTCAAAGGTCACGTTACTTTTTAATAATGATTATTAAGCAAGAGAAATAAAACGAAACATAATCAAATATTTTTGAGTAGTATTGACTTAGCCTATCTCAGACATGTATATACTGTGAACAAATAAAAGGCCATGGAATACGTTAACTGTTATGGCAAAAAACAACAATAGTTCATCTTCTAGGGAACAATTTATTTTTTCATTCCTATAAAATTAATTTCAGCAACATTTGTCATCTCTCCTTTTTTACATTTTTGGATTATTCATGGAATTATCTAGAAAAATTCGCATTCCTGAAAATGTCAGAAAACAGAAATAAAAAAAATCTTCTTTGAAGAGGAACCAAAAACAAAAACCCCGATTGCATTTGGAGTTTATTTATTTATTTTTATAATTATTATTTAGTTATTATTTATGATTATATTTCTGTTTGAAGACACTTTTTCACTTCTCAAATGCTATACTTGTCCGAAATAGCATCATATCAGAACAAATCCTTAAATTTCATTACACTCCGAGGTGTCGCACTTTACTCCTTACGCATCAACTTAAAGGCATGTCAGCAACTGTGTTATGCATGTAAAATTTGTAAATCCTAAAGGCAAAAAAATCTCAGGTTTTGCCTATTTGATTAATAAAATATAAATCCATCCACTTTCCTCCGAATGATCATCAAAGGCTAGGTTTTTAATATTTCAGACTACATGTTTATACCCACAATCTTTTTGAAAAATATGATATGTCTTTGTGGCGAAGAAAAGAATATAAAAAGCATATGACCGACACCACATCCTGGCAATGGCCCCTCGAGTTTCGTCGGGATGAATAACAAGAAAGGTCCTTGTGACTCATTACATAAGATATACAATAAAATTTGAGGATAAAAAGGCAAATATTGATCAAAAGGTTTTGGTGACAGATTAATCTGGGTTTTTTTTTCAGAGAGAAGTAAATAATTTAGTACCATTCAAAGGACCGAAAATACGTGTAGCAATACATTCTGTATGAGCTAGTCTTTCCGGACTGACGTAATCCACATTATACATTTCTTTGACATTACATCAACTGAGCTAAAAGCGTTCGCTCTAGACAGACACATTAAAAGAGAAATTATACTGGATCATAAAAATATGAAAGAAGACATTAGAACGACAATGGAGATAATTCGACTAGTTGAAGGGAAACTAATTAAAAACGTTTGTCTTTTTTAACTTTTGTTTCCTATAACGAATGCAGGTACAAAAGAATGAGACCTTAATGAGAATATTGAGAATTGGCTGTATTGTACAAGGGTTTAGTACATTCACATATTACAATGATTAAATCTCAAACGTGAATAAATCTCACGTTTTGTAGTAAACTCAAATTGATACATTTTTATTTTCACCTGCAAACACAAAAGATTCTTTTCAATTACGGTTTGTACTCTTCTAACAAAGCTCCAATCAATAATTAATAGATCTGCGTTACCAAATGTGAGCTTCAGCTATATTAACAATCCATAAGGATGTATCGCTAGACGTTCTGACATGATGACATTTTCATCCTGATTTATGTCTTACAAATGCATAGAACACAAACCAAACATTTCGGACCAAAAAAGTACATGTATAAAAGGTTGAAACCCACTTGAGAAAACAAACATTTCACTGTTTAACTTTTTGTGTTAAATCATAACGCAAGAATAAGAAGAAATAGGTATCTTGGTGGTATCTGAAAAAATCATTGAATAATTTGAAAAAAAATCAAATTTTGAAAGATATGCAGAACAATTAAGATTCTTTTATGGAAGCATTTCTCGCTAGCAGGTTAGAAAGAATTAGGTTGAAATATTGGATAGTTTTTTAGTATATCTGAATACAATGTACCCATTTAATGCAGCCATTTAGTCGAAATGAGCACTATGCCATTACTGTATTGTTTTGGTCACGACTGACTCTTTTTAACAGTTTTAGTGAATATCCATTTCGCTAGAAAAATGGAATAAACCCATAACTTCAATAACTTCAACATTTAGAAAACTGTGAATGCACTGTTTACTAAGTTTTAAAGAATCATGAAATACGACAAAGACAGTGTTTTTCATGTGAGATCATGAAGGATCCTTATTTCATTTTTTTTTCTAGGAAAGGTCGATTACATTTCTGGGTTTTTTATAGTTCGGAGAATCGATTATTTTGCAATTTGTCCTAATTGTCTTGCGGAATTGTATAAATGCAAAGTATGCGTCGATAAAATCATATACATTGTATGAAGTAGAACAAAGCAAACTGATAGAGGATAAGCCAAGCATATATAGATTCTGAATAAATCTGAACTGGGAAAATAATTGGAAAAGAGGGCTCCCTGAAAAGATATTCAAAGATAGTAAAATTGTTCTTTACCATAGCATAAACATGCCGATCATTGAGCTGACAGGGTTTCCCAGGGGCACACTCTTTGTTCCGTTACTGTAGCGTCCTAACCTTGGTTTGAGCAGAGCCGCTGCCACGAATGCCGATACTCCTCCTACGAGATGCACTGCACCAGATCCAGCTACGTCTACTAATCCCAACACCCTCAAAAAGCCGTTTGACGCCCATGTCCAGTGTGCAGGTATACAGTATATAAGTGTATTGAAAAATGAAAATATTATGTAAGAGGTCAGTTTTGTCCTTTCTGCCATCGCACCGGAAACTATAGTCGTCGCTGTCGTTGCGAAGGACATTTGAAACACAAATGTTGAAAATAAGATCCCCATATTTTCGTCCGAAGAATCCACAAAAAAATATCCAACACCACAAAAAGGGTTCGTTCCTTGGTCCTCACCAAAACTGAGACCAAAACCAAACATCCAGTATGAAAGTCCTCCAAATATAACATCCACGGCATTTTTCACCATTATATTGACTTCGTTTTTGCCGCTTACTGCACCTGCCTCCAACAGACCAAATCCTACAGAGCATACAGAAGAAAAAGTCAGATTTACAGATGCAATTTTTATATTTTACTCTAAAAATGTCTGATAGGAAGAAGCATTATGAATTTTAGTTTCAGTCAATGAATACTTGTGGTAATCACATTTTGTTCTCTCTCGTTTGTTTAATTTGATATATCACATTGAAGCAAAGAATATAATCAAAAAGGTATACATAGCTCACTACTTGGCAATTACAATGTATTATTAATCTACAATACAATAAGAAGACATGCTTTCTCTATGGAAAATTGTTTCAAGTAAATTATCAATTTTCTAAAGCACGATTACTAGTATATAATCGTAGAATCAGAATGAGATAAAGAAGATCCTGACGACTATCTCAATAGCACTCACAATAGAGCACCCAATTTAGAATCGACAGACTCCTAGCAAGCTAGAGGTTGGACCAGGTGTCCGGGAGGAGTAAGCATCCCCTGTTTGGCCAGAAGTCATTGTGACAGGTGTGGTCAAGTACAACGACATAACCTATATAGAGGCATTTTGGTCCAACGACATAACTTTGCTTCTCACTTCAACTTCACTTACAGAAACATAGACGATGTGTTGTCCATCAATAATCCAAAATTCGCGGATTGCCTCAGCAATATCTATCCTTCGGAGCTTGAAGTCAAAGAAACTACAGAGACAAATAATTCAGCATTCCATTTGGACATAATGTTGTACTACTACACTGATGGTCACATGAACACCTCACTCTATGACAAACATGACGACTTCAATGTCAGCATTGCAAACTTTCCTTTTCTGAGTAGCAACATCCCTTCATCGCCTGCTTATGGCGTGTTCATATCTCAGTTGATACGCTATGTCAGAGCAAGTACAAAATATACGGATTTTGTTCTGAGAGCTAGGCGTCTTTCAGATAAGCTTCTCAGTCAGGGATATGTTTGTGACCGACTAACATCGTCACTGAGGAAGTTCTACGGTCGATATAGGGAACTCGTCATACATTATGATGTCCCACTCTCCAGAATGTTGGACGATATTCTGTAATAGACCATTTGAACCATCCAACCAAAGATTGTACTCTATGTCTTCCAAAATGGAAGTAACCGGATGTGACAGTTCCACCGAATTGTAGCGACGGGTGTTGCATGCAAGCAGGAGATGCTTACTCTTCCTGGGCACCTGGTCTCACTCTTATATCGGGAGTTCGCTTCTTTTCATATGGTGGAGGTTTTTGTTTGTTTGCTTTGGTTCCTGTTTTATCCTGATTTTGTATGACTTCGGTTTCTGATTTTCTGAGTTATCGATTTTGTGCTGTATACAGGGATATGGTCATTATCCATATTTGTCATTTCATTAAAACCCCTAATGTTTTATTCGACATTTATCTTTTTCTCTCTCAGATAGAGACCGAGCGGTATCACTCAAATGCTGGACCAACTATATCTGACATCATGCTTCTAAAAACTTATTTTGAGCCTTTGTCTAAGATTTTCTGAACTCTACATTTTTTTAATATTTAAACATGAGACTTAATTTCTAAAAATGCAACTGTTTACAGTTTTTTTTTTTAAGATTTCTCGATTTTGTATACATGGAATATCATAACATAGATTTTTCAAACTTCGAGGGCAAATATTTGTATACGTTTGTTTGTATTTCTTCAATTGAATAAAAGGACTTAACCTGACTGCATGGTGAATATAATAAATGAGCTGGTGAGGATCCATGTGGCATCGTCCCACGTGATTGGTCCCAGGTTACTGGTCCCTATCATACTGATGATGTTAGATACATGTGTCGTCGTCGTGGTGGTATACACACTTGTCGTGGGTGCCATTGTTGCTACTGTAAGTTCTTCCTACTTTTCTGAAACGGGATGACGATATTTAAGGCACAGTCCATTTGATATTCTGGGGGGGGGCTTGGGTTTTTTTTCGAAAAAAATAATTTTGCTCTCAATTTTGATGAAAAAAATTAATTTGCTTATGGTGTGTCCAGGAAAAAATAATCTTGCTCTTACAAGTAATCTGAATTTGAAGAATTACCATAAAATTTTGCTAAAATTCTTGAAAAATTTCCGGCTCGCTTCGCTCGTTACAGTTTTCATACTGTATAAATAAATTTTTGGCTCGCTTCGCTCGCCAAAGTTTTCTATCAAAACATTCAGTTCATATATTTGAAGATATCAAAAGTTGAGTATACACGTATGTGAATGAAAAAGGGCTTCCTTAAAAGCTTAAATATTTTATCAATATTTATGTATTGCTATTACTACATGTTGCATGTATCCCATTATGTATAGTACGTATAGAGTCTAATTTTAGGAGAACTTCAGTTATTCACCAATTTACAATTCTTAGTAACATTTAAAAATCTGTCTAGGAGACCTTCCCCTCAGACCCTCTTATACATGTTATATACATGATGTACCTCAATGTTAAATATTGAGAATTGTATTGTAAAACTCTTTTATCTCTGTTTAAAAGTAAATTGAAAACTTGGATAAAAATAAACTATTACATATATTAATATTTAGAGTTTTGAGTAAAAATATAAATAATTTCTATTGATAAAACACAAACATTCTTAATATGGGCATCACTTTGTTAAAAAAAAATTTCCTTGCTCCAACTTTGCAAGAAAAAAATAATTTTGCTCCGATCCGGGGCGAAAAAAATAATCTTCCTAAGACAAAAAACCCAAGCCCCCCCCCCCTGAATATCAAATGGACCATGCCTAACTTAAATTGTGGAAATTCCAATAGGAACCGACTCTGTTCCACATCTTGCTGATATATATTATACTCTTATGAAACCGAGTTTGTTCAACTTGCTCTCCAATCCTGTATCGATTACGTGCTGTCAGTGAATTATCTATCATGTAGGACCAAGAAATTCCTAAACTTGTCCAAGATGTTTAATGAGAATCAAATTTCATTTGAAATACTTGATATTTCTCATTAGTATTCATAAATGTTTCCAGTTGAATTGACGTCATTCTGAAGTTTTTGACAAAACACGAATTTTCGACAATTTTGTGGAAGAATTTAATATGCCCGCATGCGTTAATTAAGATTAAACTTTTCTGGAAAGAAGATGTGATTATTTTCTTTTACATAGATTTTTTTTTCATTTTAGTTGATGCATGCGGTCATTTCTATTTTTATAGAAACATATCGATTATGCAGCAATTTCGCTGGATATTGCCGATCTTGGGGTTTCAGAGGGTTAAAAGCTAATATTAACGCATAGTTCACAAAATACAGATTCATTATCCTATAGAGAACGCACGAAAGTGTCAAATTTCAAATATATATTCTATGAAGTACATTGTTAAGAAATAAGCCAATCTCGGGTTTTGTGGTCCTACCCCTTTCCCTTCCCTGAGTGGTAACATTCCTTCGTTCCTTGCCTACAGTGTATTCATGTCGTATTTGATACGCTAATCCAGAGCAAGTTCAAATTACTTCGACTTCTTTCTCAGGACAAGGAGTCTTACCGAAAAACTACTGAACAGGGGTTCATTTGTGACAAACTAATTTCGTCATTTCAAAATAAAACCAAAAAAAAAAAACAATTAAACGTTAAATGAAAATATATACCATTACTACATCTCGTTGTCCAAAATATTGGAAGAAATTTGAAATATTAGAACCACAGAATTTGAAACATTTATGAATTTATCTGCACGGCCTCAGTGAAGGGTGTTGCCAGTAAACAGGAGATAATTACTCTCACCAACTGGATCTCATCTCCTTTGGCAATAAACTTTTGCTTCTTTGCAGAATGTTAAGTTAATTTCATTTGTTGAGGGGTAAAGAAAATGTTTATGTGTGGCAGACTTTGAAATCACTGGAATTGCATTTTCAAATTGCTGTGTACTTCTTCAATCAGTCATTTTCAATTTTATTCTTATAGTGCCATCTACAGCGGGGCTCGGCAACATAAACTAAGAATTGACTTAAGTCAAATTCTCAACATACGATATTTAACTAAATCAGTGAAAATTTGAATTAGTGAGTTCATTCATTCTATTCTACTCAGAAAAATTCTTTAAATAACTTCAAGTCATCATTTATATTATAACGAGACAAAAGAATATTGAAATTTAGACTTAGGTCAATTCTTAGTTTATGGTGCCGAGCCCGGATTTTGTTTTTACGATATAGATTATTGAATATAATGTCTTGATACAGTTGTGTTTCTAACGGAATACATTTCTATATTTATTCCGTTACAGTCGTAATATATTTTTGGCAGTTGGTTCATTCTAGTGCCGGTTATGACGGTCTTTCAATTTTTTTGTAAATTAATACAGGCCTCACATAACGTTTCGTCACCTATCGCATGCATTTTAGATATACTGTAATTGCTTTCATTTTCGTGCGTGAACATCGACGGCGGATGCGGCTAGCCAAACAGGGGATGCTTACTCCTCCCGGGCACCTGGTCCCATCTCTAGCTTGCTAGGGGTCCGTCGATGCTCAATGTTGTGCCCTATTGTGAGTGCTGTTGAGATTTTCCCCAGGATTTTCTTTAACTCTATAATGGATTTTTTTGCTTTTTTTTCTTTGTTTTTTTTTTGGCACTGTACTGTCTTTCTGGATATTTTTATTTATCATAAAAATCTGCCATTATGACTATTTATGACTAATGGCAGATTTTTAAAATAAATATAAATATCCAGGAAGACAGTACTCTGGAGATAATTCATGAAGACAGTGTTCTTTTCTCCAATTTTGCACGTAGAATTCCTATATATGGGACAAATATTTTGTCTTTCCGCTACAGAGACCCATGATCTAAGGGAGTTTTAAAACATCGCTGTATAGACTAGCGCCAAATTACTCATCACAATGATGTGCGCTAAATAAATAGAGCCCTGACTGTCACTTACACAATTCTGTTTTACATTGGATATTCTCATTTATTTGGCCAAATTTGAAAGTTTATTTTAATATTCGTCATCAAAAGGAAAAAAAAAAAAAACATCAGCACACTTTTTTTTGAAATGTATCACTTTCATCGACCGGTCAAAAACCATGTGATAACCACATTGCCTAGAAATCGATGGAAAACTGGGATCTCTGCGAGTCCCTATATTTGTTTTTATTTATATTTATAGTATCTTCTTTAACTTTAGAACTTTTTCATTCGCTGATTTCTAAGATTACTGAAATTTACTAAAGGATGTATAGGTGTCGTTTTTAAGGAAGGATTTATCAAGATAACTTTATAACGATTAAGAGTTCGATCTTTCTTTATATACTTAATTTGATACTTCATTTATATCTATACATAGCAAGTGAAGCTAAATTAAAAGTACCATAAATCTGTCAGGAATAAAGAAGAAGCTTGACTCGAAAGTCAGTTAGTCGAACCATCGTTTTTTGATTAACTGCACCAAGAATACAAAATGGAAAATCAAATTAATGAGTCAACAGGCATTGTCGACACAATCTAAGTAGGTCTTAATGTAATATTGTGTTATGAAACCCGTCATTTAATGCCAAAGGACACGAATGTTCAGGCGCTCCTTCAAATTACATCGTCAAGGTAATGGATAAAATGTGCTGTAAAAGATAAATGTAAGTTTTTGTTCGATATTTTAGTGTTTTTAAAATGACAATCTAGTATTTAGGTTAATTGGGAATTTACAGTGCAACATTGAGGTCTTTAAGTTTAATTCGAAAATACGGACAAGCTAGAAACTCCTAGCAACCAACAAATAAGGAAAGAAGAATTATATCATAGAAATATAAAGTCGAAATACATGAAGGTGGCGTCACTGTAATTGGATATCTCTGTTGTCATATATTTGAGATTAGATGTACAAACAGCACAAAAAGGGTACGATCGACTACACTAAATCGTGTTTAAAACCGGCGGAAGGGACAGAACGTTCCTTTTTCGTCTGGACGCACGTATACATCACACACACTCTACGTTCTGTCCCTTCCACTGATTTTAAACATGATTTAGTGTCGTAGTCGCTTGCACCTTTTTTGTGCTGTTTGTATCTTTTTTCCAAGTGAAGTGCATTCGCCCTTTATTGGATGAATCCGACATTGTCTGAATAGTGAGCGTGGTTGTTTTTACCCCTTTTGTGCTCTATATGTCATTAGATGATATGTTTTCATAGACGTGCTAATAAAAAGCTTGAATTTTGTGTGTTTTCCTTTCAAGGAAAAGAAGTATTAAACAATTCAGTCGACGCAGAACATGTTCTAGACTGAAAGTCAGGATATAGACTGTAATATTCTCATTGTTATATCCTGTAATATGGAAGCTTTTATACATCATTTCTAGCAGCATTTGTTAAGAGCCTATAGCTTCCTGTACGTGGGATGATTGTACGTAAGTTACAAGTCGGAAACAAAAATAAATAGCTCTTAGATCACTCTTAGGTCCACCAACGAAATAAACATCATGAAGTGAAAGGATATCACTGTTCAAATAGTGTATTAGAAGATAGGGTTTGGCTGTGTTTGGTTAGTTAGTCAAGAGAAGGTCAAAGAAGTGGTATCATGGTATATGAAACACTTGAGGCATATGACAATCGTAAGTAATGTCAAAGGTAAGAGTTCTTCAGAAATTGGAGAAAGATTGGTGTATGTTTCATAAGAAAAAGATGGGAATATTCCAAACTAAATATGACGACGTTGCAGCGATCATGGTGGAACAAACACACGAATGAGTCCAGAAAAGGGGAACAACACTGTAAACTAACATGTAACCGGGTACAGACGGAGCGAAACGAATAAGTACTTAAAACACTACCCCAAAAATCAAATTTAAGGAATTGTGATCCCCCGCTTTTTGTCTATAAAGAAATGCTTACAGATTACCCCCCCCCCTCTTCTCAAGTTTTCACAATATATCTCATGTATCATCAAAATTCTAAATATCAAAGATTAAACTCCAAGAAAAGGTCCAAACTTTTGTTTTGTAACCAATTAGGAATAGAGCTTGTGAAAAGGAATGCACATGTGAAATATGAAATTCCTATAATTTACTTTACCATCCATAACAATAATGTCGAGGTTGAAGTTTTTAAATGTGGGTCAACCTCCAAGGACGAGGTCACAAGATCAGAATGTTGTTCTTGTCACAAGGAATACACATGTGAAATATGAAAGCCCTATCACTAACTATCCAAAAGTAATGGTCATGGTTAATTATACAGCTTTTAAAAAGTAGGTCAGACTCTTAGGTAAAGCTCACAAGGTTGAAATTTTTGGCATCCATGGAAAGGTCTAATGACAAGGAATACAGATGTGAAATATGACAGCCCTAGTAGTTATGGTCAAGGATAAAACTCCAAGGTCAAGGTCACAAGGTCAAAAATGTTTGTATCCATGGAAAGATCTTGTCACAAGGAATACACATGTGTAAAAAGAAAGCCCTATCACTTTTCATTAAAAAGTTTTGGTCAAGGTTAAAGTTTTTGAAAAGTAGGTCAAACTCTAAAGTCAAGGTCATAAGGTAAAAAAATTTGGTATCCATGTAAATGTTAAACGTCTTTTAATTCAATAGCATCATTTAAAACCTGATAAATTAACAACATGGACCAGACATGTACGTTTCGGGTACTAAACCCTCATCAGTGATCCTTAGTCTAAACAATGTAATATGGCCAAAAAGTATGAAATTTATGTCCAAAAATGTACCAAAAGACGTAGCAGAATGGATGGGATATGATGCTACAGGACCCACGTTTTAGAAATTTCAAGAAATTTTGTAACAGAAAATTTCAAATGCGTTGAAGAGACAGACGATCAACCGAAGTTGAAGGAACTTGGCTACATGTGCCCTCGGGAACTCTTGGTCCACCAGCAGTGACACTCACCAAGTAGCTCAAATGTTAAACGTCTTTTAATTCAATAGCATCATTTAAAACCTGATAAATTAACAACATGGACCAGACATGCACGTTTCGGGTACTAAACCCTCGTCAGTGATACTTAGTCTAAACAATGAAATATGGCCAAAAAGTATGAAATTTATGTCCAAAAATGTACCAAAAGACGTAGCAGAATGGGTGGGATATGATGCTACAGGACCCATGTTTTAGAAATTTCAAGAAATGTTTTGTCACAAGGAATACACATGTGAAATATCAAAGCCCTATCACTTATTATTCAAAAGACATGGACAAGGTTAAAGTTTTTGTGACTGACGGACAGACGAACCGGTTTTAATTTCTCCGCGCTTTCGCGAAAGCGGGTGACAAAAAGTATGCAAAAAGCCTTTGAAACATGAAGAACAGCATTGAATATAGAAATAGTCCCCATTTACAATGTAGGTATGTAGTATTGAAATAATTTAGAGCCGCGCCGCACATATTAGTATAACAAATGTATCCCGCCGATGGCTTTTGGTTTGTGTATGTTATGTCAATAGATTTTAAAAAGCTTATCGGTGACGTAAACAGCTTTAAGATTCTTAGTAGAAGCAGGGTATTAAAATAATATCCTGTCAGTGGTAGAATTCAACAAAATATTCGGTTCTCCTCGACCAATCAGATTGCAAGAAATTTACGATAAAATTACGGTTCAAATGAAAAAAAAATAAATGACATGACGTCGTATGATGGTTCCCGTCTCAGCACTAGGAAAAAAAACTTCAAAAAACGCTCCAACTACATGAAATCAATCAAGGAGGGGGGGGGGGGGGGGTTTGCTCGGTAGATTTTTTTTTTGCTGTTTCATCCTATAATTACTTATATTGATTTTACTGCTTACACAGAAAATTACTGCATCCAATTAATTCATAACATCATTAATTACAGAATTCTTAATGTTCAAGACAACGATATAGGAGATAAAAAAATTAGGGCATGTAGACGGTTATTAGCTCCACTCCCTCCAAAATCTAAAGATACGACAAGCATATCACCAATTGTAGACAAAAGGATGGAAATTCTTAAGTAAACTATATAATTTAACAAAACATTTGCCGAACGCTTTATTGATCGACTTAATCATGTATATCTCAATGTCAAACACTAGGCTGGAATCGCTGCTGGTGGACTGTAAGTCCCCGAGGATTTTTAGTGTTTACGCACTGCATTGAAATATATTCTAAATTTCCTGTCATCAAATTAGACCTAAATTTCTAAAACTAAACCTAAATTTCTAAAACTAAGGGGTATCTCCCTCTTTGCATAGCCCTATCCTTAGCTGGGGTTTCGGCATAATTTTTTTGGTCATGTTTAGAATTAAGCTCTTTTTGCCTACCCTCCGACGATTTCTGCCATATTTTTCACTTAAATACGCTTCTGAATAAACCCTACACAACATTTACGCAAGAGGAAATTAAATTCAGTGAAATCCTGCTGTGAGGCCTACTTTGAAAAATAATAAGAAGAATTTAACATTTTTATTGTGGTTGTCATGACAGAGACTTCTAGGTGTTTTAAATCCCATGTCCCCAGTTAAACTTCTTGAACTCTCAATATGAGGTAAGTTATTTGATGACGTGCCGATTATTAAAGACAACAGACATGACAGTGCAGTTGTTCATTCACTTATGAAATGAACTTATTCAAATTGATCGGAGTCATTCAAGTACTTGCAGGATTCAATATAAATGGAGCCTACATTATTTTAAAAGACTCAGAATACATTTGTAATTGTCGGGATTAGATATCATTCTTTTTTCCGAAAATCGAACATGAGAGTTGAACAAAACGTGGGCCTATTTTGAATAAATTAACAACCCCCCCCCCCTCATCAAATGGACATCAAATGACTTTGGACTTGCACGAACAGAATCCCTAAATTGTAGCCTTATCAAAGCTTATTTAGATTGGTCATGTAAAAATGAAAAAAAAAATGATAAGGATAACATATGCATCTATGACTATCTTTAAATCCAGAACTTACATGTATCTGTAGCGTTTCATTAAATTTTGCCACGATGATTTTTATGTAAGTTCGAAGAGAAATTAAGAGGTTCCCTTCTAACAACTTTAACGAAAGATTTATTTCAGACTATTGGGAGGTTTGTGCATACATAATCCGGATACCTACCCCATAAATTATCATTATGTCTGGATGCGGTGCTAAGCGAATACCGGTATTGATCTTCCTAGATTATGTTTTTGTTAAAGTTTGTCGTTCATATTTCGGTGTCTTCTATAATTATTTGTTTTTTTTAAGCTGGTTCTGCTGGATATTATTAGTTATACAAGGGGGGGGGGGGGGGGTTACAGAAACATATTGCGTCAACGATAAAAAGTCGTATTGTTGAGACGAAGCCGAGTCCAATACATCTTTTTTCATCGACACAATGTTTTGCTAGGCCCCCCCCCCCCACCCTGTAAAACACTGTATAACAAATTTATCACGCCAATGGCTTTTACGTACAATGTAGTTTCTCTTGCTTCCTTTGGCTTCGACACTCACAATTTAGATTTACAATACTTATACTGCATACCTAAAATGCATGAGAATATGTACAAACAACGTTTCATCGCTGGTTCCTCAAAATTTTCTACCAAATCTGTATCGATCGTACTCACCAAAGTTTTATGTGAAATCAAATCTGGGCTTCAAAAATATTGTTCGACAGTATATTCTCGCAGTGGTATCAACCAGATGAGGATTTTAAAGAAATCGAAGGAACTTCTAGAACATCTGAAATTCACTCATTTTAGTAGAGTCCATTCGATCTAAGCCTTTGATTTTTCGACACTTTACAGTACAATCCAACATTCTAACTTGAAAGAGAGACTCGCAAAAATTATAAGTAATGCGTTTACAAGTAAGAACGGCAATCGCAAATACAAATCTATCGTTGTTAACTATGACAAAACCTACTTTGTAAAAGAAAAGTCCGATTCTGAAAATAAGTACACTGAAACGGATATTATTCAGATGTTTAACTTTCTGATCGACAACATTTTTGTGGTGTTTGGAGGAAAGGCCTTCCAACAAATTGTCGGAATTACAATGGGGACCAATTGTGCCCCACTCCTTGCCGACATTTTCCTGTAGTCGTACGAAGCTGAATTCATTCAATCTTTGGTCTCTGAAGGGAAAAGATACTTAACTTCTGACTTTAACTGCACTTACAGTTACATAGACGATGAGTTGTCCATCAATAATCCAAAACTCGCTTATTACCTCAGCAGTATCTATCCTTTGGAGCTTGAAGTCAAAGAAACTACAGAGACAAATAATTCAGCATCCTATTTGGACATAATGTTGTCCTACGACACTGATGGTCACACGAACACCTCACTCTATGACAAACGTGACGACTTCAATTTCAGCAATACAAACTTTCCTTTTCTGAGTAGCAACATCCCTTCATCGCCTGCTTATGGCGTGTTCATATCTCAGTTGATACGCTATGCCAGAGCAAGTACATGTACCAAATGTACAGATTTTGTTCTAGGCGTCTTTCAGATAAGCTTCTCAGTCAGGGATATGTTTGTGACCTACTAACTCGTCACTGAGGAAGTTCTACGGTCGATATGGGGAACTCGTCATACACTATGATGTCCAACTCTCCGGAATGGTGGATGATATTCTGTCATAGACCATTTGTACCATCCAACCAAAGATTGTACTCTATGTCTTCCGAAATGGAAGTAACCGGATGTGACAGTTCTACCGGATTGAAACGGCGGGTGTTGCATGCAAGCAGGAGATGCTTACTCTTCCTGGGCACCTGGTCTCACTTCCATATCAGGAATTCGCTTCTTTTCATATGGTGGAGGTTTTTGTTTGTTTGCTTTGGTTCCTGTTTTATCCTGATTTTGTATGCCTTCGGTTTCTGATTTTCTGAATTATCGATTTTGTGCTGTATACAGGGATACCGTCATTATCCATATTTGTCATTGCTTATGATACGTCAACAGAGTTCAAAGCATCTCAATTATGTCAGCTGCGTAAAGCGTATTACATGTAGTAGAAGCAGGATGTTAAAATAATATCCTGTCAGTAACGTAATACAACATATTATTACGCCTCATACGAATAACACTACAAACGTGTAATCTGATTGGTTTAGACGGTCACGCGCCAACTTTGGTTAAAACATCGAGTCTCCCCGTTACCAGGGAGACTAAATAATCTAGTCCCCCTCCTTCGGGTTCATCCCCGTTTTTTCTATCAGAGTTAACGTTACTGGAAATCGATAACGCTGAGTCAAGTGCGCAGAGGTACATGTACCGTGCGCAGACGATAACAACAATGGACAAGACCGGGCGGTTTCAAAACGCTCATGAGAAAGATACTGCCAATTTATTGAGAAAAAAATCCAAAGATTTGGTTCATTCGGTATAATAAATATTCCAATATCAATTATTTCAAGAATTTTACAAAAAATACAGGAGTACCCTATTAGTTATTACGTTTGTTACTGACCGTTTATAGAGATTTGTCGGGTTGATCAAGCCCATAGCTTCTATGATCTTGATCAACCTGACAAATCTCTGTGGACGGTCAGTAACAAACTTTATAACTGTTTTATTTTGTCGAGGACCAAAATCTCCGGTTTTTGTTTTTGTTTTTGTTTCAGAAAATTGGCCTTTCACGACTCCTTTTACTTGCGAATTCATTTACACGGCAATGGTGGAATTGCTGACGGTCTATATAGATTTAGACGGCGTACTTTTAAGATACATTATATCATTAAGTTACCATGTAGATAGCAAAGTATCCCGATGTATAATTATGAAGTACTCTTCCAAATTGTTTAATATAGTTATATTTGTAATTATTAAGAGCGAAGTTAAAAATCCTAATCATGTACCATAATGCTTTTCATTATGCAAAAAGAGGATCTAAGTTTGGCCACAATCATTTTAAAAAATCCCTTTGAATGTTTTGCTTGTTCGGAAAAATGAGTTAATAAACAAATACGTATTAAATTGTACTCGTCTGGCATTAAAATAAAGATAAATCAATAAATAACGAAATCAGAATAAACAATTATACCTTCAAATCTGAATTCTCCAGAAACAAAACTGATTTTAGAGACTCTTACCTCATTCGCTTTGCCATTTTTTCAAGTCTGTGATACTTGACGTACAATTAACGATTTATCTGTAACTATACATCCCAAATTAGCTTTGTAACAACCTGTCTATCCTTTACTAAGACAAAGACATCATCATTTCATACTCAGGTAATCGATTAGAGCGAAACGGTTGTTCGTCAGTCAATTTTATAGCAATCTCTTCATTTATTTTGGGATACACGACTTTCATTTTAATTTCAGAAAAGAACAACTGCTTTCGTAGGCAAAGTTTATGAAATTTTAATTTCACAATTCTCATATGTCAAAATCGTCAATTTTGTTATTAAATGCATTACATGAAAGTATTGCAGTTTTCATGAAGATTTAACAATAACTAAAATAAATCCACTAGATCTATTATGTTTCAGTTTTACGGTGATTCATCACATTGTTTGATATCGTTTTTTAAGTTATAGTAAGATTATATTGGATGCATGCTTCCATACCAATTAAATATTCTAACGGAGTGAAACAAACAGAACAATAGAACCTACATCCGTCAATTTATTGTTAATAAATATAAAAGTTACATACAAAATGAATGCATAACGCAGAAGCATAATATATTCATATGCACGGGACATAAGCTGAAACACGCATGGACGGAAATGACAATATCATCCATGTCTCCCTTTGTAACATGTTTACCTAACAAGTTTGTTAACTTACTTGAAGCCAAGGATTTGAAAATTGTAATTCATAATTTGAATTTATATAAGTCATTGGAGATATTAAGTGATCTGCATAACTTAGAAGTAATAAAGGTTTTGTTATCAACGGCAAACTTTTAACGAGTCGTCCAAAGGATGCCTACTCTGGATTTACACTAAGCTACAACAGTACTTGTCCTTTGTGTGCTCACATAACAAGGGCGTAGGAGAAGGGGGGGGGGGGGGGGGGGCAGCGGGGGCACATACCCCCCCCCCCCCCCCCCGACTTTGAAAAGTGGGGGCACAACCATGTTTGTGCCCCCCCCCCCCCCCCCCCCCCCCACTTTTCAATCACAAAAATTTATGATGCATTAACATTGTTTAAAATAGTAACATTTTGTACCATAAATCTACAATTTTTCGGTCAATTTTCAAAATTTTTCTCTGGCTCGCTACCGCTCGCCAGTTCTTTATAGACTTTCTGAATAATTTAGCTATTCTGATCCATCCTTTATACATATTACGTTATCAATGTACATGAAGACATTTAACTCAAACTATATAGAATATTATTACATGTACTTGTTAATGATAGAGGGTATAGAAAGTATTTTCTGATAAGTCAATATTTTGCTAAAAAGGTTTCTATTAATCATGTACTTAAAATTTATAATTGCACCAGAAATGTTAAAATTTGTGCATACAGAACGTGAAACCCCCATATTATTTTTATCTCTTCCTCCCCCTCCCCCCCCCCCCCCCCCCCCCCCCCCCCTTTATTTTTTTTTTTTTTTTTTTTTGTTTTTTTTTTTTTGTTTTTTTTTTTGCTTGTCAGAAATTTTGGGATGTTGTTCCCCTCCACTTTTTCAGGCAGAGCTACGCCATTGCATAATAAACTTTTTCGACGAAATTTCATTACATCATCTCACACTCATTATAACATACATGTATAAATGCAATAGTTCAAAGATGGATGATACGAAAAAAATATATTTCAGAAATGAGCAGGCTGTCAATTCTTTTCAACATAGCTGCTTCGGAAATCAGATATTTGATATAAAGGAAAGGGTTTGGTCTCTAACGAGCAGATGTATTATATGTTCCCTCTTAAACCACGATGCCATTAGGAGAGACAAAACCGTGGCGTGGTTGCATGAATCAAATCCGTTTATAGTACTAGTAACATGTCTTTGTTTTAATGTACATATCTTCCCAATCACGCTCAATTTCATGTGTTAAAGAGACTGTTCAATCAAAAGTCTTAATTTTGATACAAAAAGGTCCTTTTTTTATTACAACAACATTTACGTCGAAGCTGACTATTGTATCATCAATTAACGTAAATGTACTATCTAACGAATATTCATATATTCTAATTATATGCTGATTTCATAACGATACAATTAGTCTATGGAAATGAAACACAAACCCGAAATCCGAACCCAAAATTATAATCAGAAAAGTCTTACAGATTCTAGAAATAAATAAAATAAAACAGAGCTGTCTCGCGATAAAATAAATCTTGACAAATAGACGGAGACAATAACACAGCACCAAAGACGGAGACAATAACACAGCACCAAAGACGGAGACAATAACACAGCACCAAAGACGAAACAATAACACAGCACCAAAGACGGAGACAATAACACAGCACCAAAGACGGAGACAATAACACAGCACCAAAGACGGAGACAATAAAACAGGACCAAAGACGGAGACAATAACACAGCACCAAAGACGGAGACAATAAAACAGGACCAAAGACGGAGACAATAACACAGCACCAAAGACGGAGACAATAAAACAGGACCAAAGACGGAGACAATAACACAGCACCAAAGACGGAGACAATAAAACAGGACCAAAGACGGAGACAATAAAACAGGACCAAAGACGGAGACAATAACACAGCACCAAAGACGGAGACAATAATACAGAACAAAGACGGAGACAATGACACAGCACCAAAGACGGAGACAATAAACAGGACCAAAGACGGAGACAATAAAACAGGACCAAAGACGGAGACAATAACACAGCACCAAAGACGGAGACAATAAACAGGACCGAAAGACGGAGACAATAAAACAGGACCAAAGACGGAGACAATAACACAGGACCAAAGACGGAGACAATAAAACAGGACCGAAAGACGGAGACAATAAAACAGGACCAAAGAAACACGAAGGACAACACTTTCCAGAGTCCAGTGCAGGAACGGAAAAGTAAGATTTAAGCTTATTTAAATTCTCTCGCTCTATTATTTTAAAAAAGGGAGTTCGCACGTTTACCCCGGAATTGGGATAAGGAAACTACCAAAATTCATTGTAAGTAGCGCTACCTTGAATAAATGAAATGAAGAAACTATATGTACACTATAATTCCAATTCCCAAAGCCTGCCAAGCATAATAATTATTTGTGAACGAAGACAATAAACAGGACCAAAGACGGAGACAATAACACAGCACCAAAGACAGAGACAAAAAACAGGACCAAAGAAACACGAAGGACAAACACTTTCCAGAGTCCAGTGCAGGAACGGAAAAGTAAGATTTAAGCTTATTTAAATTTCTCTCGCTCTATTATTTAAAAAAGGGAGTTCGCAGGCGTTTACCCCGGAATTGGGATAAGGAAACTACCAAATTCATTGTAAGTAGCGCTACCTTGAATAAATGAAATGAAGAAACTATATGTACACTATAATTCCAATTCCCAAAGCCTGCCAAGCATAATAATTATTTGTGAAATTAACCCGCTATTACAAATAGTAACAGATCAGGTACCCGGGGAGAGTAAGCATCTCCTGTTTACTAGTAACGCTAATATATGTAACTTAGGCCGTGCAGGAAAGGTCATATCCGGTAAATTTATTAAATTTAATGTTTTCGATTGTTCCAACTTAATTAGAATATATTCCACACGGAGGGCAACGTGATGTTATAATGTTTAATATTTTCAATGTCACTGTGTATAGCCGTACACCGGATATTGGTACTATTTGTTGGCGTATTGGTACTACCGAGGCGGTAAACAAGTATGACATAGGTACTACCTTTAGCATTTGACAATGATTTGTGAACAAAATATGATCTTATATGGAGTGAACTTCAAGCAAATAATTCTGTGATGGTAAACTCACATCGAAACCCTCAAAACAAAGGATTTGATCGGACGATAATAGTAAAATAACACAAAATGGGGTACCTAGTACACATAAAATTGCACATGTATGAAGTTTATATTCTTTTTAACGAAAGAAAGTACTATTGCAGATCATGATTCTGTGCACAGTCTATGTAGAAATTCATAACTATTAAATATTAATCAAGGATAATGTACATGTAGAAATTGCATCTATATTTTACATACGAGCTCAACAAAGAAATTGTTTGTGTACGGCATGTTATTAGCTAACTGTACGGCGTGTTGAAAAACAGGTACTAGTCTAGGATTCCTTACAGATAAAATCCTCAAGCTAAAGACTCATGCAGATAAACATATAGTTGTAAATTTCTTTCTTTA
This sequence comes from Pinctada fucata, assembly GCA_028142955.1. Classification (NCBI taxonomy): domain Eukaryota; kingdom Metazoa; phylum Mollusca; class Bivalvia; order Pterioida; family Pteriidae; genus Pinctada; species Pinctada fucata. The sequence goes on along the minus strand of AP027104.1, from coordinate 57,988,550 downwards.
AAGATGTATATACATATGAGTATGAATGCTACAAATGTATATACAAAGCCCTAAAACCACGTGAGCCTCGAGTACTCGTAGATATTACGTACACTTGTCTCGAGGAATTGCCATCTGAATAATGTGCATGGCTTCATGTTGACCCAATATTTTGTCGGAAGATATTTTCATCGACCAATTTTTTATTGGGGGGGGGGGGGGGGGGGATCGAACATAGTTTCGGCTTTTGTGTTTGTCAAATTGACTTTCATTTCCTGATTCGAAGCAGACTCGACAAGTTTCAACAAAAAGCCATCATTGCCTTTATTTCGCGTCGACGAGGTGATTTATCGACGAAGCGCGATGCCTTGTTGAATTGAACTTGACTTTCATTTACTGATTCGAAGCAGACTCGACAAGTTTTCAACAAAAAACCATCATTTGATATTTTTTTTTCCAAAAACATCCATATGAATCAAATTAATCTTATGTCGTATTTGGACACCCCCCCCGAGATCTGTCAGAGGTGGGGACCATGGTCCGTGGACCCCACCTCTGGCAAATTTCATGGGGGGGGGGGGGGGGTCCGGACCTCCGGTCCCCCCTTCTGGATCCGCGCATGGTAGAAACAATAAAATCAGCATATTGGGGTTCTTGTCCTGCTGTGAGTACCATTGTTTTATGAATACATTCACACCCTTGAACTCTTTCGTAACAAAAATGTGTAAAAACAGATGATGGATCAAGTGACGGACAGGTACACATAGCAGGTGGATTGTCATCTTCGTTCCATTAGCCCCGAAATTGCTTTGCAACTCCGATCCCAAAAGCAAGTCGCCGTACACTACCTATTTCAACATGCCGTACAGTAAATTCTTTTTCGTCCAGCAATAATGCCGTACACCTGCCGTGTATCTTTTCGGGAAAAATACACATTGTTCTTAGTAAGATCTTTACAAATCCATGAAATCATGATACAGTGATCAAATCGTAAAACATAGATATATTGCAAGTCTAGAAAAAAGTGCACTATGCGAATTTAAATCCAAATAAAGCTCTCAGTATGGAAAATTTTTACGGTACTTAGGTGATGCATTTTGCTTTTAAAAGTTAAAAAGTCTTCTACTTAGACATATCTTACTCATATAACTTCAAGGATGACTTTCTGTAGTAATGCATTATACAGTTGCTTTTGAAAGGAGCTGCCAGATTCAAATAAAAAACGATGTTAGAAAGGAACACTCACACCTCATTCGTTAAAATCCTCTCGCCTCAGTAATACCAATACGCCGACAAATAGTACCAATATCCGATGTCGGCTATACACAGTGAATGTATCGTCAAAGAAAATTGGACCATGAGAAAGTCAGTCGCTCACAAATTACCCCTGGTTAAGTATCCCTTGTCCGCAGAGCAAAGTCGTTGTAATATGAGCTTGCTCTGGAATAGCTATGTACAATTCTCATATCCTTATTTTTATGTTAAACGTCTATAAATTCAATAGCATCATTTAAAAACACATACATATGCAGCATGGACCTGACATTCACGTTTCGGGTACTTGATCCTCAATCTAAACAATGTAATATAGCCAAAGAGTGTAAAAGTTATGTCCGCAAAAATGTACCGAGAGACGTAACAGGATGGGTGGGTTATGATGCTACAGGGCTCAAGTTTTTTCAAGAAATTTTGATAACAGAAATGTCCGTTGTTTCATGAGGATTTTTTAAGCAATTAATCCATCCTGAGTTATTTTGGGCCTTGGATGTACTACACCCTTTACACTTTTACGGATAAAACCACGAGTAGCAGGTAATTTCACATCCTCTGTAGCAATCCCTTGATTGAGTCGGCGTGAGTCATGGCCAGACGTAGCGATCCATACCTATCCGTAGAAATTCGTAAGAGCTAATGCTACTGTCCTGCAATGCTATTCACAAAAAGTCCGAAGTCTAAGACTTAGGATTAATCTTAAGACTGTCATAAGATTTATCTTATGTAATATTCACAAAACCACTCCTAAATTTGGTCGTAATATTAGGACTGCACTTAGGATAAAATTTAAGATCGGTCCTAAGATTGCACTTAGGACAGTCGTTAGTCTGTTTATGGCCTTAGCAACGGCTATTTATATATATGTTTCTACTTCCGCTTTGGGGAATCCATTTAAACATGCTCGTGTGAAACGTTCAAATGAAATATCTGGGCAAGTTCGCTTTTGAAAGTCGCTGGAATCGGTGAATTTGTTATGTCTTCTTGGCATTTTATCAACTGGAATCGCATTTAAACGTCATACAGCAAAAATGATGTTCGTCCTTCCCGCCAGATGAAAAACATGTATTACGTTGCAGGACAGTGATGCGAAATTAACTATTTACAGTAATTGTTTTTTTCTTTAAGGCCCGGTCACACTGCGCTTAACGGCTTGATCACGGCCAAAACACGTCCAAAAAAGGTCTCCCGTGAAGCAGACGTTGTTGTTCGCTTTTAAGACGCGCTGCAGACGATTTGTAGACGTGGTAGGACGCGGTAAAAAATCTGAACGGCGTTGGACGCGGAAAGAAGTTTTGAACTGCTCAAAATGTTATACCGCGGACAACCACGGACAGTGTACGTGGTAAAGACGTGCAACGCACGCGTAACACACGTGATAATCCGTGTTCCGGCAGTGATTAAGACTTGGGGAAGACGCGGTAAGACGCGAAAGCTTAAGCGGTCTATCACGGTCAGAGCACGGCCATTGCACGGGTGTTCCGCGTTGGTATCACGGGTAAAAGCGTGTGTATAACGTCTTGTCACGAACGCGTTTAGTGTTAGACGTGGTTGGACGTTGTTAGCCGTGCTTAGGCAGTGTTTCAGCAGTGGAACAGCCGCCGGCGGTCATACCCCGTACAAAGCACAGTCATTACAAAAATTACCACGTACGACCACGTCCAGCAGATTTTTGAACGTGATATGGACGTGGAGGGCAGTGTGACCGGGCCTTTAAGTTCCATCAATTCAGAAGATAAATTTGATACATATAATGTTGTTAACGAATATAAACAGGTAACGATTTCCCGAGAAGCGTCAAAAGCATCTAAAACGCAACGAAACACTGTATGTAAAATAGAACTTTATCTGCACTCTCAAATGAAGCCGTACTATAGTGCATGCATTTCATATCTTTCTTATAGAAGACGATAACAGCCTTTTAAAAGATTCTTTGAATTTTTTCGTTGGAATTCTAACTGGATTTTGTAGAAAATTTCCTACATTTTTCATCACTTCGTCCTTTTGATATTAGAACATAAATTCACAACAATTCGTCTCTATATTTCCGTTTAGTATGTGTATGCCTTTTTTTAAATGATTTGTAAAAGAGAAAGAGAAAATACCAAATTAAATGCAGAAGGCTTTATACATGTATCTTTAAAATTCTCTATTTATGACAAAAGTAACAAAACTTATTGTAATATACATCAATTATTCAAGATAAATTTTAAGATTGCACAGTAGAGTTGCATTGTTATCTATTTATCTATTTATTTATTGGGGGGGGGGGGGGGGGGGTGTTGTCCAATATATATAAGGCGCGGACAGGCGCGTAGCCAAAGTAGAAAGGATGTGTATTCAAATCAACCCTGGTAGAGGTCAGGGGCGGCCCCCGGAAGCTCGTGAAATATGGCAATTTTCAACTGTAAAAAGGCTTATATTCAAGTATTAAGTCGAAGTTCGATTCAATACATATCTAGTTGTACCTTATTTAATGCTCATTATAACATGTTGACATAATTCTTCTATTTCAGTATAGCAATTCTTTTCAATCATGCATCTAAAAACGTCTTAGTTTAGTATAGATGCATACGAAACATTTTTCCTTTTTTCTTTCTACTTTGATTATTTTCTTAACATTTTATTTTTATTTATTCATTTATTGATCTATTTTTGGCAAAATGATGTGTACGCAGTTGCGTACTTGTGTATTGGCAGCTACGCGCCTGGCGCCGGTATGACTATTCATTGCAGGAAAGCGATACCGCGCGATATTTAAGTTCATCGTCGTTCAAACAGAAAAGAGGGTTGATTCTGTCTACGAAAATCTCTTAGAAAATAAAATAAACGACGGCCATATTTGCGACAGAGAATTATTCTAAGACTGCACGTAAGACTGCTCTTAAGTGCAAGTCGTATAGTTAGGAGTGGGTATAAGCGGTCCTAAAGTTAAGACTGAATTTGGTCGTAAATTTTCTCTAAGATTTTTTATGAATTTGATCATTTTCCTAAGATTGGTCCTAAGAGTGATCTTTCACTTAGGACTTTTTGTGAACTGTTCACTAAATCCAGAGTATCCTGCTTTGGAGATTTTTTCAATATTGCTCTCCGTATCAACAATGGTAAATAATGACGTCATGGTGTTCAACGTCCCGCATTTTTGTAATTTTTATTATAGAAAATCCCCGTAGACATTTTATTTTCCGTCGTATTTTTTAACTAAGCTACTCACAACCAAAAGCAATTTCTGTTACGACTAAGATAGTTCTATAGACTTGGTATCAGTTTATAAGATGACAACGGTATATTTCGGAGAAAAATAGTCAAAACAGGGTGCTCTGGATTTAGTGAAGAGGACAGTAGGTTCACACATTCACTGATGATGGTCCCGGGTTCAGTACGGACAAAAATGCTACCGATTGCATCCAATTTTCTGCCATCCGTGCGTAACTACAGTATTGGTGCGGTCCACAAAGGTTTGGAAAGGTTCCTTAACGGAGAATTATTTAAACGATTAGGGAAAAGAACGGATTTACACGGTTCGTTACGTACTAATACGGCGTTGCGACGATAAAGTACGAATAAGAATGGCTTTTTGCAGAATTGTACTGGTTTGCACGTAGTGAGTTTCTGTTTGTCTGTACTAGGTATCTTTTCTCACTATTTTTGGACAAAGTCTGCCATGTGGCTCCTAGAAAACTTAAGGTCTACCCGGGTAAAACCTCTGAATATTTTAGTCTTCTTGCCTCAATTAAATCTTCAGTTCATCCTATTGACCGCGATACTTTTATTCTTACGTGTAAATAATTTCTCTCTTTCATTTTCATCTTTTTTCTCTTTTGCCTAACATCTATGCTTTATACCTTAATTATGAAATATTTCAACCAACTATATGCGAATCTACCGAAATATAAAATTCATTATTTATGACCATTTTCCTTAGAACACGATTATGAACTTATTCCATAATGCTGCTCAAATAAAGAGTATGATCATTCGATACTAAAGTCATCTAGTTCTAATGCATACATATGTATATATAAGCTGTTTGAAAAGATTATTACCATATTAAAGAAAAGACATTGTCATTAATTTTGCTGATTCTTCCTTTCTTGCCCCCCCCCCCCCCCCCCCCCACTCCTCCGCCAAAAACTGAATACAGTTTTACTATAAAGAATGAAATTTTTAACGTCTCTCTTTCGTTTTCAATCAAAAGGGATTATTGGATTAATTCGTAGATACAAATGTTTACGTTAGTCTATGACGACATAGATGACGTCCTAGACTAACATTTGCAATGAACGCTGGAGATGCAAGAATGGATATAACTTAGAATTATCATAGATCGTCGTTTTTACACTTGATAAAGGCCAAGGGGACGAATTTTTGTATTTGAGTGTTTGTGTTTTTATTTGTATTATTCCTTCCCTCTGGAAGAAATATTTCAATCTACTGTAACTAGGTTGTAATGACAAATATGGATAATGACCATATCCCTGTATACAGCACAAAATCGATAATTCAGAAAATCAGAAACCGAAGGCAAACAAAATCAGGATAAAACAGGAACCAAAGCAAATAAACAAAAACCTCCACCACATGAAAAGAAGCGAACTCACGATATGGGAGTGAGACCAGGTGTGAACAAACAATCATGGTACATGTACCAGAGATCCAGAAACTTATTCTAAGGAGTGTTTTACCAATGTTGTGAAGCAATGTATTGTTGATTTGAATGTTGTTAACAAATTTGATTAAATTTTCATGAATTAAATATCTAATTTGGTCGTTCAAAGTCTGAATGTCCTGACTTTTTTCTGTTTGATAAATGGGGAATTGAATTCCAAAACGGAGAAACTCCTTGTACAGATATACAAGACTAGATGTCATATTTTGTAATTATATAATGATGTTTCCCTTTTTGATTATGTAGATGTAGATCGTTAACAGGATTGCATTATGTGACGTGACTTCCGTTTTTTATTTCTGATAACGATATATTTTTAATTGAATTAGTTTTTCGGTACGTCTTTCGGTACATTTTTGGACATAATACCTTTCACACTATTTGGTCATATTACATTGTTCGGACTGAGGAGCACTGACGAGGATTTAGTACCCGAAACGTGCATGTCTGGTCCACGCTACAAATTTATCTTTTATAAAATGATGCTATTGAATTTGAAGACGTTGGAGTGTGCCCTGCATACAACTTGCACTCAAGGATATAAGCCGTATCAATATATCCTTGCATTCAGCGGTCAATTTTTCCTACGCAGAATTTTAGAGGGAAATTTCATTGTGTTTACTTTTACGTCAACACAATGGTAACATTCCGACGTCATAATGACGCGGTTTACGTTACGAAATATTGAACGACTTTTCCCGCAAAAACAACGTCTTCCTTGGTAACAAGATTTGAACAGCAATGCCTGAACATTATTTTAAACGCAAAGTTGAAGCTCATGTTCAGTTCAGATTTTGTGATGTATAAAAAAAGAAATAGCCTACACATAACGAAGTTAGACTCGAAATTCGCATAGCAACCGGCCAAGCCGAATAACAAAGACAGATAAGAATGACATATCGCGAGGCACAAAGAGTTCGGCGTTCTGATGAAAGTGTTAGACAGTGTTTGCCGTTGTTTTGGTGGTATCTCTTTATATTTCAGCAATTAGTATTTCCATAAATATTTTACTAATATTGTCCGCTTATCTAATTCGTTATTTACCGGAGACCAGAAATCTTGGTATGCAAATGTCTAGGGTTGGTCCTCGCAGGGATTCAACCCGGAAGTAGTTCTAGATGCCCTGTATATTGATGCTCAGTCACTTGCCCTGATAATATGAACTCTCTCCAGCCAACAGAGCGCATAGACTAGTTAACTATTTCATTGTTTGAATCGAGGATCACTGACGAGGATTAAGTACCCTAAACGAGCATGTCTGAATGATGCTATTAATTTGAAGACGTAACTTTTGTATGTTGCATTATTTATCTATTATTTGTTACAACCTATTTTTGATTTCACATTTCAAAGCCTTGACGAGCTGTATTAAAATCGATCATAAAAATGATAAATACCATATTAAATAGTCTTGATCATTTATATATTTGGCTTTATTATTGAAATTTATAACGTGAATTTTACAGAGGTCTGTTTCAATTTCTAGCTTTTGCGAAGCGCATTACTTTACTTTTGGCATATATTTACAACGGAATAAATCCTTTGAAAAATCCTCAGTCAAAAATTTATTTTGAAAGTTTTCTTGTCATATTCAACACTACGACTGCATTTAACTGTTTACTTGCAGTTACTCTGGACACTTCGATGATTGTACGACTCCACATTCTTTTGAGTATCCCTACATGTACCTATGAAACATTCTACTCTCTGGATTGTTTATACCGACAATTTGTTCTTTGTGTGTCTATGTTTTAATGTTGTCGCGTCCGTTTGTCTGGTTTGTTCTCGTCTCATGACAGTACGTATCGTCGTTTTCACTGTTGCGGATCTACACTTTATCTTTATATTTTACAAAATCTTGTATGCTTACTAGCAATGATTTTTTTAAATTCTGAATATGGGTTTAGTGTTTGCCTTTCATTTACTTGTCAAATTAAAAAAACACTATTGACAAGAGTAGCTGTACCTAATGTGATGTCATAATTAATCCGTTAACTTGAATTTCATTGTTAGGTATCGCCTCACTATCTTTTTGTTTTTATGCTGGTTTTTTAGCCTAGTGATTATGGTGCTTGGATTCTAATTTTGGTTCTGTGTTTGACTTTCATTTACTGATAAAGCTCAAGGGGAGTTACTTTGCTTGTTACACTTTGTAACAGAAACAAAGAGTACATATGAAAACATGGAGTCCTTGATAACTTGGTTTTCCAAAGGAATTAAGAAAAGACTTAGGGAATTAATTAGGAAAATGAAGTGACCCAACACTGATGGAAGCAGCCAGGGAGAAATTGTGATAAACAGTTACCTTATTCGTTATGTAAATTGTATAATCTTGTTAAAAAAATCTATTTATTTAATTCCGACATAAAAACAGTGAAGCCATTCTACATTTATAAGTAGTTATGAAGCAACAACTAGGTTAGAAATTTGTTCAAAATTAAAGCATCTATGTGGCCAAACATCTTTGGAGGGATGGTACGAGGCTAATTCATTAATGAGTTTCAGCCCATCTAAACAATCCTTAGAATAGTTCTAAACTATGTTGCTAGAAAATTGCTCTTTGGCTAGCCTGATCAAAAACGCAAGATGTGCACACATATAATGTTGAATGATTCACCATTATACTGCAATATAAAGTTAAACCTATACATTTCATTTAATGAACCGTTTCATTGGCCTCGAACCTCTGTTTAATTATTGTGATTTGAAATGAAAGGCAGAATTATAAAGTTCAACACAGTGCATTTTTTACAAAGAATTACTTTTCTTATATTTAATGACTGTTATTGTGAAGCTATAGAAAAAAATCAATCAATTATCTTTATGGTTTTTCATATTTCAGTGAAATGACTTCAATGTAAATTATTCATTCTGTCCCTGATTTGTTATGATTTCCAGGAAACAGATATGAGTGTATAGTCACTCTTTGAGCCAAAGCTAGTTGAAACGGTTTTCCAAGCATGCTAAGTGCATTGTACTTGCACGGGGATAGATTTGAAAAAAAAATTAAAGTCATTATAACTTGTTTCCCAAAGGAATGAGTAAAATTAATGAACTTACCCGTTCGTATTTTCCCAAAGCTTAAACTTAGATATTGAATATCTCATACAGATACATCTCTGTGTAGAGGATTCAGCTGTCGATCATGCCATAGGCTTAGTTTCCTATAAAGCAAACATAGTAAGCTTCGATAATTAATCCATTATAAAGAGACAATCTATCCACTACTATCTATCTTAATCTCTATATATACAGTAGGTTACATAGAGGACTTTTAATCAAAAACATGCATGAATGGTACAATGGGATTTTACCAGTGATTCATTTTGTCGTCAAAGAAAGCGGTGTCAGAAATGTTATAATGAAAGTTTAGATTTTGAGATAATGAAGGTTTTATCATAAAATGAACTAGAATAAAAACAAAATGAAGGGATCTCCAGCAGGACCTAGTTGGCTACACCACCCGTTGTCAAAACACACAGTTGACACGTACAACAAGAGACATCAAAGGGAAAAGAAAGACCAAAAGCTAAAGGTGACATAGAGTTGGAACACTTCCGTATTATCAAACATAAAAGACTACACATAAAGAAATGAAAACAGTGAGCAAATGATAATGTAGCTCATGTATGTCTAGATGTAGTCAATGTTTGTTTTAGTATAGCTGATTTTTGTACGTTATAATGAAGTTCATGTTAAACATCTTCAAATTCAATATCATCATTCAAGAACAGATAATAGTAGTTATACAGTGTTTTACAGGGGGGATACAGAAATATATTGGGTCGATGAAAAAAGTTGTATTGGGCGAGGCGAAGCCGAGCCCAATACAACTTTTTTCATCGACCCAATATATTTTTGTATCTCCCCTGTAAAACACTGTATAACGAATTTATACCGCCGATGGCTTTTGGTTTTTGTATGTTACGTCAACATGTTTTAAAGCATCTCAGTGACGTCAACAACGTAAAGCGTCTTAGCAGAGGCAGGATATCAAAATGATATCCTGTCAGTAAGAAAATACAACATAATATTCGGTTCTTCTCGACCAATCAGATTGCAAGAAATTTGCCAGAGGCGGGATAAAGGAGTATATATGGTTTATATAGGAAAGTGGCCCCCTAAAATCGACTTCTCTAAAATTAAATTTGTTGTCATTTTTAGAGAATTGAATATATTCATATTTTGAGAAATCTGGTCATAAAAATTTCTCGCTTTCTAAGACATTGAAAATTGTGCACATGAAAACCAGTGATTTTATAAATTTTTCACGAAAAAAAGCATCATTCTTGATTATTTTCATTGAGATAACATCGATCATGATCACGAGAAACTTTTTCCTTTTGCATGCACATAAAGGCGTGCATAAGTAATAATCTATGAAAATATAGACGTTGCTCAGAAGCCAGCTCGATACTAACTAATAGGAAGTTTGTTGAAAATGAGCCCAAGAAATGACGTTTTTGCCAAAATGTACTAGTTTTGAAGCCCAAATTCTGAGAAAATGAGAAATGAAATTATAGGTTATGTATAATTTCATAAGTAGCCTATATTGTAGATTAAATATTGGTACAAATTCATTACTTCATAAGTAATTAAGATTTTGCTCTTAAAGGGGACCACTTTATTATATAAACCATATATAGTCCTTTATAGCATGGACCACCATTGCACGATTAACCCTTGTCAGAGATCCTCAATCTAAACAATGAAATTAGGATTGGTGGGATATGATGCTACAGGACTCACGTTTTAGAAGTTTCAAGAAATTTTGATAACAGGAATTTTTGAATGCGTCGAAGAAACGATCAACCGAAGTTGATCGAACTTGGCTACATGTGCCCTCGGGGACTCGTGGTCCACCAGCAGTGACATTCATCTAGTGGTATAAATGTTGAACGTCTTCAAATTCAATATCATCATTTAAGAACAGATAAATTTACATCATTGACCAGATATGCACAATTCGGGTACTAAACCCTCTTCAGTGATCCTCAATCTAAACAATGAAATATGGCTGAAAAGTGTGAAAGTTATTATGTCCACAAATGTACCGAAAGACGTAGCAGGACCCACGTTTATGCTTTGATAAAGCTACAGGACACACGTTCATGCGTTAATATAGCTCCTATATGTTTTAATATATAAGCTTATGTTTGTCCATATTAATTAGTTTTTATATAGCTCATAGGTTTTACCACAGAAGAAAGTAGGGTATCTCCAAGAACACTCGGTTGCAGCACCCACAACAAAACCCCAATGCAATAACACAGAGCAGACACTCACAGAAAGAGATGTAGATGGGACAGGGAATACCAACTCACACCATAGAGACATGAAACACAAAAGGCCACACATAAACCAGCGAGACCAATGGGCAACCGGTGCTCATATATTTTCAATATAGTCCATACATGTTTGAATATAGTTATGGTATGTTTTCATAGCTAATGTTTGTTTTTATATAGTCAATGTATGTTTTAATATAGCTCATGCTGCATGCAAGCAGGAGATGCTGACTCTTCCTGGGCACCTTGTCTCACTCCTATTTCGGGAGTACGCTTCTTTTCATGTGGTGGAGGTTTTTGTTTGTTTGCTTTGATTCCTGTTTTATCATGATTTTATTTGCCTTCGATTTATGATTTTCTGAATTATCGATTTTGTGCTGTATATAGGGATATGGTCATTATCCATATTTGTCATATAAGTTATTATATTATATTGATTGCTCATACCTTGACAATTATTCTTGATATTTACATCAAATGTGTAAATTTATAATTTCTTGAAATATGTAATTATTTCTTAAGTATGTACTAAAAACTGTACCTAAATGTAAATTATGTTTATACTGACTGAAAATGTATAGTTTTTTGTGATTAAAGGAGCAGGTTCGGGAACATGGAAAATCGGCCCTAATTTTAGAATGTTTTAGATTTCGATTGTATTTCGTATCAAGGAAGTTAAATGTGTGGTTGTTTCAAATACCAAATAAATATTTTAATTTACGTACAATTCTCCGAAAGATATGGCTTCAAAATCGGCTTAAAGTCGTAAAATGCTGAAAAATCGTAAGAAATTGGCATAATTCTGGTCAAAATTTAAGAAAATAAGTAGGGCGCCAGCCCTCACCCAAAATAATTTTATATAAAAAGTTAAATTTGCAATCTATATTTCGATCAACATAAAATTGATGTTGGGTGAGGGTTGGCGCCTATACTAATTTTAAAGATTTACGCGAAAAATATGGCAATTTTCTTTCATTTTCCGTCATACAGAGTAAATGACGTCAAAATGTGACGTCATAACTAACGCACGTGACGTTTTGACGATGAAAAATATATACTTCCTACATCGGCAGGTATTTGAGAAAAATATAAGATATACTGAATCATTATTTTCATAAAATTATTTTTCGCAAATATTTAGGGCCGATTTTGGCAGTTAGTGAACCTACCCCTTTTGTAACTTTATGGAAATGTAACAGACAGTACTACAGAAATCTTCTTCTGCCTTGATAAAACATCTTGGAATAAGTGTAAAAAAGAGAAGAATTGTCAATATATGCACTGGATGCACTCAAATCAAAACTCTGATGATAGGGTTGTCTTCATTTTTTATTTATTAAATACTATGCATATAGAATATATATTGATTTCGTCTGCGGTGTTTCGTTGCATACGGAAAGGAAATACCCATTTCTTGTGAGCTGTGTGGGTTTTTTTTATTGTAGTCGGAAGCATTGTCTTACGTCGTATAAAAGACTTTATTCTCAATATCTTTGGTTTCAAAACGCGAAAATCAAATGTATGCGCAAGTCTTAGGTAACACAACGTAACATGTTATCTTCATTTGAATCTAGGGAAATTGTTACCATGAGGAGTTTCCATTTATGTATGCATTTTTGTCTTCCTTGAATTTCAGCTAAGCTTTATAGACTCAATCAAGATTCTATTATGACAGTCCTTAAGGGAATTGACAGGTATGATTTATTCATCCACATGATAAATGAAGCAATGAAATAGCATTTGCTTAAGCAATGCGACAGAACACAGCGATGATTATATAATGTATAAAACGTCATAGGCGAATCTAGAATTTTTCCAGGGAGGAGCAGATCTGGGGAGGAATAGCTAAATATTACGAATCGAAAAAGTAAATAAAAAATAGGTAAAATAAAGATAAATAAATAAGATTTCATGGTGTCATTAATCCCCTCCCCTTCTCCAGATGCGCCCTTGAAATCTCAATGTTACATGTATTTACACTTCACAGCTCATCCGGTACGCTAGAACATGCACTGATGTTTTGGATTTTCATAGTAGAAATTTACAAATTACAAAGAAACTGTTAGGTCAAAGATATCGCTTTCACAAACTAGTAAAAAACTTTCTCGACATTTTACACAAAATTATGGTCATCTTCTTTTAAAATTCGGACACATGCAGGCAACAGAGTATATTTGGTATTTCACAACCTGCATTTTATGGTGACATAATTAACAAAATAAGAAGGATTAAAGGTAGACAGAATTACCATTGAAATTGTGTTAGAATCATCAAACGCCTTTTATATCGTGGATATGATCCTTCTGTCACCTGATGGACAATTGGCTTGGTACTGGACCAATCTACAGTCTTGTACCAAGAATTGCAATCTGACTAACTGTGAAGAAGACAGGTCCCTGACCACCTGTCCTCTCTGAATGTTAGTTGGACTCCTCGGGTGATCACATACATGAGCTCGGTACAGCCGACAGAGCACGGACTGTATTTCGTAAGCCTCCTGGTTTTTTTTATAAAAAAAATTATCCATTTACAAATCCATCTATGTGTTTCTTGGGCCTGCGCCATGCTGTCTGTTTGTATGTTCATCCTACAGTGAGGTTATTTTACACAACAATTGTGCGTTCTTCGAGACCTCTGGGTAAGTGGGAGGGTTGTGCGCACGTAATCCGGATAACCACACCGTCTGCTACTTGCGTGAAAGATGGCCGTCTAAAGTCGGCACCGGTTGCCCATTGGTCTCGTTGGTTTATGTGTGGTCTTTTGTGTTTGATGTTTCTATGTTGTTCGTTGGTGTTCCTTGTCCCTTGTAAGTCTCACTCTGTGCTATCTGCTCTGTTTTTGCATTGTGTGAGTGTTTTGGAGTTTTGCGATGGGTGCTGCAGCCTAGTGTTATTAGAGATCCCCTCATTTGTTTTATCTTGGTTTTATTTCAAAATGTTATGATAGACTCTAGTAACTAATCGCTATACAGATATTTTCATATACGAACAACGCAAAAAAAGTTTTTTTTAAGATAGTTTCGTGTGCATGATTTCGTTAAGGTTTCAGAATTATTGGATGCCATGTTTTTGTTGTAACTTGAAGTGTTGTGTAGCATCGATAATGCTAAGTACAGAACAACCCCCCCCCCCCTTGTTTTTGAATAATATTAAGAGAGAAATTAGAATAACCTTTTAACTTCCTTTTTGGTCTTACTTACTTGGATAACTCTCATCCTATATGTAACATGATTCATGTGATCAATCTGTACTCATTAGCACGGTAATTAGCCATATACTGCACTGGACTATGTAGATTATCATTGTAGCTGTGTTTTTTGTCCTTTTTTCTCGTGAGAATGTTCTGATTCGTGTGTTTTCATGACATTTAAAGCCTTTCGATTTTTTGGAATGTGATTTAAGATTTTGTGTTTGATTTTCATTCACTGACCTGACATTAATCATCGTAGAATTAGACGATACTGAAATACTTTAAATTATGTTCCAATTTTCGTATAAGTTAAACGTCTTCAAATTCAATAGCATGATTTAAAAACAGATACATTTGCAGCATGGACCAGACATGCATGTTTCGAGTACTTAACCTTTGTCAGTGATCCTCAATCAAAATAATGAAATATGACCAAAAAGTGTGAAAGTTATTGTTTCCAAAATGTACCGGAAGACGTACACGTAGCAGGATGGGTGGGATATGACGCTATAGGACCCACGTTTCAGAAATTCAAGATATTTTAATAACAGAAATTTCCGAATGCGTTTAAGATACGATCAACCGAAGTTTATCGAACTTGGCTACATGTGCCCTCGGGGACTCCTGGTCCACCAGCAACGACACTCATCAAGTGGTACAAATGTTAACCGTCTTCAAATTAAATATTCAAATCAATTGAACTCAAATTAGTCTCGATATACCTTAGAGAAAAAATTATATCAGATGCTTACACTGGATACAGGTATACATCTAGTTATGTTAATCCAACCTTATTCTACGATTTTCTGAAAAGATGAATGTACATAAATTCGGTACAATACAAGTATTAAATGCGTATGTAACCATGGTAAACTTAAAGCTACTAGAAGAACTCTCAACGGAACATTAGTTATATTTTGATTTTAGTGAAAGAGCTCTTTAGATCTTTTAAAGACATCATTTCTACTTAAGTATCTTCACCATGAAAATGTTTTCTTTTTTTGAGGGGGGGGGGGGGGTAGAGGAAGGGGTTCGACGATGGCTATTCATGGGTCTTGTTTTCCTCTTATTGAAGATATGTATCACAGTATTTTAACTTTAAAATGGATTTTCAGTGTCATCACGCTTGGTATGTTTTATCTGGGATAAAATACAGCCATCGTCATTCAGCCGGAGGATTGTTTTCATTGCCATCTTTGCAAATTTCTTTTTCATTGGCTTTTTAAAGCATCTTAGATTAATTGGAATGGCTTAAGGTTCTGTCTTATATCAGTTACCATTACTGTTATGATGGCAAATGACCGCTGGCATGTTTTTACATTATTAATACAATGCTGACACTTTTATACAGTCAAATGACACAGCCATGTCCAAAAACAATTTTATGGATTCAAAAAGGTTTTCAATAAAATGCATTCTACAATGCTTTCCAAAGTTGCTATGGAGATGTTTAATTATATGAGTTGTCGTTCCTGTTTCTGTAGAGCTTGGGCCATACTCTTCGTCTGATTGTCCTATTTTCTTTTCGCGTGAGAAAGTTTTGTTTCGTTTTTTTTTCCAAAATTCGTAGGCCTTTAGATTTAGGGGTTACCATGCGTGTGTTTTACAAAAACTGACAGGGTATCGGCGAATCCCCTGTCAGAAATTGAGTTTTACAGCGAGGCGTCAGCCGAGCGGTAAAACGGATATTTCTGACAGGGGATTCGCCGATACCCTGTCAGTTTTTGTAAAACATCAGTATGGTAACCCTATTCTAATGCTTTGGTCAGTAAGAAGCTAGAAAACGTCTGCTTTTAACGACGTCGCCATAGCAACGCATAACGTCATAGCAAAAACTGCAGTGAAACGTGAATCCCCTTGCAGTTTTTTAATCGCTTAGCCAATCAGAATGCGCGTTACAAACGGAGTGCATTAGAATGTGTGTGTTTTTTTTAAATATGGTTTCGCCTTTTGTGTTTGACTTTCATTCACTTATTGCCACTGCATTGTATAAAGATTTCTAAGAATTTGACAGCGAGGATAGATAAATTGATCCCAAACACAATACAACGTTGCAGTGAGAATAACTAAAAAGAAAGGAGGGGTCTCCAACAGCACTCGATTGAAACATTTGCATCAAACAACGTAACATCTGAATACGAAAGCTCACAGTGAACAAGCACAACAAGAAACACTAAAGGGACAAGAGAGAACAAAACCAAAGAGAACAACAGAACACTAAAATAAAAGACTACACATTAAACATAAGCAGATTTCAGAAAGTTATCTGCCACGTTAGTAGCAAATGACTTCATCATCCGGATTGCGTGCGCACATCCCTCCCACTTGCCCGGTTACTAAGCGGACTCGAAAACGCTAAATTGTTGTGTATGATGAAGACAACACAAACAGGAAAGTAGAACGCAGCAGACACCACGCAATACAACCACACTTACAAACATGGAGACACAAAGAGAACACTCACAGCAAAACACAGCGGACACCACGAAACACAACTCTTCTTGTAAACAAGACAAATATAGCACTAACAGCAAAACACGGGCGACAAATTGTTGTGTATGATGACGACAACACAACCAGGACATTAAAACGGAGTAGACACCACACAATACAACCACTCTTACAAACATGAAAATACAAGATAAAAGAGAACACTCACAATAAACATAGGGGACACCAAGCAATACAACCACACTAACAAACATATGGTGATACAAGACAAAAGAGAACACTCACGGCAAATCACAGGGGACACCACGCAATACAACCACACTAGACATGTAGAGACAAGACTTAGGAGGACACTCACAGCAAAACACCGGGGTCACCAGCAATACAACCACACTAACAAACATATGGAGATACAAGACTAAAGAGGACACTCACAGCAAAATACAGGGGACACCAAGCAATACAACCACACTAACACACATATGGAGATACAAGACTAAAGAGGACACAGCAAAACACAGGGGTCACCAGCAATACAACCACACTAACGAACATATGGAGATACAAGAGTAAAGAGGACACTCACAGCAAAACACAGGGGTCACCAAGCAATACAACCACACTTACAATAATCGAGAGACAAGAATAAAGAGGACACTCATAGCAAAACATATGGGACACCAAGCAATCCAACCACACTAACAATCATATGGAGATACAAGACTAAAGAGGACACTCACAACAACAAAACACAGGGGTCACCAGCAATACAACCACACTAACAAACATATGGTGATACAAGACTAAAGAGGACACTCATAGCAAAACACAGGGGTAAACAGCAATACAACCACACTTACAATAATCGAGAGACAAGAATAAAGAGGACACTCATAGCAAAACATAGGGGACACCAAGCAATACAACCACACTAACAATCATATTGAGATACAAGACTAAAGAGGACACTCATAGCAAAACACAGGGGACACCAAGGATACAACAACAATAACTATCATCGAGAGACAAGACTTAGGGGGACACTCAAAGAAAAACATAGGGAACACCAAGCAATACAACCACATTTACAAATATGGAGATAAAAGACTAAAGAGGACACTCTCAGCAAAACACAGGGGACACCACGCAATACAACCACACTAAAAACATATGAAGATAAAAGACAAAACACAGGTGTCACCAGCAATACACGCACACTAACAAACATATGGAGATACAAGACTAAAGAGGACACTCACAGCAAAATACAGGGGACACCAAGCAATACAACCACACTAACACACATATGGAGATACAAGACTAGAGAGGACACTCACAGCAAAACACAGGGGTCACCAGCAATACAACCACACTAACGAACATATGGAGATACAAGAGTAAAGAGGACACTCACAGCAAAACACAGGGGTCACCAAGCAATACAACCACACTTACAATAACCGAGAGACAAGAATAAAGAGGACACTCATAGCAAAACATATGGGACACCAAGCAATCCAACCACACTAACAATCATATGGAGATACAAGACTAAAGAGGACACTCACAACAACAAAACACAGGGGTCACCAGCAATACAACCACACTAACAAACATATGGTGATACAAGACTAAAGAGGACACTCATACCAAAACACAGGGGTAAACAGCAATACAACCACACTTACAATAATCGAGAGACAAGAATAAAGAGGACACTCATAGCAAAACATAGGGGACACCAAGCAATACAACCACACTAACAATCATATTGAGATACAAGACTAAAGAGGACACTCATAGCAAAACACAGGGGACACCAAGGATACAACAACAATAACTATCATCGAGAGACAAGACTAAGGGGGACACTCAAAGAAAAACATAGGGAACACCAAGCAATACAACCACATTTACAAATATGGAGATAAAAGACTAAAGAGGACACTCTCAGCAAAACACAGGGGACACCACGCAATACAACCACACTAAAAACATATGAAGATAAAAGACAAAACACAGGTGTCACCAGCAATACAAGCACACTAACAAACATATGGAGATACAAGACCTAAGAGGACACTCACAGCAAAACACAGAGGACACCAAGCAATACAACCACACTAACAAACATATGGAGATACAAGACTAAAGAGGACACTCACAGCAACAAAACACAGGGGTCACCAGCAATACAACCACACTAACAATCATCGAGAGACAAGACTAAAGAGGACAGGGGACTCCAAGCAATACAACTATATTTACAAACATGGAGATACAAGACAAAAAAGGACACTCACAGCAAAACACAGGGGACATCAAGCAATACAACCACACTTACAATCATCGAAATACAAGACATAAGAGGACACTCACACAAGGGGAAAACAGCTATAGATTTCAAAAAGCAGCGACATCAAGAAACATAAAATACAACACAAATAAAGCATATGTTTTCAATTACATCAATTTTACGAGTTTTAAATCATGATGTCATGAAACTGAAAAAAGGTGAGACATCAAAACATCTTTAATCTTTTTCGTTAATTTTAAAAGTTTGAATAACTTTGAACGCCTTTACAACATTGCATCAACAACCCTGATGGTTTCTAGGTGTGTGAAACTTCTTTATTAAAATTAGATTCACTGATGATCACTAAGTCTTGTTATTTTTTTTCTTTAAAATGTAAAATATAGAAAATCTATGATATTTGTATAAAATCTACATACTTATCTCTCTCCTGTTTGGATACAAGTTGATCCTTATAATTAATCCAACTCCACTTTACACGGCTATGAAATTGTCATCTTCATCTATCAATAATTTCGATTTTGTGAGTATATAGGGAATTCTTTCAGTGAAAAAAATAATCGATGTGTCAAGTGTTGTTGATGTACAGTTGATGGAGACACAATTTTAAGATTCAGAACCAATACATTATTAAAATATGAAAGTTTGTTTCATTTCATGTATGAAATTTATAGATGTTGAATTATAAATCACAAGGTATCTCGTATGCTTTAATGATAATTTAGTCTCAATTTGGAATTCTCAGGGGCATTCAGGCTTCCATCAATCGTGACTTGGATTTTAAGTTTAGAAGTACTAGCAACTCTTTTTTGATCAGTGAGTCCATCTACAAGATCCATTTGTTCTTATCATTTTTCATTCTCTCAACTTGTTTGTTATGTATTTTGGTTCACTATTAAATCCTGCAGGTTCGCATTATTCTCTACCATATGCATTTTATACAAATTTGTCCCATTCGAGCCGATGGGCCAATAACTATGACCGCTGAAGCTTTGACCTACTTTTTCTATTTTTTGCCTTCTCCGTACCTAAGAAAGGAGGGGATCCCCAAAAACACTCGGCTGCAATAAGTCATTATGATACAATTTCAAGAAACCATGCAGGAAACAAGTACTCAAGTTCCTTTCGGTTTAAGAGCAATTCTCTGTAAAGACCAAAAATGTTCAATGACACGTTGGCACGGCATGTCATTGATTTTAGAGATTTTTGGTGTGGAAGTTCAATATGGAGTGCTAAGATGAAAATTAACTTCCGTTTGTAGAAATAGAGTGCAGTTGCAACGTTTGAAGCATTCGGAAATTGCATACGACTTTTCTGTACCCTTTATTGCCACAGGTACATATATCTATTGCAATAACCAAGAGTTTTTATTTTCTTTCATTCCTCTTTGTTATGAATATCTGAAATAATTTTCACACTTTATCTCTATGCCTCTTGTTTTGGTGGTCAAAGAGAATGCCTAAATAAGGTTTTAAACGTTCCGTTTATTGGCTTTAATTTGAGATACCTTATTTTGCTTGTTTTTCGAGTATTTTTATGGTTTAAAATTTCATAAATGAAGAATTTTTTCGAGTTTTTACATTATATATCCAATATATATTGTACCTGTATGATAAGAAAAATTAATATAAAAAGTTGACTGGGAAAATGTATCTTTTTCACTGGAAACTTTATTAAAGGGACGGTGTCCCTGAAAATTAATTAATTTTGCAAAATTTTGAAATGCAAAATCTTTCTTTTCAAATGAAAGTATACATTCTCATTTGTATAAATTCAAATTTTAAGGCGCATCTAACGCAAACATTCGCAGTTACAGACCTTTAAATACGTTATTTTGAATTAGGGGTGCGCAGCTCTAATTCATTTCACTGGCGCCACCTACAATGTATTGAGTTTTTACAATAGAGGTATATGGAGATTTAATTATTAAGAAATCGACAATATTAGGGTCGTTACTGCATATTTTCAAATAAAACTTTTTATCGCTTCTTTTTTCCTCTTTCTAGACCCTTTGGAATAAATTTTACGCTTTCAGGTCTCACTGGGGTAAATAAATCCCTATATGTTTCTATAGTAACTTGTCAACTTTGATCGCCGATATCTCAGCTCAGAGGAAAAAGAATAAAAAACGCTTTCACACATGCATAGTCAAGATTTCAAACTTTTTTCTCATATAAGTCTGCAAAAAAAGTCACGCTGCATCTTTCGAGCAATTTGGCCTTGAAAATTGAGGACGATTTTAAAAGCACCTCTCAGTTTCACCCAGTGCTCTCATACTAACCTATACATATCGCATCCTTCCACGAAATATAGTGCCTCATTCCGTATCAAGTATAGTTCATTGGAAAGAATATAAAATTTCCTCAAACATGATATAAAGTTTACGCACAAAAATAGTTGTTTTCATACTTTATTTGTATTCAAAAGCTCCAGCGTTCTATCCCTTAGGAACTATATTCCCCTATTACAGGCTTCCGCGAAGGCGATTTACCCCAGTGAGACCTATTAGACAAGAGTAAAATTTTGAAATTTCATGATTTTGCACTATCATTAAATTCAATCATTTTTACACTTGCCCTGAAAATTTCAAATCAAAATTCAAAGTATTTCTGGAGATATTTGCAATTTAAATTAGGGAGTACCCATACAAGAGTTTACTGCATTGAGTCAAAAGGGAAAATATCTGTAAACTTCAAAATCAAATTTTATAGAATTGTATGGGACATGTGTGAAGATTGATATATCATTATTTCATTTAAGACTTGTGTTTTACAATATGATGAAAACTTTCACTCAAATTACAGGATTTAAAGTTTGAATTATGAATTTAAAATATGCTTAAAAATTCAAAATTTTCATTAATTTCACTTTAGAATATGGGAGTTCTTGGGACAGTATGAACCAAAATGTCATCTCAAGTTAGATAAACAAGTATTCATTCACTTACAATATGTTTTATCATTACAACATGTGTGCAATTCAAGTAAATGTAATTTGATCCCAAACACATTCATATGAAGCCATTGCTCATCTTAGGGGGTTAGCATAGAAGATTGAGTTATGTGTCCATGATTTTGCAAATTAGCCTTTCAATCTTTTTGTGAACAATTGAAAATATATTTCTTCACCTATATGGTGAATTTCAGTATATAAAATGCAGTTAGAAGGGATTTAGAGCTCTATTTATATGGGCTTTATGTAGAATCTGACACCTTACACAATGGACTTCCTGTTTTGACCTTCTGGCAGTAGCTTTCACCCAACTTTGACTTTTATTTGCACTTTGCATTACAGAATTACATTAAATAAATACTATGAAAACAGTTATCTGTGTTTATTTGTTGCTCTTGCACTGTAAAGTTGTCTTAGAAATTTAATTTGTTATATTGAGATAATATGATATATCATCCTTCCACTAATTCTATGCATATTTTGACTTTGAATACACATTTTCCAAAACAAATACTGTGAAATTAGGTTCTTTCAGGAAAGTACACTAAACATTTTATACAAATGTACCCATTTAAATAAAAACATGACCTAATTTAAGACTTTTCCTATCAAATAAAGTATACCACATGTAACCACAATTCATTATATGTTGTATATAGATTAAAATCTATTGGTAAATGTCATTTGCAGTTGAATTTTGAAGAAGTTTTCATTTATTTGTGAATAAGCAGTGATTTCAAGACAATTTTGATGGTTCGCATTCATCCATAAGCTTGCGGTATGGAAAATATCCTGCGGTACTTCACCGGTATGACCGGACTGTTAACCGCTGCACCGCAACTGACCGGTTTCCTGTAATTGGGGTAAAATGGGTCTTTTTTCACCAAAAGTGAGCACTGAGTTCAAAATAATGATATTCTATGCTATATTGGTATCAAAACTCATATCCACCATATCAACACTGTTATACTACATACATAATGAACAAATAGCCATAAATTTAACTAATTTGTCTATTTTTTTTAATTTTGAAAATTTTGCTTCAATGAATGTAAATTAGATGATTTAGAGGCAATATTTCTACATAATATTGAGTTTAATAAGAGTTTTGGTAGGTTTTCATAACATTTTGTACAATTCTATCATCCCGCCTTTGTGGCACATTAGCTGTCTATTAGGTCTCACTGGGGTAAATAAATCCCTATATGTTTCTATAGTAACTTGTCAACTTTGATCGCCGATATCTCAGCTCAGAGGAAAAAGAATAAAAAACGCTTTCACACATGCATAGTCAAGATTTCAAACTTTTTTCTCATATAAGTCTGCAAAAAAAGTCACGCTGCATCTTTCGAGCAATTTGGCCTTGAAAATTGAGGACGATTTTAAAAGCACCTCTCAGTTTCACCCAGTGCTCTCATACTAACCTATACATATCGCATCCTTCCACGAAATATAGTGCCTCATTCCGTATCAAGTATAGTTCATTGGAAAGAATATAAAATTTCCTCAAACATGATATAAAGTTTACGCACAAAAATAGTTGTTTTCATACTTTATTTGTATTCAAAAGCTCCAGCGTTCTATCCCTTAGGAACTATATTCCCCTATTACAGGCTTCCGCGAAGGCGATTTACCCCAGTGAGACCTATTAGACAAGAGTAAAATTTTGAAATTTCATGATTTTGCACTATCATTAAATTCAATCATTTTTACACTTGCCCTGAAAATTTCAAATCAAAATTCAAAGTATTTCTGGAGATATTTGCAATTTAAATTAGGGAGTACCCATACAAGAGTTTACTGCATTGAGTCAAAAGGGAAAATATCTGTAAACTTCAAAATCAAATTTTATAGAATTGTATGGGACATGTGTGAAGATTGATATATCATTATTTCATTTAAGACTTGTGTTTTACAATATGATGAAAACTTTCACTCAAATTACAGGATTTAAAGTTTGAATTATGAATTTAAAATATGCTTAAAAATTCAAAATTTTCATTAATTTCACTTTAGAATATGGGAGTTCTTGGGACAGTATGAACCAAAATGTCATCTCAAGTTAGATAAACAAGTATTCATTCACTTACAATATGTTTTATCATTACAACATGTGTGCAATTCAAGTAAATGTAATTTGATCCCAAACACATTCATATGAAGCCATTGCTCATCTTAGGGGGTTAGCATAGAAGATTGAGTTATGTGTCCATGATTTTGCAAATTAGCCTTTCAATCTTTTTGTGAACAATTGAAAATATATTTCTTCACCTATATGGTGAATTTCAGTATATAAAATGCAGTTAGAAGGGATTTAGAGCTCTATTTATATGGGCTTTATGTAGAATCTGACACCTTACACAATGGACTTCCTGTTTTGACCTTCTGGCAGTAGCTTTCACCCAACTTTGACTTTTATTTGCACTTTGCATTACAGAATTACATTAAATAAATACTATGAAAACAGTTATCTGTGTTTATTTGTTGCTCTTGCACTGTAAAGTTGTCTTAGAAATTTAATTTGTTATATTGAGATAATATGATATATCATCCTTCCACTAATTCTATGCATATTTTGACTTTGAATACACATTTTCCAAAACAAATACTGTGAAATTAGGTTCTTTCAGGAAAGTACACTAAACATTTTATACAAATGTACCCATTTAAATAAAAACATGACCTAATTTAAGACTTTTCCTATCAAATAAAGTATACCACATGTAACCACAATTCATTATATGTTGTATATAGATTAAAATCTATTGGTAAATGTCATTTGCAGTTGAATTTTGAAGAAGTTTTCATTTATTTGTGAATAAGCAGTGATTTCAAGACAATTTTGATGGTTCGCATTCATCCATAAGCTTGCGGTATGGAAAATATCCTGCGGTACTTCACCGGTATGACCGGACTGTTAACCGCTGCACCGCAACTGACCGGTTTCCTGTAATTGGGGTAAAATGGGTCTTTTTTCACCAAAAGTGAGCACTGAGTTCAAAATAATGATATTCTATGCTATATTGGTATCAAAACTCATATCCACCATATCAACACTGTTATACTACATACATAATGAACAAATAGCCATAAATTTAACTAATTTGTCTATTTTTTTTAATTTTGAAAATTTTGCTTCAATGAATGTAAATTAGATGATTTAGAGGCAATATTTCTACATAATATTGAGTTTAATAAGAGTTTTGGTAGGTTTTCATAACATTTTGTACAATTCTATCATCCCGCCTTTGTGGCACATTAGCTGTCTATTAGGTCTCACTGGGGTAAATAAATCCCTATATGTTTCTATAGTAACTTGTCAACTTTGATCGCCGATATCTCAGCTCAGAGGAAAAAGAATAAAAAACGCTTTCACACATGCATAGTCAAGATTTCAAACTTTTTTCTCATATAAGTCTGCAAAAAAAGTCACGCTGCATCTTTCGAGCAATTTGGCCTTGAAAATTGAGGACGATTTTAAAAGCACCTCTCAGTTTCACCCAGTGCTCTCATACTAACCTATACATATCGCATCCTTCCACGAAATATAGTGCCTCATTCCGTATCAAGTATAGTTCATTGGAAAGAATATAAAATTTCCTCAAACATGATATAAAGTTTACGCACAAAAATAGTTGTTTTCATACTTTATTTGTATTCAAAAGCTCCAGCGTTCTATCCCTTAGGAACTATATTCCCCTATTACAGGCTTCCGCGAAGGCGATTTACCCCAGTGAGACCTATTAGACAAGAGTAAAATTTTGAAATTTCATGATTTTGCACTATCATTAAATTCAATCATTTTTACACTTGCCCTGAAAATTTCAAATCAAAATTCAAAGTATTTCTGGAGATATTTGCAATTTAAATTAGGGAGTACCCATACAAGAGTTTACTGCATTGAGTCAAAAGGGAAAATATCTGTAAACTTCAAAATCAAATTTTATAGAATTGTATGGGACATGTGTGAAGATTGATATATCATTATTTCATTTAAGACTTGTGTTTTACAATATGATGAAAACTTTCACTCAAATTACAGGATTTAAAGTTTGAATTATGAATTTAAAATATGCTTAAAAATTCAAAATTTTCATTAATTTCACTTTAGAATATGGGAGTTCTTGGGACAGTATGAACCAAAATGTCATCTCAAGTTAGATAAACAAGTATTCATTCACTTACAATATGTTTTATCATTACAACATGTGTGCAATTCAAGTAAATGTAATTTGATCCCAAACACATTCATATGAAGCCATTGCTCATCTTAGGGGGTTAGCATAGAAGATTGAGTTATGTGTCCATGATTTTGCAAATTAGCCTTTCAATCTTTTTGTGAACAATTGAAAATATATTTCTTCACCTATATGGTGAATTTCAGTATATAAAATGCAGTTAGAAGGGATTTAGAGCTCTATTTATATGGGCTTTATGTAGAATCTGACACCTTACACAATGGACTTCCTGTTTTGACCTTCTGGCAGTAGCTTTCACCCAACTTTGACTTTTATTTGCACTTTGCATTACAGAATTACATTAAATAAATACTATGAAAACAGTTATCTGTGTTTATTTGTTGCTCTTGCACTGTAAAGTTGTCTTAGAAATTTAATTTGTTATATTGAGATAATATGATATATCATCCTTCCACTAATTCTATGCATATTTTGACTTTGAATACACATTTTCCAAAACAAATACTGTGAAATTAGGTTCTTTCAGGAAAGTACACTAAACATTTTATACAAATGTACCCATTTAAATAAAAACATGACCTAATTTAAGACTTTTCCTATCAAATAAAGTATACCACATGTAACCACAATTCATTATATGTTGTATATAGATTAAAATCTATTGGTAAATGTCATTTGCAGTTGAATTTTGAAGAAGTTTTCATTTATTTGTGAATAAGCAGTGATTTCAAGACAATTTTGATGGTTCGCATTCATCCATAAGCTTGCGGTATGGAAAATATCCTGCGGTACTTCACCGGTATGACCGGACTGTTAACCGCTGCACCGCAACTGACCGGTTTCCTGTAATTGGGGTAAAATGGGTCTTTTTTCACCAAAAGTGAGCACTGAGTTCAAAATAATGATATTCTATGCTATATTGGTATCAAAACTCATATCCACCATATCAACACTGTTATACTACATACATAATGAACAAATAGCCATAAATTTAACTAATTTGTCTATTTTTTTTAATTTTGAAAATTTTGCTTCAATGAATGTAAATTAGATGATTTAGAGGCAATATTTCTACATAATATTGAGTTTAATAAGAGTTTTGGTAGGTTTTCATAACATTTTGTACAATTCTATCATCCCGCCTTTGTGGCACATTAGCTGTCTATTAGGTCTCACTGGGGTAAATAAATCCCTATATGTTTCTATAGTAACTTGTCAACTTTGATCGCCGATATCTCAGCTCAGAGGAAAAAGAATAAAAAACGCTTTCACACATGCATAGTCAAGATTTCAAACTTTTTTCTCATATAAGTCTGCAAAAAAAGTCACGCTGCATCTTTCGAGCAATTTGGCCTTGAAAATTGAGGACGATTTTAAAAGCACCTCTCAGTTTCACCCAGTGCTCTCATACTAACCTATACATATCGCATCCTTCCACGAAATATAGTGCCTCATTCCGTATCAAGTATAGTTCATTGGAAAGAATATAAAATTTCCTCAAACATGATATAAAGTTTACGCACAAAAATAGTTGTTTTCATACTTTATTTGTATTCAAAAGCTCCAGCGTTCTATCCCTTAGGAACTATATTCCCCTATTACAGGCTTCCGCGAAGGCGATTTACCCCAGTGAGACCTATTAGACAAGAGTAAAATTTTGAAATTTCATGATTTTGCACTATCATTAAATTCAATCATTTTTACACTTGCCCTGAAAATTTCAAATCAAAATTCAAAGTATTTCTGGAGATATTTGCAATTTAAATTAGGGAGTACCCATACAAGAGTTTACTGCATTGAGTCAAAAGGGAAAATATCTGTAAACTTCAAAATCAAATTTTATAGAATTGTATGGGACATGTGTGAAGATTGATATATCATTATTTCATTTAAGACTTGTGTTTTACAATATGATGAAAACTTTCACTCAAATTACAGGATTTAAAGTTTGAATTATGAATTTAAAATATGCTTAAAAATTCAAAATTTTCATTAATTTCACTTTAGAATATGGGAGTTCTTGGGACAGTATGAACCAAAATGTCATCTCAAGTTAGATAAACAAGTATTCATTCACTTACAATATGTTTTATCATTACAACATGTGTGCAATTCAAGTAAATGTAATTTGATCCCAAACACATTCATATGAAGCCATTGCTCATCTTAGGGGGTTAGCATAGAAGATTGAGTTATGTGTCCATGATTTTGCAAATTAGCCTTTCAATCTTTTTGTGAACAATTGAAAATATATTTCTTCACCTATATGGTGAATTTCAGTATATAAAATGCAGTTAGAAGGGATTTAGAGCTCTATTTATATGGGCTTTATGTAGAATCTGACACCTTACACAATGGACTTCCTGTTTTGACCTTCTGGCAGTAGCTTTCACCCAACTTTGACTTTTATTTGCACTTTGCATTACAGAATTACATTAAATAAATACTATGAAAACAGTTATCTGTGTTTATTTGTTGCTCTTGCACTGTAAAGTTGTCTTAGAAATTTAATTTGTTATATTGAGATAATATGATATATCATCCTTCCACTAATTCTATGCATATTTTGACTTTGAATACACATTTTCCAAAACAAATACTGTGAAATTAGGTTCTTTCAGGAAAGTACACTAAACATTTTATACAAATGTACCCATTTAAATAAAAACATGACCTAATTTAAGACTTTTCCTATCAAATAAAGTATACCACATGTAACCACAATTCATTATATGTTGTATATAGATTAAAATCTATTGGTAAATGTCATTTGCAGTTGAATTTTGAAGAAGTTTTCATTTATTTGTGAATAAGCAGTGATTTCAAGACAATTTTGATGGTTCGCATTCATCCATAAGCTTGCGGTATGGAAAATATCCTGCGGTACTTCACCGGTATGACCGGACTGTTAACCGCTGCACCGCAACTGACCGGTTTCCTGTAATTGGGGTAAAATGGGTCTTTTTTCACCAAAAGTGAGCACTGAGTTCAAAATAATGATATTCTATGCTATATTGGTATCAAAACTCATATCCACCATATCAACACTGTTATACTACATACATAATGAACAAATAGCCATAAATTTAACTAATTTGTCTATTTTTTTTAATTTTGAAAATTTTGCTTCAATGAATGTAAATTAGATGATTTAGAGGCAATATTTCTACATAATATTGAGTTTAATAAGAGTTTTGGTAGGTTTTCATAACATTTTGTACAATTCTATCATCCCGCCTTTGTGGCACATTAGCTGTCTATTAGACAAGAGTAAAATTTTGAAATTTCATGATTTTGCACTATCATTAAATTCAATCATTTTTACACTTGCCCTGAAAATTTCAAATCAAAATTCAAAGTATTTCTGGAGATATTTGCAATTTAAATTAGGGAGTACCCATACAAGAGTTTACTGCATTGAGTCAAAAGGGAAAATATCTGTAAACTTCAAAATCAAATTTTATAGAATTGTATGGGACATGTGTGAAGATTGATATATCATTATTTCATTTAAGACTTGTGTTTTACAATATGATGAAAACTTTTACTCAAATTACAGGATTTAAAGTTTGAATTATGAATTTAAAATATGCTTAAAAATTCAAAATTTTCATTAATTTCACTTTAGAATATGGGAGTTCTTGGGACAGTATGAACCAAAATGTCATCTCAAGTTAGATAAACAAGTATTCATTCACTTACAATATGTTTTATCATTACAACATGTGTGCAATTCAAGTAAATGTAATTTGATCCCAAACACATTCATATGAAGCCATTGCTCATCTTAGGGGGTTAGCATAGAAGATTGAGTTATGTGTCCATGATTTTGCAAATTAGCCTTTCAATCTTTTTGTGAACAATTGAAAATATATTTCTTCACCTATATGGTGAATTTCAGTATATAAAATGCAGTTAGAAGGGATTTAGAGCTCTATTTATATGGGCTTTATGTAGAATCTGACACCTTACACAATGGACTTCCTGTTTTGACCTTCTGGCAGTAGCTTTCACCCAACTTTGACTTTTATTTGCACTTTGCATTACAGAATTACATTAAATAAATACTATGAAAACAGTTATCTGTGTTTATTTGTTGCTCTTGCACTGTAAAGTTGTCTTAGAAATTTAATTTGTTATATTGAGATAATATGATATATCATCCTTCCACTAATTCTATGCATATTTTGACTTTGAATACACATTTTCCAAAACAAATACTGTGAAATTAGGTTCTTTCAGGAAAGTACACTAAACATTTTATACAAATGTACCCATTTAAATAAAAACATGACCTAATTTAAGACTTTTCCTATCAAATAAAGTATACCACATGTAACCACAATTCATTATATGTTGTATATAGATTAAAATCTATTGGTAAATGTCATTTGCAGTTGAATTTTGAAGAAGTTTTCATTTATTTGTGAATAAGCAGTGATTTCAAGACAATTTTGATGGTTCGCATTCATCCATAAGCTTGCGGTATGGAAAATATCCTGCGGTACTTCACCGGTATGACCGGACTGTTAACCGCTGCACCGCAACTGACCGGTTTCCTGTAATTGGGGTAAAATGGGTCTTTTTTCACCAAAAGTGAGCACTGAGTTCAAAATAATGATATTCTATGCTATATTGGTATCAAAACTCATATCCACCATATCAACACTGTTATACTACATACATAATGAACAAATAGCCATAAATTTAACTAATTTGTCTATTTTTTTTAATTTTGAAAATTTTGCTTCAATGAATGTAAATTAGATGATTTAGAGGCAATATTTCTACATAATATTGAGTTTAATAAGAGTTTTGGTAGGTTTTCATAACATTTTGTACAATTCTATCATCCCGCCTTTGTGGCACATTAGCTGTCTATTAGACAAGAGTAAAATTTTGAAATTTCATGATTTTGCACTATCATTAAATTCAATCATTTTTACACTTGCCCTGAAAATTTCAAATCAAAATTCAAAGTATTTCTGGAGATATTTGCAATTTAAATTAGGGAGTACCCATACAAGAGTTTACTGCATTGAGTCAAAAGGGAAAATATCTGTAAACTTCAAAATCAAATTTTATAGAATTGTATGGGACATGTGTGAAGATTGATATATCATTATTTCATTTAAGACTTGTGTTTTACAATATGATGAAAACTTTCACTCAAATTACAGGATTTAAAGTTTGAATTATGAATTTAAAATATGCTTAAAAATTCAAAATTTTCATTAATTTCACTTTAGAATATGGGAGTTCTTGGGACAGTATGAACCAAAATGTCATCTCAAGTTAGATAAACAAGTATTCATTCACTTACAATATGTTTTATCATTACAACATGTGTGCAATTCAAGTAAATGTAATTTGATCCCAAACACATTCATATGAAGCCATTGCTCATCTTAGGGGGTTAGCATAGAAGATTGAGTTATGTGTCCATGATTTTGCAAATTAGCCTTTCAATCTTTTTGTGAACAATTGAAAATATATTTCTTCACCTATATGGTGAATTTCAGTATATAAAATGCAGTTAGAAGGGATTTAGAGCTCTATTTATATGGGCTTTATGTAGAATCTGACACCTTACACAATGGACTTCCTGTTTTGACCTTCTGGCAGTAGCTTTCACCCAACTTTGACTTTTATTTGCACTTTGCATTACAGAATTACATTAAATAAATACTATGAAAACAGTTATCTGTGTTTATTTGTTGCTCTTGCACTGTAAAGTTGTCTTAGAAATTTAATTTGTTATATTGAGATAATATGATATATCATCCTTCCACTAATTCTATGCATATTTTGACTTTGAATACACATTTTCCAAAACAAATACTGTGAAATTAGGTTCTTTCAGGAAAGTACACTAAACATTTTATACAAATGTACCCATTTAAATAAAAACATGACCTAATTTAAGACTTTTCCTATCAAATAAAGTATACCACATGTAACCACAATTCATTATATGTTGTATATAGATTAAAATCTATTGGTAAATGTCATTTGCAGTTGAATTTTGAAGAAGTTTTCATTTATTTGTGAATAAGCAGTGATTTCAAGACAATTTTGATGGTTCGCATTCATCCATAAGCTTGCGGTATGGAAAATATCCTGCGGTACTTCACCGGTATGACCGGACTGTTAACCGCTGCACCGCAACTGACCGGTTTCCTGTAATTGGGGTAAAATGGGTCTTTTTTCACCAAAAGTGAGCACTGAGTTCAAAATAATGATATTCTATGCTATATTGGTATCAAAACTCATATCCACCATATCAACACTGTTATACTACATACATAATGAACAAATAGCCATAAATTTAACTAATTTGTCTATTTTTTTTAATTTTGAAAATTTTGCTTCAATGAATGTAAATTAGATGATTTAGAGGCAATATTTCTACATAATATTGAGTTTAATAAGAGTTTTGGTAGGTTTTCATAACATTTTGTACAATTCTATCATCCCGCCTTTGTGGCACATTAGCTGTCTATTAGACAAGAGTAAAATTTTGAAATTTCATGATTTTGCACTATCATTAAATTCAATCATTTTTACACTTGCCCTGAAAATTTCAAATCAAAATTCAAAGTATTTCTGGAGATATTTGCAATTTAAATTAGGGAGTACCCATACAAGAGTTTACTGCATTGAGTCAAAAGGGAAAATATCTGTAAACTTCAAAATCAAATTTTATAGAATTGTATGGGACATGTGTGAAGATTGATATATCATTATTTCATTTAAGACTTGTGTTTTACAATATGATGAAAACTTTCACTCAAATTACAGGATTTAAAGTTTGAATTATGAATTTAAAATATGCTTAAAAATTCAAAATTTTCATTAATTTCACTTTAGAATATGGGAGTTCTTGGGACAGTATGAACCAAAATGTCATCTCAAGTTAGATAAACAAGTATTCATTCACTTACAATATGTTTTATCATTACAACATGTGTGCAATTCAAGTTAATGTAATTTGATCCCAAACACATTCATATGAAGCCATTGCTCATCTTAGGGGGTTAGCATAGAAGATTGAGTTATGTGTCCATGATTTTGCAAATTAGCCTTTCAATCTTTTTGTGAACAATTGAAAATATATTTCTTCACCTATATGGTGAATTTCAGTATATAAAATGCAGTTAGAAGGGATTTAGAGCTCTATTTATATGGGCTTTATGTAGAATCTGACACCTTACACAATGGACTTCCTGTTTTGACCTTCTGGCAGTAGCTTTCACCCAACTTTGACTTTTATTTGCACTTTGCATTACAGAATTACATTAAATAAATACTATGAAAACAGTTATCTGTGTTTATTTGTTGCTCTTGCACTGTAAAGTTGTCTTAGAAATTTAATTTGTTATATTGAGATAATATGATATATCATCCTTCCACTAATTCTATGCATATTTTGACTTTGAATACACATTTTCCAAAACAAATACTGTGAAATTAGGTTCTTTCAGGAAAGTACACTAAACATTTTATACAAATGTACCCATTTAAATAAAAACATGACCTAATTTAAGACTTTTCCTATCAAATAAAGTATACCACATGTAACCACAATTCATTATATGTTGTATATAGATTAAAATCTATTGGTAAATGTCATTTGCAGTTGAATTTTGAAGAAGTTTTCATTTATTTGTGAATAAGCAGTGATTTCAAGACAATTTTGATGGTTCGCATTCATCCATAAGCTTGCGGTATGGAAAATATCCTGCGGTACTTCACCGGTATGACCGGACTGTTAACCGCTGCACCGCAACTGACCGGTTTCCTGTAATTGGGGTAAAATGGGTCTTTTTTCACCAAAAGTGAGCACTGAGTTCAAAATAATGATATTCTATGCTATATTGGTATCAAAACTCATATCCACCATATCAACACTGTTATACTACATACATAATGAACAAATAGCCATAAATTTAACTAATTTGTCTATTTTTTTTAATTTTGAAAATTTTGCTTCAATGAATGTAAATTAGATGATTTAGAGGCAATATTTCTACATAATATTGAGTTTAATAAGAGTTTTGGTAGGTTTTCATAACATTTTGTACAATTCTATCATCCCGCCTTTGTGGCACATTAGCTGTCTATTAGACAAGAGTAAAATTTTGAAATTTCATGATTTTGCACTATCATTAAATTCAATCATTTTTACACTTGCCCTGAAAATTTCAAATCAAAATTCAAAGTATTTCTGGAGATATTTGCAATTTAAATTAGGGAGTACCCATACAAGAGTTTACTGCATTGAGTCAAAAGGGAAAATATCTGTAAACTTCAAAATCAAATTTTATAGAATTGTATGGGACATGTGTGAAGATTGATATATCATTATTTCATTTAAGACTTGTGTTTTACAATATGATGAAAACTTTCACTCAAATTACAGGATTTAAAGTTTGAATTATGAATTTAAAATATGCTTAAAAATTCAAAATTTTCATTAATTTCACTTTAGAATATGGGAGTTCTTGGGACAGTATGAACCAAAATGTCATCTCAAGTTAGATAAACAAGTATTCATTCACTTACAATATGTTTTATCATTACAACATGTGTGCAATTCAAGTTAATGTAATTTGATCCCAAACACATTCATATGAAGCCATTGCTCATCTTAGGGGGTTAGCATAGAAGATTGAGTTATGTGTCCATGATTTTGCAAATTAGCCTTTCAATCTTTTTGTGAACAATTGAAAATATATTTCTTCACCTATATGGTGAATTTCAGTATATAAAATGCAGTTAGAAGGGATTTAGAGCTCTATTTATATGGGCTTTATGTAGAATCTGACACCTTACACAATGGACTTCCTGTTTTGACCTTCTGGCAGTAGCTTTCACCCAACTTTGACTTTTATTTGCACTTTGCATTACAGAATTACATTAAATAAATACTATGAAAACAGTTATCTGTGTTTATTTGTTGCTCTTGCACTGTAAAGTTGTCTTAGAAATTTAATTTGTTATATTGAGATAATATGATATATCATCCTTCCACTAATTCTATGCATATTTTGACTTTGAATACACATTTTCCAAAACAAATACTGTGAAATTAGGTTCTTTCAGGAAAGTACACTAAACATTTTATACAAATGTACCCATTTAAATAAAAACATGACCTAATTTAAGACTTTTCCTATCAAATAAAGTATACCACATGTAACCACAATTCATTATATGTTGTATATAGATTAAAATCTATTGGTAAATGTCATTTGCAGTTGAATTTTGAAGAAGTTTTCATTTATTTGTGAATAAGCAGTGATTTCAAGACAATTTTGATGGTTCGCATTCATCCATAAGCTTGCGGTATGGAAAATATCCTGCGGTACTTCACCGGTATGACCGGACTGTTAACCGCTGCACCGCAACTGACCGGTTTCCTGTAATTGGGGTAAAATGGGTCTTTTTTCACCAAAAGTGAGCACTGAGTTCAAAATAATGATATTCTATGCTATATTGGTATCAAAACTCATATCCACCATATCAACACTGTTATACTACATACATAATGAACAAATAGCCATAAATTTAACTAATTTGTCTATTTTTTTTAATTTTGAAAATTTTGCTTCAATGAATGTAAATTAGATGATTTAGAGGCAATATTTCTACATAATATTGAGTTTAATAAGAGTTTTGGTAGGTTTTCATAACATTTTGTACAATTCTATCATCCCGCCTTTGTGGCACATTAGCTGTCTATTAGGTCTCACTGGGGTAAATAAATCCCTATATGTTTCTATAGTAACTTGTCAACTTTGATCGCCGATATCTCAGCTCAGAGGAAAAAGAATAAAAAACGCTTTCACACATGCATAGTCAAGATTTCAAACTTTTTTCTCATATAAGTCTGCAAAAAAAGTCACGCTGCATCTTTCGAGCAATTTGGCCTTGAAAATTGAGGACGATTTTAAAAGCACCTCTCAGTTTCACCCAGTGCTCTCATACTAACCTATACATATCGCATCCTTCCACGAAATATAGTGCCTCATTCCGTATCAAGTATAGTTCATTGGAAAGAATATAAAATTTCCTCAAACATGATATAAAGTTTACGCACAAAAATAGTTGTTTTCATACTTTATTTGTATTCAAAAGCTCCAGCGTTCTATCCCTTAGGAACTATATTCCCCTATTACAGGCTTCCGCGAAGGCGATTTACCCCAGTGAGACCTATTAGACAAGAGTAAAATTTTGAAATTTCATGATTTTGCACTATCATTAAATTCAATCATTTTTACACTTGCCCTGAAAATTTCAAATCAAAATTCAAAGTATTTCTGGAGATATTTGCAATTTAAATTAGGGAGTACCCATACAAGAGTTTACTGCATTGAGTCAAAAGGGAAAATATCTGTAAACTTCAAAATCAAATTTTATAGAATTGTATGGGACATGTGTGAAGATTGATATATCATTATTTCATTTAAGACTTGTGTTTTACAATATGATGAAAACTTTCACTCAAATTACAGGATTTAAAGTTTGAATTATGAATTTAAAATATGCTTAAAAATTCAAAATTTTCATTAATTTCACTTTAGAATATGGGAGTTCTTGGGACAGTATGAACCAAAATGTCATCTCAAGTTAGATAAACAAGTATTCATTCACTTACAATATGTTTTATCATTACAACATGTGTGCAATTCAAGTAAATGTAATTTGATCCCAAACACATTCATATGAAGCCATTGCTCATCTTAGGGGGTTAGCATAGAAGATTGAGTTATGTGTCCATGATTTTGCAAATTAGCCTTTCAATCTTTTTGTGAACAATTGAAAATATATTTCTTCACCTATATGGTGAATTTCAGTATATAAAATGCAGTTAGAAGGGATTTAGAGCTCTATTTATATGGGCTTTATGTAGAATCTGACACCTTACACAATGGACTTCCTGTTTTGACCTTCTGGCAGTAGCTTTCACCCAACTTTGACTTTTATTTGCACTTTGCATTACAGAATTACATTAAATAAATACTATGAAAACAGTTATCTGTGTTTATTTGTTGCTCTTGCACTGTAAAGTTGTCTTAGAAATTTAATTTGTTATATTGAGATAATATGATATATCATCCTTCCACTAATTCTATGCATATTTTGACTTTGAATACACATTTTCCAAAACAAATACTGTGAAATTAGGTTCTTTCAGGAAAGTACACTAAACATTTTATACAAATGTACCCATTTAAATAAAAACATGACCTAATTTAAGACTTTTCCTATCAAATAAAGTATACCACATGTAACCACAATTCATTATATGTTGTATATAGATTAAAATCTATTGGTAAATGTCATTTGCAGTTGAATTTTGAAGAAGTTTTCATTTATTTGTGAATAAGCAGTGATTTCAAGACAATTTTGATGGTTCGCATTCATCCATAAGCTTGCGGTATGGAAAATATCCTGCGGTACTTCACCGGTATGACCGGACTGTTAACCGCTGCACCGCAACTGACCGGTTTCCTGTAATTGGGGTAAAATGGGTCTTTTTTCACCAAAAGTGAGCACTGAGTTCAAAATAATGATATTCTATGCTATATTGGTATCAAAACTCATATCCACCATATCAACACTGTTATACTACATACATAATGAACAAATAGCCATAAATTTAACTAATTTGTCTATTTTTTTTAATTTTGAAAATTTTGCTTCAATGAATGTAAATTAGATGATTTAGAGGCAATATTTCTACATAATATTGAGTTTAATAAGAGTTTTGGTAGGTTTTCATAACATTTTGTACAATTCTATCATCCCGCCTTTGTGGCACATTAGCTGTCTATTAGACAAGAGTAAAATTTTGAAATTTCATGATTTTGCACTATCATTAAATTCAATCATTTTTACACTTGCCCTGAAAATTTCAAATCAAAATTCAAAGTATTTCTGGAGATATTTGCAATTTAAATTAGGGAGTACCCATACAAGAGTTTACTGCATTGAGTCAAAAGGGAAAATATCTGTAAACTTCAAAATCAAATTTTATAGAATTGTATGGGACATGTGTGAAGATTGATATATCATTATTTCATTTAAGACTTGTGTTTTACAATATGATGAAAACTTTCACTCAAATTACAGGATTTAAAGTTTGAATTATGAATTTAAAATATGCTTAAAAATTCAAAATTTTCATTAATTTCACTTTAGAATATGGGAGTTCTTGGGACAGTATGAACCAAAATGTCATCTCAAGTTAGATAAACAAGTATTCATTCACTTACAATATGTTTTATCATTACAACATGTGTGCAATTCAAGTTAATGTAATTTGATCCCAAACACATTCATATGAAGCCATTGCTCATCTTAGGGGGTTAGCATAGAAGATTGAGTTATGTGTCCATGATTTTGCAAATTAGCCTTTCAATCTTTTTGTGAACAATTGAAAATATATTTCTTCACCTATATGGTGAATTTCAGTATATAAAATGCAGTTAGAAGGGATTTAGAGCTCTATTTATATGGGCTTTATGTAGAATCTGACACCTTACACAATGGACTTCCTGTTTTGACCTTCTGGCAGTAGCTTTCACCCAACTTTGACTTTTATTTGCACTTTGCATTACAGAATTACATTAAATAAATACTATGAAAACAGTTATCTGTGTTTATTTGTTGCTCTTGCACTGTAAAGTTGTCTTAGAAATTTAATTTGTTATATTGAGATAATATGATATATCATCCTTCCACTAATTCTATGCATATTTTGACTTTGAATACACATTTTCCAAAACAAATACTGTGAAATTAGGTTCTTTCAGGAAAGTACACTAAACATTTTATACAAATGTACCCATTTAAATAAAAACATGACCTAATTTAAGACTTTTCCTATCAAATAAAGTATACCACATGTAACCACAATTCATTATATGTTGTATATAGATTAAAATCTATTGGTAAATGTCATTTGCAGTTGAATTTTGAAGAAGTTTTCATTTATTTGTGAATAAGCAGTGATTTCAAGACAATTTTGATGGTTCGCATTCATCCATAAGCTTGCGGTATGGAAAATATCCTGCGGTACTTCACCGGTATGACCGGACTGTTAACCGCTGCACCGCAACTGACCGGTTTCCTGTAATTGGGGTAAAATGGGTCTTTTTTCACCAAAAGTGAGCACTGAGTTCAAAATAATGATATTCTATGCTATATTGGTATCAAAACTCATATCCACCATATCAACACTGTTATACTACATACATAATGAACAAATAGCCATAAATTTAACTAATTTGTCTATTTTTTTTAATTTTGAAAATTTTGCTTCAATGAATGTAAATTAGATGATTTAGAGGCAATATTTCTACATAATATTGAGTTTAATAAGAGTTTTGGTAGGTTTTCATAACATTTTGTACAATTCTATCATCCCGCCTTTGTGGCACATTAGCTGTCTATTAGACAAGAGTAAAATTTTGAAATTTCATGATTTTGCACTATCATTAAATTCAATCATTTTTACACTTGCCCTGAAAATTTCAAATCAAAATTCAAAGTATTTCTGGAGATATTTGCAATTTAAATTAGGGAGTACCCATACAAGAGTTTACTGCATTGAGTCAAAAGGGAAAATATCTGTAAACTTCAAAATCAAATTTTATAGAATTGTATGGGACATGTGTGAAGATTGATATATCATTATTTCATTTAAGACTTGTGTTTTACAATATGATGAAAACTTTCACTCAAATTACAGGATTTAAAGTTTGAATTATGAATTTAAAATATGCTTAAAAATTCAAAATTTTCATTAATTTCACTTTAGAATATGGGAGTTCTTGGGACAGTATGAACCAAAATGTCATCTCAAGTTAGATAAACAAGTATTCATTCACTTACAATATGTTTTATCATTACAACATGTGTGCAATTCAAGTAAATGTAATTTGATCCCAAACACATTCATATGAAGCCATTGCTCATCTTAGGGGGTTAGCATAGAAGATTGAGTTATGTGTCCATGATTTTGCAAATTAGCCTTTCAATCTTTTTGTGAACAATTGAAAATATATTTCTTCACCTATATGGTGAATTTCAGTATATAAAATGCAGTTAGAAGGGATTTAGAGCTCTATTTATATGGGCTTTATGTAGAATCTGACACCTTACACAATGGACTTCCTGTTTTGACCTTCTGGCAGTAGCTTTCACCCAACTTTGACTTTTATTTGCACTTTGCATTACAGAATTACATTAAATAAATACTATGAAAACAGTTATCTGTGTTTATTTGTTGCTCTTGCACTGTAAAGTTGTCTTAGAAATTTAATTTGTTATATTGAGATAATATGATATATCATCCTTCCACTAATTCTATGCATATTTTGACTTTGAATACACATTTTCCAAAACAAATACTGTGAAATTAGGTTCTTTCAGGAAAGTACACTAAACATTTTATACAAATGTACCCATTTAAATAAAAACATGACCTAATTTAAGACTTTTCCTATCAAATAAAGTATACCACATGTAACCACAATTCATTATATGTTGTATATAGATTAAAATCTATTGGTAAATGTCATTTGCAGTTGAATTTTGAAGAAGTTTTCATTTATTTGTGAATAAGCAGTGATTTCAAGACAATTTTGATGGTTCGCATTCATCCATAAGCTTGCGGTATGGAAAATATCCTGCGGTACTTCACCGGTATGACCGGACTGTTAACCGCTGCACCGCAACTGACCGGTTTCCTGTAATTGGGGTAAAATGGGTCTTTTTTCACCAAAAGTGAGCACTGAGTTCAAAATAATGATATTCTATGCTATATTGGTATCAAAACTCATATCCACCATATCAACACTGTTATACTACATACATAATGAACAAATAGCCATAAATTTAACTAATTTGTCTATTTTTTTTAATTTTGAAAATTTTGCTTCAATGAATGTAAATTAGATGATTTAGAGGCAATATTTCTACATAATATTGAGTTTAATAAGAGTTTTGGTAGGTTTTCATAACATTTTGTACAATTCTATCATCCCGCCTTTGTGGCACATTAGCTGTCTATTAGGTCTCACTGGGGTAAATAAATCCCTATATGTTTCTATAGTAACTTGTCAACTTTGATCGCCGATATCTCAGCTCAGAGGAAAAAGAATAAAAAACGCTTTCACACATGCATAGTCAAGATTTCAAACTTTTTTCTCATATAAGTCTGCAAAAAAAGTCACGCTGCATCTTTCGAGCAATTTGGCCTTGAAAATTGAGGACGATTTTAAAAGCACCTCTCAGTTTCACCCAGTGCTCTCATACTAACCTATACATATCGCATCCTTCCACGAAATATAGTGCCTCATTCCGTATCAAGTATAGTTCATTGGAAAGAATATAAAATTTCCTCAAACATGATATAAAGTTTACGCACAAAAATAGTTGTTTTCATACTTTATTTGTATTCAAAAGCTCCAGCGTTCTATCCCTTAGGAACTATATTCCCCTATTACAGGCTTCCGCGAAGGCGATTTACCCCAGTGAGACCTATTAGACAAGAGTAAAATTTTGAAATTTCATGATTTTGCACTATCATTAAATTCAATCATTTTTACACTTGCCCTGAAAATTTCAAATCAAAATTCAAAGTATTTCTGGAGATATTTGCAATTTAAATTAGGGAGTACCCATACAAGAGTTTACTGCATTGAGTCAAAAGGGAAAATATCTGTAAACTTCA
Source organism: Pinctada fucata (assembly GCA_028142955.1). Classification (NCBI taxonomy): domain Eukaryota; kingdom Metazoa; phylum Mollusca; class Bivalvia; order Pterioida; family Pteriidae; genus Pinctada; species Pinctada fucata. Next base: position 57,946,492 of record AP027104.1, on the reverse strand, counting down.
AAATCAAATTTTATAGAATTGTATGGGACATGTGTGAAGATTGATATATCATTATTTCATTTAAGACTTGTGTTTTACAATATGATGAAAACTTTCACTCAAATTACAGGATTTAAAGTTTGAATTATGAATTTAAAATATGCTTAAAAATTCAAAATTTTCATTAATTTCACTTTAGAATATGGGAGTTCTTGGGACAGTATGAACCAAAATGTCATCTCAAGTTAGATAAACAAGTATTCATTCACTTACAATATGTTTTATCATTACAACATGTGTGCAATTCAAGTAAATGTAATTTGATCCCAAACACATTCATATGAAGCCATTGCTCATCTTAGGGGGTTAGCATAGAAGATTGAGTTATGTGTCCATGATTTTGCAAATTAGCCTTTCAATCTTTTTGTGAACAATTGAAAATATATTTCTTCACCTATATGGTGAATTTCAGTATATAAAATGCAGTTAGAAGGGATTTAGAGCTCTATTTATATGGGCTTTATGTAGAATCTGACACCTTACACAATGGACTTCCTGTTTTGACCTTCTGGCAGTAGCTTTCACCCAACTTTGACTTTTATTTGCACTTTGCATTACAGAATTACATTAAATAAATACTATGAAAACAGTTATCTGTGTTTATTTGTTGCTCTTGCACTGTAAAGTTGTCTTAGAAATTTAATTTGTTATATTGAGATAATATGATATATCATCCTTCCACTAATTCTATGCATATTTTGACTTTGAATACACATTTTCCAAAACAAATACTGTGAAATTAGGTTCTTTCAGGAAAGTACACTAAACATTTTATACAAATGTACCCATTTAAATAAAAACATGACCTAATTTAAGACTTTTCCTATCAAATAAAGTATACCACATGTAACCACAATTCATTATATGTTGTATATAGATTAAAATCTATTGGTAAATGTCATTTGCAGTTGAATTTTGAAGAAGTTTTCATTTATTTGTGAATAAGCAGTGATTTCAAGACAATTTTGATGGTTCGCATTCATCCATAAGCTTGCGGTATGGAAAATATCCTGCGGTACTTCACCGGTATGACCGGACTGTTAACCGCTGCACCGCAACTGACCGGTTTCCTGTAATTGGGGTAAAATGGGTCTTTTTTCACCAAAAGTGAGCACTGAGTTCAAAATAATGATATTCTATGCTATATTGGTATCAAAACTCATATCCACCATATCAACACTGTTATACTACATACATAATGAACAAATAGCCATAAATTTAACTAATTTGTCTATTTTTTTTAATTTTGAAAATTTTGCTTCAATGAATGTAAATTAGATGATTTAGAGGCAATATTTCTACATAATATTGAGTTTAATAAGAGTTTTGGTAGGTTTTCATAACATTTTGTACAATTCTATCATCCCGCCTTTGTGGCACATTAGCTGTCTATTAGGTCTCACTGGGGTAAATAAATCCCTATATGTTTCTATAGTAACTTGTCAACTTTGATCGCCGATATCTCAGCTCAGAGGAAAAAGAATAAAAAACGCTTTCACACATGCATAGTCAAGATTTCAAACTTTTTTCTCATATAAGTCTGCAAAAAAAGTCACGCTGCATCTTTCGAGCAATTTGGCCTTGAAAATTGAGGACGATTTTAAAAGCACCTCTCAGTTTCACCCAGTGCTCTCATACTAACCTATACATATCGCATCCTTCCACGAAATATAGTGCCTCATTCCGTATCAAGTATAGTTCATTGGAAAGAATATAAAATTTCCTCAAACATGATATAAAGTTTACGCACAAAAATAGTTGTTTTCATACTTTATTTGTATTCAAAAGCTCCAGCGTTCTATCCCTTAGGAACTATATTCCCCTATTACAGGCTTCCGCGAAGGCGATTTACCCCAGTGAGACCTATTAGACAAGAGTAAAATTTTGAAATTTCATGATTTTGCACTATCATTAAATTCAATCATTTTTACACTTGCCCTGAAAATTTCAAATCAAAATTCAAAGTATTTCTGGAGATATTTGCAATTTAAATTAGGGAGTACCCATACAAGAGTTTACTGCATTGAGTCAAAAGGGAAAATATCTGTAAACTTCAAAATCAAATTTTATAGAATTGTATGGGACATGTGTGAAGATTGATATATCATTATTTCATTTAAGACTTGTGTTTTACAATATGATGAAAACTTTCACTCAAATTACAGGATTTAAAGTTTGAATTATGAATTTAAAATATGCTTAAAAATTCAAAATTTTCATTAATTTCACTTTAGAATATGGGAGTTCTTGGGACAGTATGAACCAAAATGTCATCTCAAGTTAGATAAACAAGTATTCATTCACTTACAATATGTTTTATCATTACAACATGTGTGCAATTCAAGTAAATGTAATTTGATCCCAAACACATTCATATGAAGCCATTGCTCATCTTAGGGGGTTAGCATAGAAGATTGAGTTATGTGTCCATGATTTTGCAAATTAGCCTTTCAATCTTTTTGTGAACAATTGAAAATATATTTCTTCACCTATATGGTGAATTTCAGTATATAAAATGCAGTTAGAAGGGATTTAGAGCTCTATTTATATGGGCTTTATGTAGAATCTGACACCTTACACAATGGACTTCCTGTTTTGACCTTCTGGCAGTAGCTTTCACCCAACTTTGACTTTTATTTGCACTTTGCATTACAGAATTACATTAAATAAATACTATGAAAACAGTTATCTGTGTTTATTTGTTGCTCTTGCACTGTAAAGTTGTCTTAGAAATTTAATTTGTTATATTGAGATAATATGATATATCATCCTTCCACTAATTCTATGCATATTTTGACTTTGAATACACATTTTCCAAAACAAATACTGTGAAATTAGGTTCTTTCAGGAAAGTACACTAAACATTTTATACAAATGTACCCATTTAAATAAAAACATGACCTAATTTAAGACTTTTCCTATCAAATAAAGTATACCACATGTAACCACAATTCATTATATGTTGTATATAGATTAAAATCTATTAGTAAATGTCATTTGCAGTTGAATTTTGAAGAAGTTTTCATTTATTTGTGAATAAGCAGTGATTTCAAGACAATTTTGATGGTTCGCATTCATCCATAAGCTTGCGGTATGGAAAATATCCTGCGGTACTTCACCGGTATGACCGGACTGTTAACCGCTGCACCGCAACTGACCGGTTTCCTGTAATTGGGGTAAAATGGGTCTTTTTTCACCAAAAGTGAGCACTGAGTTCAAAATAATGATATTCTATGCTATATTGGTATCAAAACTCATATCCACCATATCAACACTGTTATACTACATACATAATGAACAAATAGCCATAAATTTAACTAATTTGTCTATTTTTTTTAATTTTGAAAATTTTGCTTCAATGAATGTAAATTAGATGATTTAGAGGCAATATTTCTACATAATATTGAGTTTAATAAGAGTTTTGGTAGGTTTTCATAACATTTTGTACAATTCTATCATCCCGCCTTTGTGGCACATTAGCTGTCTATTAGGTCTCACTGGGGTAAATAAATCCCTATATGTTTCTATAGTAACTTGTCAACTTTGATCGCCGATATCTCAGCTCAGAGGAAAAAGAATAAAAAACGCTTTCACACATGCATAGTCAAGATTTCAAACTTTTTTCTCATATAAGTCTGCAAAAAAAGTCACGCTGCATCTTTCGAGCAATTTGGCCTTGAAAATTGAGGACGATTTTAAAAGCACCTCTCAGTTTCACCCAGTGCTCTCATACTAACCTATACATATCGCATCCTTCCACGAAATATAGTGCCTCATTCCGTATCAAGTATAGTTCATTGGAAAGAATATAAAATTTCCTCAAACATGATATAAAGTTTACGCACAAAAATAGTTGTTTTCATACTTTATTTGTATTCAAAAGCTCCAGCGTTCTATCCCTTAGGAACTATATTCCCCTATTACAGGCTTCCGCGAAGGCGATTTACCCCAGTGAGACCTATTAGACAAGAGTAAAATTTTGAAATTTCATGATTTTGCACTATCATTAAATTCAATCATTTTTACACTTGCCCTGAAAATTTCAAATCAAAATTCAAAGTATTTCTGGAGATATTTGCAATTTAAATTAGGGAGTACCCATACAAGAGTTTACTGCATTGAGTCAAAAGGGAAAATATCTGTAAACTTCAAAATCAAATTTTATAGAATTGTATGGGACATGTGTGAAGATTGATATATCATTATTTCATTTAAGACTTGTGTTTTACAATATGATGAAAACTTTCACTCAAATTACAGGATTTAAAGTTTGAATTATGAATTTAAAATATGCTTAAAAATTCAAAATTTTCATTAATTTCACTTTAGAATATGGGAGTTCTTGGGACAGTATGAACCAAAATGTCATCTCAAGTTAGATAAACAAGTATTCATTCACTTACAATATGTTTTATCATTACAACATGTGTGCAATTCAAGTAAATGTAATTTGATCCCAAACACATTCATATGAAGCCATTGCTCATCTTAGGGGGTTAGCATAGAAGATTGAGTTATGTGTCCATGATTTTGCAAATTAGCCTTTCAATCTTTTTGTGAACAATTGAAAATATATTTCTTCACCTATATGGTGAATTTCAGTATATAAAATGCAGTTAGAAGGGATTTAGAGCTCTATTTATATGGGCTTTATGTAGAATCTGACACCTTACACAATGGACTTCCTGTTTTGACCTTCTGGCAGTAGCTTTCACCCAACTTTGACTTTTATTTGCACTTTGCATTACAGAATTACATTAAATAAATACTATGAAAACAGTTATCTGTGTTTATTTGTTGCTCTTGCACTGTAAAGTTGTCTTAGAAATTTAATTTGTTATATTGAGATAATATGATATATCATCCTTCCACTAATTCTATGCATATTTTGACTTTGAATACACATTTTCCAAAACAAATACTGTGAAATTAGGTTCTTTCAGGAAAGTACACTAAACATTTTATACAAATGTACCCATTTAAATAAAAACATGACCTAATTTAAGACTTTTCCTATCAAATAAAGTATACCACATGTAACCACAATTCATTATATGTTGTATATAGATTAAAATCTATTGGTAAATGTCATTTGCAGTTGAATTTTGAAGAAGTTTTCATTTATTTGTGAATAAGCAGTGATTTCAAGACAATTTTGATGGTTCGCATTCATCCATAAGCTTGCGGTATGGAAAATATCCTGCGGTACTTCACCGGTATGACCGGACTGTTAACCGCTGCACCGCAACTGACCGGTTTCCTGTAATTGGGGTAAAATGGGTCTTTTTTCACCAAAAGTGAGCACTGAGTTCAAAATAATGATATTCTATGCTATATTGGTATCAAAACTCATATCCACCATATCAACACTGTTATACTACATACATAATGAACAAATAGCCATAAATTTAACTAATTTGTCAATTTTTTTTTAATTTTGAAAATTTTGCTTCAATGAATGTAAATTAGATGATTTAGAGGCAATATTTCTACATAATATTGAGTTTAATAAGAGTTTTGGTAGGTTTTCATAACATTTTGTACAATTCTATCATCCCGCCTTTGTGGCACATTAGCTGTCTATTAGGTCTCACTGGGGTAAATAAATCCCTATATGTTTCTATAGTAACTTGTCAACTTTGATCGCCGATATCTCAGCTCAGAGGAAAAAGAATAAAAAACGCTTTCACACATGCATAGTCAAGATTTCAAACTTTTTTCTCATATAAGTCTGCAAAAAAAGTCACGCTGCATCTTTCGAGCAATTTGGCCTTGAAAATTGAGGACGATTTTAAAAGCACCTCTCAGTTTCACCCAGTGCTCTCATACTAACCTATACATATCGCATCCTTCCACGAAATATAGTGCCTCATTCCGTATCAAGTATAGTTCATTGGAAAGAATATAAAATTTCCTCAAACATGATATAAAGTTTACGCACAAAAATAGTTGTTTTCATACTTTATTTGTATTCAAAAGCTCCAGCGTTCTATCCCTTAGGAACTATATTCCCCTATTACAGGCTTCCGCGAAGGCGATTTACCCCAGTGAGACCTATTAGGTCTCACTGGGGTAAATAAATCCCTATATGTTTCTATAGTAACTTGTCAACTTTGATCGCCGATATCTCAGCTCAGAGGAAAAAGAATAAAAAACGCTTTCACACATGCATAGTCAAGATTTCAAACTTTTTTCTCATATAAGTCTGCAAAAAAAGTCACGCTGCATCTTTCGAGCAATTTGGCCTTGAAAATTGAGGACGATTTTAAAAGCACCTCTCAGTTTCACCCAGTGCTCTCATACTAACCTATACATATCGCATCCTTCCACGAAATATAGTGCCTCATTCCGTATCAAGTATAGTTCATTGGAAAGAATATAAAATTTCCTCAAACATGATATAAAGTTTACGCACAAAAATAGTTGTTTTCATACTTTATTTGTATTCAAAAGCTCCAGCGTTCTATCCCTTAGGAACTATATTCCCCTATTACAGGCTTCCGCGAAGGCGATTTACCCCAGTGAGACCTATTAGACAAGAGTAAAATTTTGAAATTTCATGATTTTGCACTATCATTAAATTCAATCATTTTTACACTTGCCCTGAAAATTTCAAATCAAAATTCAAAGTATTTCTGGAGATATTTGCAATTTAAATTAGGGAGTACCCATACAAGAGTTTACTGCATTGAGTCAAAAGGGAAAATATCTGTAAACTTCAAAATCAAATTTTATAGAATTGTATGGGACATGTGTGAAGATTGATATATCATTATTTCATTTAAGACTTGTGTTTTACAATATGATGAAAACTTTCACTCAAATTACAGGATTTAAAGTTTGAATTATGAATTTAAAATATGCTTAAAAATTCAAAATTTTCATTAATTTCACTTTAGAATATGGGAGTTCTTGGGACAGTATGAACCAAAATGTCATCTCAAGTTAGATAAACAAGTATTCATTCACTTACAATATGTTTTATCATTACAACATGTGTGCAATTCAAGTAAATGTAATTTGATCCCAAACACATTCATATGAAGCCATTGCTCATCTTAGGGGGTTAGCATAGAAGATTGAGTTATGTGTCCATGATTTTGCAAATTAGCCTTTCAATCTTTTTGTGAACAATTGAAAATATATTTCTTCACCTATATGGTGAATTTCAGTATATAAAATGCAGTTAGAAGGGATTTAGAGCTCTATTTATATGGGCTTTATGTAGAATCTGACACCTTACACAATGGACTTCCTGTTTTGACCTTCTGGCAGTAGCTTTCACCCAACTTTGACTTTTATTTGCACTTTGCATTACAGAATTACATTAAATAAATACTATGAAAACAGTTATCTGTGTTTATTTGTTGCTCTTGCACTGTAAAGTTGTCTTAGAAATTTAATTTGTTATATTGAGATAATATGATATATCATCCTTCCACTAATTCTATGCATATTTTGACTTTGAATACACATTTTCCAAAACAAATACTGTGAAATTAGGTTCTTTCAGGAAAGTACACTAAACATTTTATACAAATGTACCCATTTAAATAAAAACATGACCTAATTTAAGACTTTTCCTATCAAATAAAGTATACCACATGTAACCACAATTCATTATATGTTGTATATAGATTAAAATCTATTGGTAAATGTCATTTGCAGTTGAATTTTGAAGAAGTTTTCATTTATTTGTGAATAAGCAGTGATTTCAAGACAATTTTGATGGTTCGCATTCATCCATAAGCTTGCGGTATGGAAAATATCCTGCGGTACTTCACCGGTATGACCGGACTGTTAACCGCTGCACCGCAACTGACCGGTTTCCTGTAATTGGGGTAAAATGGGTCTTTTTTCACCAAAAGTGAGCACTGAGTTCAAAATAATGATATTCTATGCTATATTGGTATCAAAACTCATATCCACCATATCAACACTGTTATACTACATACATAATGAACAAATAGCCATAAATTTAACTAATTTGTCTATTTTTTTTAATTTTGAAAATTTTGCTTCAATGAATGTAAATTAGATGATTTAGAGGCAATATTTCTACATAATATTGAGTTTAATAAGAGTTTTGGTAGGTTTTCATAACATTTTGTACAATTCTATCATCCCGCCTTTGTGGCACATTAGCTGTCTATTAGACAAGAGTAAAATTTTGAAATTTCATGATTTTGCACTATCATTAAATTCAATCATTTTTACACTTGCCCTGAAAATTTCAAATCAAAATTCAAAGTATTTCTGGAGATATTTGCAATTTAAATTAGGGAGTACCCATACAAGAGTTTACTGCATTGAGTCAAAAGGGAAAATATCTGTAAACTTCAAAATCAAATTTTATAGAATTGTATGGGACATGTGTGAAGATTGATATATCATTATTTCATTTAAGACTTGTGTTTTACAATATGATGAAAACTTTCACTCAAATTACAGGATTTAAAGTTTGAATTATGAATTTAAAATATGCTTAAAAATTCAAAATTTTCATTAATTTCACTTTAGAATATGGGAGTTCTTGGGACAGTATGAACCAAAATGTCATCTCAAGTTAGATAAACAAGTATTCATTCACTTACAATATGTTTTATCATTACAACATGTGTGCAATTCAAGTAAATGTAATTTGATCCCAAACACATTCATATGAAGCCATTGCTCATCTTAGGGGGTTAGCATAGAAGATTGAGTTATGTGTCCATGATTTTGCAAATTAGCCTTTCAATCTTTTTGTGAACAATTGAAAATATATTTCTTCACCTATATGGTGAATTTCAGTATATAAAATGCAGTTAGAAGGGATTTAGAGCTCTATTTATATGGGCTTTATGTAGAATCTGACACCTTACACAATGGACTTCCTGTTTTGACCTTCTGGCAGTAGCTTTCACCCAACTTTGACTTTTATTTGCACTTTGCATTACAGAATTACATTAAATAAATACTATGAAAACAGTTATCTGTGTTTATTTGTTGCTCTTGCACTGTAAAGTTGTCTTAGAAATTTAATTTGTTATATTGAGATAATATGATATATCATCCTTCCACTAATTCTATGCATATTTTGACTTTGAATACACATTTTCCAAAACAAATACTGTGAAATTAGGTTCTTTCAGGAAAGTACACTAAACATTTTATACAAATGTACCCATTTAAATAAAAACATGACCTAATTTAAGACTTTTCCTATCAAATAAAGTATACCACATGTAACCACAATTCATTATATGTTGTATATAGATTAAAATCTATTGGTAAATGTCATTTGCAGTTGAATTTTGAAGAAGTTTTCATTTATTTGTGAATAAGCAGTGATTTCAAGACAATTTTGATGGTTCGCATTCATCCATAAGCTTGCGGTATGGAAAATATCCTGCGGTACTTCACCGGTATGACCGGACTGTTAACCGCTGCACCGCAACTGACCGGTTTCCTGTAATTGGGGTAAAATGGGTCTTTTTTCACCAAAAGTGAGCACTGAGTTCAAAATAATGATATTCTATGCTATATTGGTATCAAAACTCATATCCACCATATCAACACTGTTATACTACATACATAATGAACAAATAGCCATAAATTTAACTAATTTGTCTATTTTTTTTAATTTTGAAAATTTTGCTTCAATGAATGTAAATTAGATGATTTAGAGGCAATATTTCTACATAATATTGAGTTTAATAAGAGTTTTGGTAGGTTTTCATAACATTTTGTACAATTCTATCATCCCGCCTTTGTGGCACATTAGCTGTCTTATTAGACAAGAGTAAAATTTTGAAATTTCATGATTTTGCACTATCATTAAATTCAATCATTTTTACACTTGCCCTGAAAATTTCAAATCAAAATTCAAAGTATTTCTGGAGATATTTGCAATTTAAATTAGGGAGTACCCATACAAGAGTTTACTGCATTGAGTCAAAAGGGAAAATATCTGTAAACTTCAAAATCAAATTTTATAGAATTGTATGGGACATGTGTGAAGATTGATATATCATTATTTCATTTAAGACTTGTGTTTTACAATATGATGAAAACTTTCACTCAAATTACAGGATTTAAAGTTTGAATTATGAATTTAAAATATGCTTAAAAATTCAAAATTTTCATTAATTTCACTTTAGAATATGGGAGTTCTTGGGACAGTATGAACCAAAATGTCATCTCAAGTTAGATAAACAAGTATTCATTCACTTACAATATGTTTTATCATTACAACATGTGTGCAATTCAAGTAAATGTAATTTGATCCCAAACACATTCATATGAAGCCATTGCTCATCTTAGGGGGTTAGCATAGAAGATTGAGTTATGTGTCCATGATTTTGCAAATTAGCCTTTCAATCTTTTTGTGAACAATTGAAAATATATTTCTTCACCTATATGGTGAATTTCAGTATATAAAATGCAGTTAGAAGGGATTTAGAGCTCTATTTATATGGGCTTTATGTAGAATCTGACACCTTACACAATGGACTTCCTGTTTTGACCTTCTGGCAGTAGCTTTCACCCAACTTTGACTTTTATTTGCACTTTGCATTACAGAATTACATTAAATAAATACTATGAAAACAGTTATCTGTGTTTATTTGTTGCTCTTGCACTGTAAAGTTGTCTTAGAAATTTAATTTGTTATATTGAGATAATATGATATATCATCCTTCCACTAATTCTATGCATATTTTGACTTTGAATACACATTTTCCAAAACAAATACTGTGAAATTAGGTTCTTTCAGGAAAGTACACTAAACATTTTATACAAATGTACCCATTTAAATAAAAACATGACCTAATTTAAGACTTTTCCTATCAAATAAAGTATACCACATGTAACCACAATTCATTATATGTTGTATATAGATTAAAATCTATTGGTAAATGTCATTTGCAGTTGAATTTTGAAGAAGTTTTCATTTATTTGTGAATAAGCAGTGATTTCAAGACAATTTTGATGGTTCGCATTCATCCATAAGCTTGCGGTATGGAAAATATCCTGCGGTACTTCACCGGTATGACCGGACTGTTAACCGCTGCACCGCAACTGACCGGTTTCCTGTAATTGGGGTAAAATGGGTCTTTTTTCACCAAAAGTGAGCACTGAGTTCAAAATAATGATATTCTATGCTATATTGGTATCAAAACTCATATCCACCATATCAACACTGTTATACTACATACATAATGAACAAATAGCCATAAATTTAACTAATTTGTCTATTTTTTTTAATTTTGAAAATTTTGCTTCAATGAATGTAAATTAGATGATTTAGAGGCAATATTTCTACATAATATTGAGTTTAATAAGAGTTTTGGTAGGTTTTCATAACATTTTGTACAATTCTATCATCCCGCCTTTGTGGCACATTAGCTGTCTATTAGGTCTCACTGGGGTAAATAAATCCCTATATGTTTCTATAGTAACTTGTCAACTTTGATCGCCGATATCTCAGCTCAGAGGAAAAAGAATAAAAAACGCTTTCACACATGCATAGTCAAGATTTCAAACTTTTTTCTCATATAAGTCTGCAAAAAAAGTCACGCTGCATCTTTCGAGCAATTTGGCCTTGAAAATTGAGGACGATTTTAAAAGCACCTCTCAGTTTCACCCAGTGCTCTCATACTAACCTATACATATCGCATCCTTCCACGAAATATAGTGCCTCATTCCGTATCAAGTATAGTTCATTGGAAAGAATATAAAATTTCCTCAAACATGATATAAAGTTTACGCACAAAAATAGTTGTTTTCATACTTTATTTGTATTCAAAAGCTCCAGCGTTCTATCCCTTAGGAACTATATTCCCCTATTACAGGCTTCCGCGAAGGCGATTTACCCCAGTGAGACCTATTAGACAAGAGTAAAATTTTGAAATTTCATGATTTTGCACTATCATTAAATTCAATCATTTTTACACTTGCCCTGAAAATTTCAAATCAAAATTCAAAGTATTTCTGGAGATATTTGCAATTTAAATTAGGGAGTACCCATACAAGAGTTTACTGCATTGAGTCAAAAGGGAAAATATCTGTAAACTTCAAAATCAAATTTTATAGAATTGTATGGGACATGTGTGAAGATTGATATATCATTATTTCATTTAAGACTTGTGTTTTACAATATGATGAAAACTTTCACTCAAATTACAGGATTTAAAGTTTGAATTATGAATTTAAAATATGCTTAAAAATTCAAAATTTTCATTAATTTCACTTTAGAATATGGGAGTTCTTGGGACAGTATGAACCAAAATGTCATCTCAAGTTAGATAAACAAGTATTCATTCACTTACAATATGTTTTATCATTACAACATGTGTGCAATTCAAGTAAATGTAATTTGATCCCAAACACATTCATATGAAGCCATTGCTCATCTTAGGGGGTTAGCATAGAAGATTGAGTTATGTGTCCATGATTTTGCAAATTAGCCTTTCAATCTTTTTGTGAACAATTGAAAATATATTTCTTCACCTATATGGTGAATTTCAGTATATAAAATGCAGTTAGAAGGGATTTAGAGCTCTATTTATATGGGCTTTATGTAGAATCTGACACCTTACACAATGGACTTCCTGTTTTGACCTTCTGGCAGTAGCTTTCACCCAACTTTGACTTTTATTTGCACTTTGCATTACAGAATTACATTAAATAAATACTATGAAAACAGTTATCTGTGTTTATTTGTTGCTCTTGCACTGTAAAGTTGTCTTAGAAATTTAATTTGTTATATTGAGATAATATGATATATCATCCTTCCACTAATTCTATGCATATTTTGACTTTGAATACACATTTTCCAAAACAAATACTGTGAAATTAGGTTCTTTCAGGAAAGTACACTAAACATTTTATACAAATGTACCCATTTAAATAAAAACATGACCTAATTTAAGACTTTTCCTATCAAATAAAGTATACCACATGTAACCACAATTCATTATATGTTGTATATAGATTAAAATCTATTGGTAAATGTCATTTGCAGTTGAATTTTGAAGAAGTTTTCATTTATTTGTGAATAAGCAGTGATTTCAAGACAATTTTGATGGTTCGCATTCATCCATAAGCTTGCGGTATGGAAAATATCCTGCGGTACTTCACCGGTATGACCGGACTGTTAACCGCTGCACCGCAACTGACCGGTTTCCTGTAATTGGGGTAAAATGGGTCTTTTTTCACCAAAAGTGAGCACTGAGTTCAAAATAATGATATTCTATGCTATATTGGTATCAAAACTCATATCCACCATATCAACACTGTTATACTACATACATAATGAACAAATAGCCATAAATTTAACTAATTTGTCTATTTTTTTTAATTTTGAAAATTTTGCTTCAATGAATGTAAATTAGATGATTTAGAGGCAATATTTCTACATAATATTGAGTTTAATAAGAGTTTTGGTAGGTTTTCATAACATTTTGTACAATTCTATCATCCCGCCTTTGTGGCACATTAGCTGTCTATTAGGTCTCACTGGGGTAAATAAATCCCTATATGTTTCTATAGTAACTTGTCAACTTTGATCGCCGATATCTCAGCTCAGAGGAAAAAGAATAAAAAACGCTTTCACACATGCATAGTCAAGATTTCAAACTTTTTTCTCATATAAGTCTGCAAAAAAAGTCACGCTGCATCTTTCGAGCAATTTGGCCTTGAAAATTGAGGACGATTTTAAAAGCACCTCTCAGTTTCACCCAGTGCTCTCATACTAACCTATACATATCGCATCCTTCCACGAAATATAGTGCCTCATTCCGTATCAAGTATAGTTCATTGGAAAGAATATAAAATTTCCTCAAACATGATATAAAGTTTACGCACAAAAATAGTTGTTTTCATACTTTATTTGTATTCAAAAGCTCCAGCGTTCTATCCCTTAGGAACTATATTCCCCTATTACAGGCTTCCGCGAAGGCGATTTACCCCAGTGAGACCTTCAATAAAATTTATTTTAGGGACGCTGTATCTTTAAATATGGTGACCATGGCAACATTTATCACAACGGTTATGCTATAATGGGTATGCTATCATGACTTTGTTTTAAACTATCCATGTATGGTATTAAAACAAAACTTCGTTCATATATCCACCGGAGACAAATTTTAAAATATAGAGATGACTTTGAAACTTGTTCAAGGTCATGCGTTGTATTTTTTAGGTCACTGAATTGTAAATGAGCAGATTTTACCAAAATTGTGATTTTTCGTAAAAAAATGGACCAGCACTAGAAAGAAGCATTTGACAAGTTAAACGGCTACATAAAACAAAATAATGGATGTAATAATTATTTCTTTGGATAACTTAAAGACTTTAAAAATCCACTCTCTGACCTTCTGAAATTGAGGTGTGAATATCGATAAAGAGAGCATGAAAATTAATATTCTTATATTTTTTTCCGTCATAACTTGTATTGAATTGTACTTGAAAATAAAAACTCAATAATTCTGGGAAATACTTTTCTAAATCCATCATTTTTCAAAATATATATAGGTTATTAGAAAATTCTAAAAAGAAAACGCTATAAATTTATGACAAAAATAAGAAAAATCACACGTCATATTTATCGATGTTTTTAGTCTTTGTTTTAAGGAATGTTTCTAAAATTCTTTTTGGTTATGGGAAATAACCTCAAAAAGCCGAGGCTAGGCGAATTATACCGTTTGTGCATCGGCTTTTTGAGGTTATTACCCATAACCAAAAAGAATTTTAGAAACATTCCTTATAATTTGATTTTAAGTTATATAATACATTATGCGCATCTTATTAGATCTTGGAAAATCGTGAAAATGCTCAATGCAAAGTTCCTGCGTAGGGATTATCTCCCTCGTTGCTAATAACAACAGCCGACAGTTAAAGAATGGAGGAAGGTAGTTGAACGGCGCCGGCGTTTGTTTTCATACATTTCAGCCGTTCGATATATTTCACACGATGAGAATAGAATGACTCTGGATGGGATGGCAAATCATCTGACAATCAGGTACAATCAGGTACATGCTTGATAGTGGTAGATTTTGAAATCTTTCATCAGAGTGACCTATCATCGCACCGACACGATATGTTTACATGTACCTATAAATCTCGTGGTAAGTACTCCATTTAATCGTTTACCTGTTGCTACAATCGATTATGTTTGTATATCTAAAAATGAAAATAGTATAAATGACGTGTATCTTGTATCTAGTCTTCGTTCTCGAGGTAAAATTCAGTGTATCAAGATTTTGGAAGTAGTTCCAGAAAAGGGGGCGTGTCCTAATATTTTACAGGTTATGGAAAATAATCTTAATTTTTAAACCAATGAAAATCCTTGTTACATGCAAAATTAAATTATTAAGAAATGACCATGAACTTCATGTCAATGACCAGGGAAATTTTCAAGATTATAAAATTAAATGAAAGAGCCTTATCTGTTCATATATACATTTTCAACGTCATAAGTACTTATAGTACTTCTTAGGAGTAAAATCCATTTTAAAAGGTACTATATTGAAGCTGTAACGCTTGAAGTTGCCTTAGCAACGGTTTTTGATGACAAAATTGAGATGAAGAGCTCAATTTTCCCAACTTTGATTTTCGTTCATTATATTTAAATGGATGTTACTTTTCATCATAACCCATCAGAGATCTCATTGAGGTCTGCATTTAGTTATATATGTACATTGTAATTGACATTGAAAAAAAGGAAAAATTATAATAAAAATGACTCTTTAAAAGTTTACCTCTTTTTTTAACTAGATTTTTACTAATTGTGGCTTGGCATAATCCTGTATAATATCTATAATAAAACTGAGTGCATTTTGAAATAAAGGAAGTAAGGAAGCGCAAAAGGTATGAAAATGAAATATGGTCGTATCTGCTACAATGGTATCCATGGCAAGACGGTATCTAAAAGTAGGTTACATGTATTTCACATTCTTTTAAGTAGCACAAAAAGACTGATCTCGTTACCATGGCAACCGGAACTCGCATTGACCGAAAACCTTCAGTTTTGCAATCAGGGCATAATATATACCGAATATGCAGAAAATCATGAAAATCCGAGACATGCCGTGGGACCAGAATTTGGTGGTAACAGAGAATGGGTCTTTTAAAAAGTTTGTGTTCTTCTTGATATATTAATGAATATTGTCGCCGAGGTCTCTACTTTGCTGACACATTTTCTACTTTTTCTCCGCATCCTCTGCACAGAATTTCAGTATTCCTTAGGAGATGAATACTTTTAAAGATAGAGGAGGATGTTTATGAAATGATGACATTGCAATTATCACAGCGTAACATACACGAGAAAAAGGGAATAAGGGTCTCTTACAAGATTTGATTTTTTCTATTAGGATTTTCTTTTTAAAACTTATCCCTCGATAAATATAGAACTCTAATTGCCCGACATTTTTTCTTCATGTCTATCATTGTTAGTTCAAAATTGGCAGCATGAGCTTGTCCTCCCTCAATCGTCTAATATGTCGTCATTAATAATTCAAATTGATACGTTCTTAGTGAATTTGGTTTGCTGTTGTTGTATTCTTGAGTCGCTTGATATTTGTTGAACATAACTTCTGATATCCATTGTTTGTTACAATTCTGAGGATGTATTCCGCTGTGGTTCGTCCATAGTGGTTATGCTCGAGAATTTGTATTAAACAATAGTTAAAACAATGTTTAAATTCAGATGTTCAAGAATGGAATTATAATTTGAATTTGGATTCTGCATATATTTGATATTGATGCCAAAAATAGTGATAAGAGTAATAAAGTTTTACCATGTTTAATGGTGTTATTCTGATGCAATTTCATCATTCTTGAATAAAAACGTTCATGTTTATACCGAAGAATGAAACCGTGGAGTTTGAATTTTATTTAATTTCATTTTGTCCTTGAATTTTTTATACATTTTGAATATTTCATTGAAAATATATTGTTTAGTTTATTGTTCGTGATCACAATGATTATAGGAAATAGTACTCATTTCGTAGGCAGAAATTCTAATTACAAAGTTGTGAATAGTGTCACCTTTTAGGATTCTACCTTTGAAATGGAAATATCAAAGACATGAAAATAAGTCAGTTTCCATACATTACAGATTGTAAGAAAATCAAGAAAAGAAAAGTAGTTGATGAAGAAGGATAAATTCTAAAAGAACAAATATGTTTTGAGTAAAATCACTCTTGCCAATTGTGGAAGGCACCCAAACACATTTATTATCACGAATAATACATATCAAACGCTGTAACCTCAATTCTTTTATCTTTTATCCATTTTTTCCCTTTTCTTTGAAACTATTATCTAAAGCAGTTACGGATATGTAGTTATTTATTGAAAACTAAGACTTATTGAGTTCATCAGAACGAACTTGAAAGAAATTCCTCACTTCTTCTTGATTTACACTAAGATTAAACAAAGTTTCCTTTTGATACTGTACCTTAGGAACCAATCCAGCTGAGTTTTTTCTTTAACAATTCATGACTTTGTCATTCGTCATCCTTTCGATTCAAAAGATCTAAAAAAATCCTTTTTATGTGCTACCTTTGAACTGACTTTTTTTTATTTTTCAGACATGTCATCGAAAGTATGTCGGTTGAACAACGACATAACCTTTAGTCCATGCTCCAATATTTTAAGTAGTATACAAGTAGCTGAATCAGAATACATCTTTCTACCAAAAATACGATGTAACGCCGTGAATGCATGCAGTAAGAATCCTTACTGGTGACTCCGAGGGCACTTGTAGCCAAGTCCGATCAATTTCAGTTGATCGTTCCTTCAAACGCATTCGAAAATTTCTGTTAACAAAATTTTCTCGAATTTTCTGAAAAGTGGGTCCTGAAAAATCATTTCCCACCCATTCTGCTACATGTACATGTGCGTCTTTCGGTATTTTATCGACATAACTTTGACAGTCTTTGACCATATTTCATTGTTTGGAGTCAGGATCACCCATGCATGTCTGGTCCACGCTTCAAATTTATCTGTTCTTAAATGATGCTATGAAGTTAAAAACGTGTAATATCTGTCCCTTTCCCTGTCAATTCAAGACGATGATATTTTGTTTTCGAATTTAATACATATAATTGCATTCCGCTGAAAAAATATGAATTCCATTATTGCTAACATATTTCGGAACGCAGCTCGCAGTTCACTGTTCACCATTGAATGGTGACCTGCATTCTAGAAATTCAGTTCACCATTCAATGGTGAATGGTGAACTGCGGACTGCATTCCAAATTATGTTTGCATTCCACTGTGATAAGATAGTTTTGATGATACTTGTATGTTCACGAATATCTTCATTTTCGTTATCCATCGAGCAAGAGAAGCGAGGTAACTGCAAGGCATACAAGCAATGTATTCTTTTGTGCTTCATTGTGATCATTCCATTTAAGATGTCTTTTATTTTTCTGCAAATGTTTTCATTTCTTTTCATCCTTGCTAATCGAGTGGACGTCAGTACTTTGTACTTTGTTTTAAAATTATTTTTTTTTTGCGATTTGATGACTTTTTCTATATGAATCAGTAAATGAGAGTCAAACAAAAATTTAAATTAAGATTCCAAATAAAAAAAAAATTATAATGAATACGAAACCATGAAAATGAAAAACAAAGGAGAACAATCCCAATTTAAGTTAACATCTTTCAATCTTCCCTCCAATATATTTTTATGAAACATGTTTTCGAAGTTCGATTTTCGTTATATGAAGATGACACAGCCTTCTAATTTTGACTGTTAATGATAAGTAACCTAGTCATCCCATAGTTGCAGGGAAATATAGTAACACCGTAGTTCGTGTGAGGGAGGGAGGGTGTGTGTGAGGGTGTGTGTGTGTGTGTATCACACTTTTGTATTAGCCTAGAGGCCACAGTTTTGATCGGATCTTGACCAAACTTCATACGCTTATTCCTCATTGCAGAACCCTATTGATTTTCAAGGTCATAGGGGATATAGTAACGCCATCGTTCGTGTTTAAGTTTGTACGCCACATTTTGTATACAGCCTAGAGGACACAATTTTGATAGGATCTTGACAAAACTGCATACGCTTATTCCTCTTTGCGAGAGAAAGAACCCAATTGATTTTCAAGGTCATAGGTCAAAGGTCAAGGTCAAAGGTCAAGGTCAAAGATAGGCAATGGATAAAATCCTTGTATACATCCTAAATGACACAGTTTTGATCGGATCTTGATGAAACTTTATACATTTATTCTTTACGGCATGAGGAGGACCCATGTTGATTTTCAAAGTCATAAGTCAAGGGCCCATGTCACAGACTGGAAATGGCTAAAATCCTTGTATACAGCCTAAAGGGCACATTTTTAATCTGATCTTGACCAGACTTGATTAAAAAAATTCGTTATGGCGAGAAGAAGAACACTTAAAGAAAGTCAAGGGTCGAGGTCACATACTGGAAATGGCTAACAGTCTAGAGAGCAGTTTTGATCAGATCTTGACCAAACTTCATACATGTTTTCCTTATGGCGAGAGGAAGAACCCTATCGATTGTTAAGGTCATAGGTTAAGGTCACCACAGATTGGAAATGGCTAAAATCCTTGTATACAGCCTAGAGGGCACCGTTTTGCTCGGATCTTGACGAAGCTTCATACACGTATTTTTTATGACGAGAAGAAGAAGCCTATTGTTTTTTAAGGTCAAAGATATAGGTCACAGATTGGAAATGGTTAAAATCCTTGTATATAGCCTGGGTGCAGTTTCGATGGGATCTTTACCGAACTTCATACACTTCTTGTTCATGACAGCTAGGGAGAAGAGTCATCGATTTTCAAGAAAAAAAGATGATAGGTCAAATGTCAAGGGCACAGATTGGAAATAGTTAAAATCCTTATAAACAGCCTGAGTGAGTACATTGATTTACATGCCGTGCGAGGAGATTCTACGCTTTGCGTTGCCTAGGTTTCATTATATATACATGTATGAAATTATGTATAATTTTATGTATATGTATAATGTCTTAAATTTTGTTAGTGACCATTTTCTTTTTTCTTTACAAACAATGTGAGCAAGGTGATAATGATAATGAAGTTTATAAAAATGATTTTAAGGCTGTTTGTTGATTTTGTAAATTGATTAAACTGTAGTATGGGAAACAAATTTATATATTAAAATGACATATACAGAATTGTAATCAGTCGTTTTCTTTATTACCAAGTACAGATATATTAATTAATTGACGAAGTTTTCTGAATTTGAGAGGCAACTTATATCTTTAA
This sequence comes from Pinctada fucata, assembly GCA_028142955.1. Taxonomy (NCBI): domain Eukaryota; kingdom Metazoa; phylum Mollusca; class Bivalvia; order Pterioida; family Pteriidae; genus Pinctada; species Pinctada fucata. The sequence continues at coordinate 57,926,212 of AP027104.1, read as the reverse complement.
TAATATTCGAAAACTTTTATCTATCTTCATGTACACAAAAGCATATGGTACGATCATTTACAATAAACACCCGTTTTCATTATTTTCACAGAAATAGTTTTTTCATCGTCAGGATGTGATATGTATCACTAATCTATTTCCAAGATGCTTTCCTGTAAAAGATAGGGGCATTCAGTAATTCGAAGATGAAAGGTTTCACTTCTAAGATATACACTTGCCACGACCGGTTCCTTAGTATACAATAACACTAATAAGAACAGGAATGGGTCAAAAGGAGCTAACTGTACTCTTAGACTTTGATTTTTACTAACGAGTGCGCGTCAAACAAGTTTCTTGTATCGATATGGCCTCAGATTATGGGCTAGATAACTGCTTCCTTGACACAACAAAAGCTCTTGAGCCCCAGATGTGTAAAGAAACATGTTCTCTAAGGTTTTGCAACCGATTATTTAAAAGGTTTGAGACACTTTGTTTATACAGCTTATGGATGGTAAGTCTTATCTGGCGAGCATCAATCGAGTGAAATTTACATGGTGCATTGCACGTGCGAGAAAGAATCACGAGTCACCATCAAATGCCCGAAATCAAAATTGTTATAGAGATCTGCGGAAATGGTCCCCTTATCCTGTACGACTCCGGAGTATATAAGTCTGAAACTTCACAGAGATGGGGATGTTATTATTGAGCTGTTATAAGTGGATTAAGAGGGGACGCTGATAATCTCTCCGTGGAACCATCTCTGAGCTTGGATGATGCACTGTCTCAGCTTGCTTCTCCTGGTAAGTACAAAATTACAGTAGGTGGTATTCAAAAATTCATTTCTTTTTCATTTATAAATCGAAGTGCAATGCATTAAAAATATTCTGAAATGCACTTGAGGTTCACTCTTTTTACATTATGCACATATGCCAAGTGCCTCTTGAATCGTAGCCATCTTTGCGTTTCATGTCTGATTTCAGAATCAAGTGCACTGACATTAATTCTTCGATAGGTTAAACCTATCGTGCCGTATGATTTCACTTTCGATTTGAATTTTATCCAATAGATAAGTTTGCTGTAATATAAGAAGGAAATAAAAACTGAATTAAAAAAAATATATGGTCCCCATAGAAAGGTTCCTAATATAAAAATTTATCTTATTTTATGGGTTTGATATAAAAGACTCTTCACTTTTTCTTTGTATAATGTTTTAATATACATGTATCTATAATACTCGTGTATTTTCACCCACATTATTTATCGCTATCCTGTGAATAACCTCTTCGATGCAAAATGATGAAGTTGAGCAAATAACACCAGATAAAAGGAACAATATTTGTTGGGAGCTGTTTTGTCTGTAACAGTTCATTTTTACGATACTTATCTCTTGCGTTGCATTGGTGTCATGGTATAACAATAAAAAGTGAGTAGGTTTGGCACTTCAAATACAAAATATTCAGTATGGGTCCAGTTTTTGTTGCATACAACTGAAGTTTAAATTTTTAGTTTCCTTTTTCGCAAGTCATGATATTTGATGTATAATTGAAAAAAAAAATGGAATTAAATGGAAAATCGAAAGTAACACTTCAGCTATTATAAAAGATCTTCCAAAGGGTTATACAAGGAAGATATCTCCAATATGGTTACAGTGATCACAGCGGGGCATATACATGTACTAGAAAATTGGAACAGACAGACGGAAACAACGACAAAAATAACATTGTAATATGAAGGTCAACGCAATAAACATGTATATGAATATTGTCCACAGAATATCATTGTAAAACGAATTTCATTACAGAGGTTATCATATATAAAAGTGTTCACTATATATACAGTTTATAGACTGTTCTTAATTAAACATAAATGTGATACATGAAAATATACATGTACATAAAATGTAAATAGTACATAATCTAAAAGTTATAATCTTATTGAAAGTTGCAATAATCACAAAGTGCAATTTTATACTCTAAGAACAACTTCTAGCGGTTAAAGAAAGATCTGAATCGAATATTTTGACAAAGTGGAGAAGATGACTTCCAATATATCTGGTATATATGGAAGTTTGGGTGATAACGAGCTTTGAATTTACTCAAAAAACGACCCGGCTCTTTGTTATATACATGTAGATCATATAGACTAGTGTACATGCAAGTCGAAAATATTCGTCCTTTTATCGCTTTTATCAAGGAGCTGTCTTAATTTAGATCTATGTTATTCTAATTTTGCGAATTTAATGCTTCTCTAAGAGCAATATAGCGATTCTTTGCACATGTTGTATGGTGTTTTATTGGTGCATGGACTCTAGTCATTACTTTTTTCGATATATGCATGTTGTTTTCATTTTTTATCCACATAAATTAAAACAATAAGAAATTTTCTTACCATATAGTTTTGCATAAATTTCATGTTTTTCCATCACTGCCAAATGATGAAATAATAATACAGTTAACAAATTTGAAAAACTGCAGACACTCACTTGGTACATGTGCATAGATACTCAGAAAATCCTTTACCCAGTTTTTGATCTTCTGAATGTCAGAACTGCTCCTTTTTGCCGATGCTACATACAATGTATCAATTCAATCGTTCAGGGGGTATGTACTCATCTTAGTGAGAGGGTTTGTTCTTCTTTTTTGTGGAAATGTATCTTACTATAGAAATCACAAAAAGACAATTTAATTACAATCATCTTCACAATCTTTATATTATTACGCATTAGCTCCGATGTAATTAGTGCTTACAATTTGATTATGTAAGTTGTTCTTCACAGATAAAATATTTAAACAACTTTAGAGACATATATTTTATATACGAAGCACCCGAGACATTAGGATCGGATATTTGTTTTTTTCATCATTGGTCCTAATTTTACTCGCATATATTCCTGACCCAACTAGGGAATTTCACTTTCTTAATGGGAGTATATTAAATCAAAAAGTTGTATTGAAGTGATCGCAAATCTGCTGTCAATGACTAGCTTACGAAACAAAACATCCAGAAGTCTGCACCAGACATGCCGGTTTCGGATAATGAACGGTCATACATGTAAGAGGTACTTCAAACCAGCCAAACTATTTTAGTGGCGCCCTCACGTTTAATTTATGTATCTTGTCAAGACTGAGGGGAACCAAATTATGCATTAGGATAACTGAATTTAATTTAACAATGTGACCAAAACTGTTAATTGGACAAGTGCAAGGGTCTCTTATGATTTGAAGATAAATAGATAATATTATGTCTTAATCTGTGTTTTGTTACGGGTATGCACAACACAGCAAGTGCATTTATCGTACATGTTATGTGCGTTAGCGCAATTTTTGCGATAAATGCACTTGCTGCTGTGTATTGCATACAAGTAACACACCACAAATTACTAGTATGGCATTCATTATATATATATGCACCACAGTTGTCAGTTTTATTCTTCGTTTGTGATATCGCATTTTTTAAGCTAAAAAGGTGTCGTTAATATTTAGGTCACCGCATGTTCAGTTTGCAGGTTAGAAGGGGCGTCACTGCATGTTTCTGTAGATTTGATGCATAGTGACGTCATAAGCCTTTATATGCATCAATGCAATAGGTTCCTTTCAATAGTTACATCTCGGGGAATTACATTGGTTGCGCATATATTTTAGAATGAAACTGCAGATTTAAATAACGGATTTTCAAGAATAACCTTGGATTTTAATAGTTCTTTTATCAAAACTACATGATTATTTACAACCATTGATATTTAAAGATGGGATTCGGTGCATGTATAAAGCTTAAAATATCAATAAGTTACCGAAAAAGTCAGTGGAATAGCCTCTGTCAAAATTTAATAAAATATGAAGATACCCTAAAACTGAGAATCGAAGTAAGTAAATACATTTTTGGCATCGGTTTCTGATTTTCTGAATTATCGATTTTGTGCTGTATACAGGGATATGGTCATTATCCATATTTATGATATGAAACTATTGAAAAGAACCTGACGTTGCATTCCCTCGTGACGTCATAATGCATTAACTCTACAGAAATATGCAATGACAGCTGTTCTAATCCTGCAAACTGACCCCGCGGTGACCTAAATTGTAACGTCACCTTTTTACCTAGAGAAACGCGATTTCAGAAAAGGAGTATAAAACTGAATGACGATTGTGGTGCATATATAAATAATAAATGTCATAATTTGTGTTTTGTTACGGGTATGCAACACACTGCAAGTGCAATTTCCGCATGAAATGCACTAAAGCGCATTACATGTACGATAAATGCACGTGCTGTGTAATGCATACCCGTAACAAGACACAAATTAAGACACTTATATATTCCCTATATATGGTGAGTATATGGTGACTATTACCTAATAGAATGGAAACATTCTCGAGGAAGAAAATGTGATATTTCATACTGCCATTATATGAATTACATGTAAGACACATTTTCCAACAAAACCATAATGCGGTGAGCACAGCGGAATACTTATGCATAAGAAAAAGGCCATGACCAAGAGCTAGACGGAGATAACGATTCCAATGAGAACTTTTCAATTGCATTAAATATGAGGGAGACCAGTGTGTACCTACATATGAGTTTGTAAAACCATCTGTGACATTCTTAACAACTTGGGGATCACATTCGCATATATTGTTCGAACCATGACAAATCGAAACTTCTCGATTCGTTTCTTGGTTTTTCCATCATTTATTTCATAAGAAGATCTTACGCTATAGATTTTTTATTTTACGATGATTCCATTTCTGAATTCATACTCAACTTTTTCCTTTCCTGTTTTTATAATATATAATTTTTAATTCAATACATGAATAAATTGTTTTCTGAAATATAAATCTTGGAATTATTCTTCGGGCGCAAGGCCAAATCATAATGTTACCGTAGTCTTGTAGTCGGCACAAGATGAGATCATAGAGCATGCCCTTCCTTGTCAATTATTGGAAACATATTCTGACCTCTTCATAATATACACGTTCAAAATGATTTGAAGAGGAAATCATAAACCATAAGGATCTGTCAGAAACAATCAAGATTATAATTATACTTGATTACTACTGAATTAATGATATTAAGGTGTTCAATGATAAACTTTGCACTTAAAAATAAGATAACAATAGATAGTTATATCATCTCATGTTTGCTTTATCAGATTGTTTATCATCGTATCGCTTGCAAAACGTCATCCGTAGGAGGTCGAGTTGACATACAAATATAACTATTTTTCAATATTCAAGATGTTGAAATTGGTTTGTCTCTCTCTTTTGACTTTACCATTATTATGTACATGTGACACTGCTAACAGTACCTGTAGTATGGGGATGTTTGGAGGAGACCTTAGTGCTTATATGGCTTGTAAAACAGAATTCGCCCATCAATCCAACTGGTTTCCTTCACCAATCGCTGGACTTTTCAGTTATTTGGTGAGTATCCATATCAATAAATTATTATCATATTTCTTTCATCGATTAATTTTAATTATCTATCAAACGATCCGATACCTTATTCAAAAGTAAATGTACATCTATTTTTAAAAGATTCGAACTCCGTAGTCTACCAGTCATGTATGTTTCAGAAAGTAGCTGTTAAGATAAGACGTAAAATCTGCCCTGAAAAGTCGAAATTTCAAAATGCAAAATTTGATAATTCTTTTCGGTAGAAATTTCAATTAACTTGGTCTACATATGAATCTGCTGTCAGATGGGAAAATCTATGCAAAATAAGACTGATATTTGGGCCAAAATAAGCGTTTCTTACACAGAAATCAATGGAAAACAGAAAAAGTTTTATACAACATCGTCCCCCCCCCCTCGCTTTACAATGCCACTTTCACCAAATGTGTATTAAACACATTTTCTGGCCAAGTGGGGTTCTGAAGCGAAGGGGAGGGGAACAATGTCCCTAGGCGAAAAACGAAAAAAGGGGGAATGGATGACTATCTTTTTAAATTTGCCTCTAGAGCGAAAAGTACATAGGTTATATTGCCATCTTTTTCATTTTATATCACGGAACAATCTATCAAGAGTGTGTTCCGATCAAATATTTAACCGTTTGGAAGGAAATAAACAAGAAAGTTGTCTATAATTTCTAAACCGTGTGTATTTCGCGCAAGAAAGTTACATATGTGGCTGAGAAGAACGAAATAAAACCGTTTTTCAGTTTCCGGATTGCAGAATTTGCCGATTATATTAATATTATAACCTAAAAGTTAATTTCACTTATCCAATTTTGAAATGAAGAAGTAACAGAAGCATAATAAACGTAAAAATGTGTAAAATAATGCTTGTTTGTGCATTTTCGTTCGATATTCGACGTTTTTCGTCATCTGTACCCCTACCTCTTCAACCCGTAATTATAATATCTTTCACCAATTTTACCTACTATAAATCTTATAATACTTTATATTTTTATCCTGACCAACTTTTATCTTAATTGGAAGGACAGCGCACGAGAAATAATCGAGTGATTTCAGGGCTAAATCCGGCCCTTGTCTTAACAGCTCCTTTTATTCTCAAGATAATATAACTTTAAAGGAGACCAAAAATAAAACATACAAGTTCCAAACTCTATGGTTTCTGCAGTGATCGCATTAATGGCATGATAGCATGTAAGGAAGGAAAAATCCAGTGTCAAGGACAAAAGGTCAGACTCTTTAATCTTGACAGAAAGATCCTTTAACAATAAATTCGCATGTCAAACAAAAATGTCCTTTCTTTGCCATTTCGAAAGTCATTAGCAAAATATTATTTTTAAGCGACGGTCAGAGGTATGGACGAACAGAAGTAAAGTCTATAAACCGATTTCACAATAATGTGTAAAAACAGTGGCGTCACCTAAAAAGATTCTCCTCAGATTCTATCTACATTTAGGTACTATACAAAGAACAAGAGTTGTGTAAGATCAAAATAAACAGGTTCATATATCTAAAATGTTATGTGACTATTCTAAAAACCATTTGATTTCTTTCAGATTTGGAACGGGTATGACGGATTCTGGCAAAATGGTGCTATACTGGAAACTATCACTAATTTCATGTATTATGCCAACCATACTCGATATATGAACGTTATCCAAGACAGCTATCGTGAGCTTTACTCATTACTAGAGGCATACGGACCTTACCCATCCTTTGATGACATGGGGTGGTATGCTATGGCCTACGTTAGAATATATGAGGTTACGGGTGATGTACGGTTTCTACAAGGTGCTGTGGATATTTTTAATTGGTGTTGGCAAACAGGCTGGGACACATCAAAGACATGTGAGGGAGGAATGTTTTTTGACAATTTGTTCAACTTCAAAGCCAGTATCACTAATGTACAGATGTATTTTGTCGCTGCTAAACTTCATAGAATTCAGAATGATACAGATTCGCTATATAAGCTCAAGAAATTGGAGAATTTCATTTTTGAGAACAAAATGATTAACAGTTCAACTTTCCTTCTGATCGATTCCATTAGTTTAAATTGTACGTATAACGGCAGTTCCCAAGGTTGGACATATGAAAGCGGGATTTTGGTCGCTGCTTTTGCTGAAATGTACAAACTTCATAAAAATGAAACGTACCTTATGATGGCCGATAAGCTTGCGTGGAGTACGATTACATATAATTCTAATGGTTCGGATATTTTTGTCGAGAAAAATTGTGAACCAGATAAATGTGACGACGACATGTTAATGTACAAAGGAATATTCGCAAGGAACATTCGTTACTTTCTTGATGTTCTTCCAGACCAATCGAAAGCCGAGAAATATTGGAAATGGATAAAAGACAACGTTCTGCATATGGTGAAATACAATATGTGTGACGACATTCCTATTTCGAAATGCAATATAACTTTCAAAGATGGACCGCCATATTACAATATTAGTGGTCCGGTGTTTTCTGGAAATTGGAATGGACCTTTTACCGTCGGTGCTCCTATGCAACAAACTTCAGCTTTAGACCTTTTCGTATCGGGTATAAAACCAGGGACCGTTTGTACAGGGAAATATTGTGACTATAGTCAATATTACCCCCCTCCACAACCCATGACATGTGGGTCTCATCCATGTCCTACTGACCAACAGTGCTGTGAATACAGTCCTTATAAATCCTACACGTGCTGTACTCCACAACAAAAATGTAACAAAGATGGGATATGTGTATAATCTATTCAAGAATGAACTGTTATCAGATCCTGTGAAAATGACAAGTAAATGAAATAATGAAAATGACCAAATACACATTGCAGGTCTGATAAATATGAATTGGCAAAGAGTAACCCAGTGTCTAACAAAATATCGAGACTCTCTCCTTATTTTTTGACTTAGATATGTTTGAATTATAAAGGTTGTATCTCAAGCTCAGAGGTAAAGCCAATCTTGTCTCCGTTTGCATTTACATACATGTATATCAGGACCTTACTGAATATAGTTCGCAATATCAAATTGATCGCAGTCAACGGGTGGTACAAGTACTACTCGTAAACTGAAAGTTATTAGGTGGTCTAGAAATACTAGTACAAACATATATTATACTATTAGTATACATGTAGATTATTGGTTGTGTGTTGGATTAAGGATCGTCTTACATATTACTTAAAATTCGCCTAAGAAGACTTGGTCCTCCCATAACAGAAAGTTGATCTCATTTTTCGGTTAATTGATCATGAGCTCATTTCAACAAGAAGAGCATGAACTGGGGGGAGGGGTTGTCGTACGCCCACAACTTTTGATATACATTGATTTTGTATTACCAAGGCCCCTTGCCTTTTACTGAGATGTTTTAAATGTCATTTTACACTGGGAAGGCATTTTGCTTCCACAACAGTTGCACGTATCTATATCATATCAACATGGTAGCGGATCGCCAGCTACAGGCGATACCTGGTGTCTTTCTCACTTTGTTTCCTGATTTAGTGTGTCTGGTTTGATGGTGTAATATAAGTATGTTCGTCTCATATTCATTGTTTGTTACAATCGTACGGATGTGTTACTGTGTGGCCGGTACAAAGAAGTTTTGCTGGATATCGCCTCCATATCTCTCCGGTGACGTTCATGTAAAAATGCAGTACGACAAGTTGACCAAAGACAATTGTTGGTTTTGGATCAGATAGAGATGCATATGCAAAAGTTGAGAAAATGGAACTCCAAAATTCTTGATGATTCATATTTTTCAACTTACTAGTGTTATAACACCAGAAATAAAATCTCAACTTTTGTCTATGCACCACTTTCATACCCATATCTACATTTGGGTATGATGAGTCGTACTAGTAAAATGTAAAAACATTTAAATATAATATATCTTTAAACAATTTCTCCATTTACCTGGCTATCTCAGTTTTCCTATTTTTGAATTCAAAAACAAGTCTTTAAAAACAAACATATATAATTAACATAAATATAGAGAATAGCGAGACAACATTTTTATAGTCAAGTTGCTTATATTCAAAGGCCTTAAGTTCAATTCCATATTTGTATACAATAAAGACCATTATCAGTTTTGTATGAAGGTTTGATGCCAACAAAAAAAATAAAGGAAAGTGTTTAAAATTCGAGTCCAAAGGAGACCTACTCCAACAAATGATTAGAGCAAAGACTCCGAATCAAGAAAACATAAGACCAACGTGCACGTTGTGTCATTTTGGTACAGCATCGGCATCTTGATAACAAATAGATAAGTTATGACGATATTTAGACAACGCTGTCATGGAATCCCGTCCTCACGGTTGGACCGTGTGTCAAATGGGGAAAATGCTGGTACATGTACAAAACTGTAAATGAGTCAGGTCAGGTATCATGACTACCACTGCAAAAACACAAAGCAGCCACGCACAGAAAGGGACGAAAATGGTATAAGGAACGCCAAATCACAGGGAAACATCAAACACAAATGTCTACACATTAACCAATCGGTGCCGACTTAGGACGGTCATTTATTACGTCAGAAGATGTTGTGGTTATCCTGGATAACATGCGCACAACCCTCTCACTTTTCCGACAACCCAGAGGTCTCGAAGAATACACTAATGTGGTGTAAAATAACCTCCTCACTGTAAGATGAACATACAAGCAGACAGCATGACACAGGACACCAAGAAACACACGGATGGATATGTAAATGGATACGAAAAAACAGAGGGCATACGAAATACAGTCCGTGCTCTGCCGGCTGTAGCGAGGCCATGCATGTGATCACCCGAGGAGTCCGACTGACATTAAGAGAGAACAGGTGGTCAAGGCCCTGTCTTCACTAAAGAGGTTTGGACAGGGCCCGTCATAGCGTTCTGCCGTCACAGTCAGAGTGCAATCCTTAAGAATGCGCTGGTACAATTCTCGCAAGTTTTTGAAGTAATATGTTGTATTTAAGGATATTCAAGTATTCTCGCTAATTGTGGATAAAGAGGTAGGTTTTCAATGATAAACTTAATATATTAGATATAGAAGATAAGTTACGATAGTCATATCAACAATAACACTTTATCAATCTCCCTCTTGATATATTGTTGACAGACTCCACTTTGTGATCTATCCGGAATCAAGTTGACATAAAACCTTATATATATCTGAAATCAAGATGTTGAAACTGGTTTGTCTCTCTCTTTTGACTTTACCATTATTATGTTTATGTGACACTGCTAACAGTACCTGTAGTATGGAGATGTTTGGAGGAGATCTTAGTGCTTATATGGCTTGTAAAACAGAATTCGCCCATCAATCCAACTGGTTTCCTTCACCAATCGCTGGACTCTTCAGCTATTTGGTGAGTATTCATGTTAAGAATGAGATTTAAAATTCTCTCTCTCTCTCTCTCTCATTGTTTCACTAGAACATCATCAAGACAATTGAAGCGGACGTACAGAAACATCAAACATTAAGGACAACACATAAAAGGCAGGAGACCAATGTGCATCCGGTGCCGACTTTGGACGGCCATCTGCTGTTAGCAAATGGTGTGGTTATCCGGATTACGTGCGCACAACCCTCCCACCTATCCGGATACACAGAGGTCTCCATAGACGCACAGTAGTTGTATAAACAAAATGTTATGATCGCTGAGCGATATAGTCCCCTACCGGCGGCATATATTTATGTCCTGCAACTCTGCCTATGAATTACTCTTCAATGAAACATATATGAGTTTAAATTAAACTTACTGTCTGTGCAGCTCAGTTCTGAGGTTTTATCTGCTTTATCGATTCGAAAAAGAGGTCAAGCGTGACGAAAGTTGAACTTGCTCTGTAACTATCCAAGACTAAGCTGAGTATCAAATTTCACCTGAATATCTCAATTTGTTGCAGAAAGAAGTCTGGAAAACTGACAAAAACTGAATTTTCCAAGTCATAAAGGGGCATAACTCCTCGAAAAATAGGTCAAGCGTGACGAAAGTCGAACTTGCTCTGTAACTATCCAAGACCAAGCTGTGTATCAAATTTCATCTGAATATCTTCATCCGTTGCAGAGAAAAAAGTCCAGAAGACTGACAAAAACTGAATTTTCCAAGTTATAGAGGGGCATAACTCCTTGAGAAATAGGTCAAGCCTGACGAAAGTCAAACTTGCTCTGTAACTATCCAAGACCAAGCTGTGTATCAAATTTCATCTGAATATCTCCATCCGTTGCAGAAAAAAGTCCGGAAAACTGACAAAAACTGAATTTTCCAAGTCATCAAGGGGCATAACTCCTTGAAAAATGGGTCAAGCGTGACGAAAGTCAAAATTGCTCTGTAACTATCCAAGACCAAACTGTGTATCAAATTTCATCTGAATATCTCCATCCGTTGCAGAAAAAAGTCCGGAAAACTGACAAAAACTGAATTTTCAAAGTCATCAAGGGGCATAACTCCTTGAAAAATGGGTCAAGCGTGACGAAAGTCAAACTTGCTCTGTAACTATCCAAGACCAAACTGTGTATCAAATTTCATCTGAATATCTCCATCCGTTGCAGAAAAAAGTCCGGAAAACTGACAAAAACTGAATTTTCAAAGTCATCAAGGGGCATAACTCCTTGAAAAATGGGTCAAGCGTGACGAAAGTCAAACTTGCTCTGTAACTATCCAAGACCAAGCTGTGTATCAAATTTCATCTGAATATCTCCATCCGTTGCAGAAAAAAATCCGGAAAACTGACAAAAACTGAATTTTCCAAGTCATCAAGGGGCATAACTCCTTGAGAAATGGGTCAAGCGTGATGAAAGTCAAACTTGCTCTGTAACTATCCAAGACCAAGCTGTGTATCAAATTTCATCTGAATATCTCCATCCGTTGCAGAAAAAAGTCCGGAAAACTGACAAAAACTGGATTTTCCAAGTCATCAAGGGGCATAACTCCTCGAAAAATGGGTCAAGCGTGACGAAAGTCGAACTTGCTCTGTAACTATCCAAGACCAAGCTGTGTATCAAATTTCATCTGAATATCTCTATCCGTTGCAGAAAAAAGTCCGGAAAACTGATATTCGGACAGACGGACAGACGGAGGGACAGACGGAGGGACAGACGGACGGACAGACGGATGGACAGACGGACGGACAGACAGACAGACGGACAGACAGACCGAGAGGAAACTAAGAGTCCCCTTCGGCGTTGCCGGTAGGGGACTAATAAAACTTATCACTGTAAGGTGACATCACAAACAAGACAGTTAAACGCAGCGGCCTCTTGTAACAAATATTCCATGTATATGGATATAAAAAAAATTCTATGATATGCGTATAACAGTATGTGCTCTGTTGGCTAATGCGAGCTCAAGATCAATCACCCGAGAAGTTAAATTTCAAAGATATGGAATAAGCGAGTACAAAATGTACATATGCTACATAGAACCTCTGTGTCTTAAGGCACACGACAGTTTAGAACAGTTTTTACAACATGTATATGCCTTTGTAAACCTCTGTTAAATTGGATAAATGGAAGGATTGTGCGTGCTTAATTCTGAAAACTGCAAAATATGCCAAGAATATAGCGGGAGACAGTCCAAAAAGGCCAATTTGAAGATGCGCATTGGTCTCCTTTTTATGTAGTGCCATCGGAGTTTGATGAAGGGTTTTGTTTCGTGTCAACGTTGTCTCTGGATATTTGTTGGTGTGGTTTTTGGATGTCTATTTTAAGTTGCTTTGTTCATTTGTATATACATGTTCAGTGTTTCACAGTGTCTAGGTTCTATTAGAATTGTTGGCAAGCAATATGACAGACATACAGTAATTTGTTTTAGTTGTACCTCATCGACAAAATACAGTCTCTAGATTGATTTTATGCTGTCGTTTATTCAGATATTTGTATAATGTATCGGTGGTACCATCTACAAAGAATTCCGTTTTCAAGAGTAGCCAACAAGTGCATCGTAAGTCATCGGTAACCATTGAATCCTTATTACTTGTCGTCAGTCTTAAAATTATTGGTTTGTCTTTGTTCGTTTTCTTTTTTTTTGGGGGGGGGAGGGGTGGGGGTATCTGATTAAAAATGTATTTGGGTTTTATCTTCAGTTAGAGTTTTTTCCTTCTTCTTTTCTTTATTGAGTGCTCATTGCTTAAGCACTCCACAGGCAAATTGAGGTATAAAACATGTTGCTTACTAAACCAGAGAGTTTAAGGCATGAACACTGAATTCAAGGCCTGGTGGGGACTATAAAAGAAGACAGGTAAAATTCCTGTCATTTCCTCGCTGACCGCTGTAGGGTTAACATCTCTAACCGCAATCTGATTGGTCCTATGTTTCCTTTACAACCCTCTCAATTTTTGATTGACAGCTTCAAATAGGTAAATTTGTGGTATATCTAATTAGCATAATCAAGTATACCTGTCGGTATGTCTTTAATGTCACACACCGCTTGCGTCTCTAGGAATATCAGTGGTCAGTAGACGCCGCGTTTATCACGCCTACCAAGCTAAGATCACTCAGGTGTGCATATTAATTACCACTCGGTAAAAAAACCCGGCCTTTAAAGCAAAGAAATAAAACACCCAAAGGTAGGAACAGAGAGTGAATGCTTCTGTACATTGCCACAGGTAAAATAATCCGTATCTGACATTTCATTAGGGTACAAAATGGAGTTGTGATACATTGTAAATGTAATAGTTTCAAAAGTTTTACTTTACCTCAGTATCATTACTTTTTCAGATATGGAATGGCTATGATGGATTCTGGCAAAATGGGGCTGTTCTTGAAACTATCACTAATTTCATGTATTATGCCAACCATACAAGATACAAGAACGTCATCAGCGACAGTTACCGTGACCTTTACTCCCTGCTGGAAGCATACGGACCGTACCCCTCCTTCGATGATATGGGTTGGTATGCAATGGCCTTCATTAGAATATATGAGGTAACGGGAGATGAAGAATTCCTTCAAGCCGGAATTGATATCTTTAATTGGTGCTGGAAAACAGGCTGGGACAAATCAAAGACCTGTGAGGGAGGGATGTTTTTCGACAATTTATTTAACTTCAAAGCTAGTATCACTAATGTACAGATGTATTTTGTCGCTGCTAAACTTCATAGAATTCAGAATGATACAGATTCACTACACAAGCTCAAGAAATTGGAGAATTTCATTTTTGAGAACAAAATGATTAACAGTTCAACTTTTCTTCTGATCGATTCGATTGATTTGAACTGCACGTATAACGGTAGTTCCCAAGGTTGGACATATGAAAGCGGGATATTGGTTGCTGCTTTTGCTGAAATGTACAAACTTCATAAAAATGAAACGTACCTTATGATGGCTGATAAGCTTGCTTGGAGTACGATTACATATAATTCTAATGGTTCGGATATTTTTGTTGAAAAGAACTGCGAACCAGATCAATGCAATGAGGACCAGCTGATGTACAAAGGGATTTTTGTGAGGAACCTTCGTTATTTTCTAGACGTTCTCCCAGACCAGTCCAAAGCCGAAAAATATTGGAAATGGATCAATGACAATATTCAGCATATCATCAAATACAGCATATGTGACGAAAGTCCAATTTCGAAATGCAACATCACATTCCAAGATGGGCCGCCATATTACAATAAAAGTGGTCCGGTGTTTTCTGGAAATTGGATTGGTCCTTTCACTGTCGGTGCTCCAATGCAACAAACTTCGGCTTTAGACCTTTTCGTATCGGGTATAAAACCAGGGACCGTTTGTACAGGGAAATATTGTGATTATAGCCCATATTACCCCCCTCCACAACCCATGACATGTGGGTCTCATCCATGTCCTACTGACCAACAGTGCTGTGAATACAGTCCTTATAAATCCTACACGTGCTGTACTCCACAACAAAAATGTAACAAAGATGGAATCTGTGTGTAGATTTTGACACATGACTATGTAATGAGATTTTTTTTCTGAAACTAACTGTTCTATAACCTAATTATATATAACCATAACTTGAAACGTTTTATAGATCACCTCTACTTAGGTAGTTGGTGACCAAAGCTGTAGGAGAAACATTCTACATATTTATGGCATTTCAATAGGAATGGAATGTCTTCATTTCAAGTAATTGCAAATTGTCAAAGATCATCAGTTGCAATTTGATATGAAAATGGATCATAAATATTATTTCCAATGTATAGGGACGATTCGCATCAGTGAGATAAGTAACTGGTGGAGTCGCAAATGGGATAATTACGACCACATTTTCAATATGTATACATCAATTCACATCAATACTAAAAATTCAGCTCCGAAATAAATATGTAAAACATGATGTCTCCTTAGATGCCATCTGAAGTTTGCATAGGAAAATCCATCTTAAGTAGAAATCGGGAGTGGAACATCTACTCTGGACACTATTCTGCAGGAACCTCTCTAAAATTGATCAATTTGTCATTATCATAAAAAGAAGATTCTTGATTTATTTTCATTTTATCTTTTTACGAGCAAAACGATAACATTATCAATTTTTAAAGAGGGATTTCAGATTATGAATAGATAACTGATAAATGCGCATTCGCGGTAACGGATTTTGTATTTATTTTAGTCCTCTACCAGCAGACCTGTCTATCTGTCCGTCTGTAACACTGACATTAATTCGCCATTTAATATGTGAGTGCAAATTCATAATGCGAGTATTGTTCTGATTGCAACATTCTATATAGAATTGATTCCGAATGAATACCACTGAAAACGAAAGTACAAAGATGTTCAGAGTCATTTGATATTGAAATATACCAGATGATACATGTAAACTGATGAAAGATTGATTGCCGTTTTGAAGATGAAAAGTATACTTGCCAGTCAGAAAAGAAAAGGTTACAGTGAGGAACCGTTCGAATAAATCATGTGCTTTATGGGCTGTAATTATATATAACATCAACAATCGTATTTGTAGAACTATTGCTGTACAAAAATCTGTTTGTAAAATCAGTGTAATTACAGACATGATTGATAGATACAGATATTAGATTTAGACAAATTGTAAACTATGAAGCGCCAACTTGACGTAGATTGTCGTCTGCTATATCTAACTGTTTGATCGTTATCTTACAGACGCCGACTAGTGTTGCTATTTGAATATTTTCATATATACAAGGTGCTTTAAGGACAGCCATTCGCCACAGGAAAGTGCAGAACTAGACTTTTTTTATCATTTTTATGATATACAGTGTTTATCATATTGATAATGCGACGTTGTCTTTATTGGTATATATTTAGTAATCATATTTTCGTTATTTTAGCTTTGAAATGCTTTTCTTACTTTTCTCAATCCATATAAAACACAAATCAAATTTAGAAATTGTTTTGAAATTTATAGCTTAAAGAAGTCTAAAGGTTATTCAATATTGGCTGCGTGTGGCGCTGTCTCTAATATCATGTATCATTTGACACGCAAAAGTGAAATCCATCAAATTTACGATACCAAAAAAGAAAGCAAGTTGAAGTAGAGGTAGAACACGGGTTTCGCCTAATGTGATACGGGGGCATTTGGGAGGCCAAAGTGCACATTCCGTTAAGTATGAAAATGAAAGGAGTCACGGAAAATATCAAACAGTGGTGGAATAAGAGAAATACATCCACCTTTCGTATAAATAAACCAGCTTGTCATTTACAAAAAAGTGTGATTTTGATTACACTAAAGTGTGAATTAATCTTCATGATTGATGCCGAAGAGAGAAATATATCTGGAAATCCTATCAACCTTACACCCTTTCTTCTTTAGATCTAGAATCAATTGGCAATGCCTTTAAGATACCGTTTTATACTTTATATTCATTTTATTAGAATCGCATATCGTTAAAGAATTCTAGAAAGAATACATGAAGTGAAGTCATCTAACTTAATGTTTGCCGTGTACACAAACATCCGAAATTTCTAAATGCAATGAAATGGTATGAAGCTCGTTCGATCTGCAACTATGTTCCTATGTTTTAACAAAAATCAATTAAGTGTCTTATCATTTAAGTCTCTGATCCTGAACTTTTAAGGAAGAAATGATGAAAATTCGTTTTTATTACGATAATTCATGTAACAACTTGAATTTCATCGCTTGAGATCAAGCTCTTAATGTTCAACTAGCAATTTGGACTCGTTCTCACGGTTCTTTTTCTTTAAAAGCATCGTTTCGTATTAAATCTGACGATTGCATAGTATAACACCAAGTATTTTCATTAACATTCCCAATTCTTGTGCAAACAATGTTAGACCAGTTGTATGCAAAGTAGTAATCTTTCAAAAACTTTTGATTTACAACAAAATAGCGCAATTTTCTGCTCCATTTACATACACAACAAGTTAGGGACGACAAAACGAGCTAAATGTAAAATTCCCAAGCTCTCTTATAGGCCTGTTTGGTTTAAGGATAAGCAAATGGAAGGATACATATCATACGTGAGAAATTTAATTGAACTCATTACGATTGTTGACTAAATGAGTCGTTTGATCTTTTTGAGAGTTTAAAGTGCTTGTTACTTTCGGACCATTGCCACTGCCATCCTATACCACGACACAAGGCGTACACGGTCCCCCGTGCCTTATCGGCCAGAAGGAGACAAGGGTACTTGACAGGGCCGTGAAGTCATCTGACCTAATACTTGCCATGTACACAAACCCTACCTGTTTATCACCCATGTTTTAAATAATCAACGACAGAAACCCCCTTCACAAAGAGAAAAGATTTGATTTAATGTGTAGTGTAAGATATTTTGTTTGAAAAGGGGGAGTTTTCCTCGTACTCCGAGTGCAATGGCCCAGTTTGCCAGGTGGACAATGTAAAATCGGGGATTATATGAAGTGCTTTTCCTTACCCTAATACTGGATCGAATCGGGATTCAGGAGGATTTAATGTTAAAAAATGAACTTAATCGAATTTTTCGGCTACATTATTTGCGTTACGGTAAGTTGATTATCTTTATTTTGTCTCCAACAGATCGATAAACTACAAGTACCATATATTTTTTTCTTTTAAACAGTTCCCCAAAGCTCAGATTTGCTTCGATTCTCTCTCTCTCTCTCTCTCTCTCTCTCTCTCTCTCTCTCTCTCTCTCTCTCTCTCTCTCATATGTTTGTTCCTATCAAAAAGACACAGAATTACATATCTTTTAGGATCATACATGTACATGAATATGTTAGGAACATCAGAGTCTGGTAAATGTTATCAATCTCCTTGCAGATAAAACACATCGAAATATATATAATTTTTGATAAAGCGCTCTATATTCCAGCGGCGAACATGCACAAGTGATCGTTGATCGATGATTTCCAAAAGTAAGGGAATGGAAATAGAAGTTTTTCTGTTTTCATTTTTTTTTTTGTTTTTTTATATTATTTGTTTGTTTGTTTGGGGTTTTTTGTATTTGTTTGTTTTTGTTTTTGTTTTTTTTTTTGGTTTAACTTTTTTTTTTCTTCTTTTGATTTGTATGTTTTGTTTGTTTTTTTTTTATTTGCATGTTTAAACGCGTTTAACTGAAATCCAATGATCTGAATGGAATGAATTTATTCTAATTCATACTGCTTCGAGATACAATAAATGACACTTGCCCAACTTAATGCGGACATTTCTCATTTTCTGTTATGTTAATGCTTCAAGTGTATCTTGCTCTAATCCCCTGTGACAATTCCCTTTAGCTAAATTACAATACATATCGTTTGACTTGAAATGAACAATATCGTAATGAAACAAATACTTCATATCTAAAACTATTCTAATCTCTTTCGAATGAAAAGTCTTTGAATATGTAGTACATTATTCACCAGCACGAATGTTCATTTCTTAAACTCAAAGACATTTAGAATATTTATAATTAAATTAGTTTATAATGCTTTATTTCAAACTGCCATTATGGTATTCTACATTTTGACACATCCAATTATACACAAGTTGTATAAATGTTAGATCCTATAATATAAAAAAATGAAGTGCACTTTGTGCATTTTGTAGAGTCGTGTTTTATGTATCATTCGTATGTTATGCCTCAGAGTTAATTCAGGCAGACGGAAGATTTCAATCTTAATTTAAAAGAGACGACCTTCTAGATCCTTGATGGCGTTTTAATTTCAACCGATGCATTTGAATTTCGTTTGCATCATTAACAATGCAGAATTTTTTGCATGCAGCCTGTATTCCCATTGCCAGATCATTTCTTTTTTTACCGCGGGCGTTAGTCGTCTCTTTGCTGCAGTTCGGCGCATTACGTAATTGAACCCCCACTCACAGGATTATCGGATCCCTATCTTTAACACAGTGTGAAACTGAATCTTTGGTGTTGGGGATAATTCAAGTTTCATCATTCATTTAATGAAAAGTCAGATATAATCAGTTCTTTAAAGTTGTGATTATCTCGCTTTATAGTTTTAATGACAAAGCAATCTCGTCCCGGGATCACAGAGGTGTCAAAAGCCCTGCAGAAAACAGCTTTCGGATCATTGCATACGAAAAATATCATAATCTTCTTTCAGCACAAAAACCAAAGGCTACAACCTTTAGATTTAAGAGGCCCTTATGTATCTAAGTAATACCGCTTTAATTTGAATTTTGTGAATATTCTTGTGCAGAATTGCATTATTAATCATAGTATTTGGTTTCCACGTATTTAGATACTGTCCATATATCACAGGACATACGATGCAAGTCCAACATCGGCGGCTGTAAGGTTTTGGTATAATGTTTTTTTTTATAATTTCATGTATATCAAGGTGCTATAGATCATTAAAAATGTTGAACACCCAGAATCCAGAAAAAAATCAGCACAGTGCACTTGTACGAATAGTCGTCAATATCTGCGTTTTTTTTTACAGAAATAAGCAAATTTTGTACTGAGGGCTATAGGGGGCCATGATTTCATTTTCGTTACCGTTTTGCAATGAAAAAAAAATATGTGAATTTAAGATCAATTTCAATAAGATCAAACATCGTATCATGGAAAACCATTCTATCCAAGACTAGCAGGAATTTTCACAGAAATCTCCGAACCGAAAAGGAGTCAATTTTTGAAATTGAAAAAAAAAGTTAATTGCTGCACATATGCTCACAATGAGGTCTAAAATGATAAAAAAGATTTTATCATCTCGCACATTTTTTTCTTGTTTGTTCAGGTTGTACATACTCAAACAGTCCTCGGTAGTTATTGGTCGCCATGGAGTCCGTGGAGTGCTTGTTCACGGTCATGTGACGGTGGATTGTCCAACCAGAAGCGGAGTTGCTTCGACAGACGACGAAATTGTCTGGGTCCAAACATAAGATACCGATTTTGTAATACTTTGGTAAGCGATGTGACTGTCATCAATAAGAATGTGTATGTCTATTTTCTTAAAAAATGATAATTTGAAAATGTCTACTGGTGACTTTTTTTTTAAGTTTTGAAGATTTCCACATGACCACGCTGCAGTGAACGCAACGGGAAATACACTCATACCAAACAACAAACATCGGACTCTACGCAGAACAAACACATAAAAACAGTATGAGACATAAAGAACCATACACCAAAAGGACCAACTGACAAACAGTGCAAACTACCAGAGACGCGCTTAAACATTAATTTAATATAGTGGCAATATGTATAGTATAAAGTGCCACAACAATTAAGATTGATAAATCAAAAATAAGAATGAATTTTCGTTACCGAGTTCAATTAATAAATAATTTTTGAAAATTGTATGTGTCTTTCCTTTCTTCTCATCAGCCATGTGAAGGAGAATATAAAGATATTTCATACTCAACTTGTAAATTACACAACGACAAATGGAGCTACAATGATCAATCCAACTGGATACCGGTTTCTGATCAGCATTACCCTTGTCATGCCATCTGCAAGGACGAATCTGGAAACTTTCCGAACGAGATAAGAGCCAATATGGAGGACGGGATTATGTGTGGATCTAACGAAAATTTCTATTGTCTTGCTGGAAAATGCGCGGTAAATCTATCTCCAGTTACGCATACCTGTAGTAAGATTTCGATTTTCAACCATTAAATATCTTTGTTACATGTATCTTGTGTAAACAGTACATTGTTCAAAATTCCCATTAAAATATTTTAGGAAAATAGTGCGCTTATCAAATATACACTTCAGGGAGAATGAAGAATCTAATTTCTGTAGAGATTTTAAATGTTCATTCATGTAGTGCAATTTTGTAAGTGTGCTAATAAAACATATATATGGTTGTCAGAATAAGTAGTTATATTCATCCATTAATTTAGAAACTCAGATGTTCAAGCACTCTAAAGATATAGAAAATTAACTGAATTTCTTACATATTATTTATAGAGATTAGGATGTGACGGTTTAGCCTGGTCAAACACTGTCATTGACGGTTGCGGAATTTGTGGTGGTAAAAATAGTACCTGTGCAAATAATAAAAGACAACGAAGTCGTCAGAGGAGGTACAATTGGATCGTTAAGTGGCAGCCATGTTCTGTCGCGTGTGGAGTAAGTAGTGAGGGCTCAAGATACATACTGTCAAAAGTTCAGTATTGTTTCATTAAAGGAAACCAAATACAATGCATCATGTGCATTTCATAAAAAAAAACAAAAACAAAAACAAAAACAAAACAAAACAAAACAAAAAAACAAAAAACAAAAAACAACAAAAAAACAAAAACAAAAAACTTCGAGCAGTCTCCATGAAAAGAAAAACTTGCCAGCTTCTGTTTGTCCTGAATATACTGAACAAATCCAATTATTTCAACAAATTCTTCAGCTGATGAAGTAAATAGTAACAGCAAGTACTGAATAAAAATTCAGTTTAAATCAGTTTCAGATCCAAAATTTATGCTCAGCAAAATACGTTTTGTTATTAGTCTTTTCTTTCATTTGTCGTTTACTTTACATTCTTCTAGTGACCAACAATCGTTTCAGTTAATCATATGTGAAACTCACAGTAATTGAATTTTCGATTGCCTTAAAGACATTTTGGACATTCTCTTCATCTAGACAGGTTTTCAGCTGTCCAAAGCAGTATGTTTAGACAACCTCACCGGGAAGGAAATGTCAAATGAATATCAATGTTACTCTAGAAAGCCAGAGCCAGTTTACAGGGAGTGTAGACGACAAACTTGTGGTCCTAGGTAAAATATTTAAATGAAGGGGTCATTTTAAAAGGAATACAATGGAATTGTATATATTGCATACTTAAATTCATCGTTCACTCCATGTAGTACTATCGACATGGTGTTATCAATCAGAGTAAGTATCAATCTTGTATTTGACAGACAAAATTTGAACAAAATCATCCTCTAATCAAGCTAAAGATGAAATGTTAGATAGAGTTATCTCTCTTACCCTACAATTTGTTTCTCGACGTCTAATGAGATTTACATTAGACTACTAGTACCAGGTCATTTTTTATCTTGAATTTTTTTTCAACTAATAAAAATCGATCCATTTCCTTTACAAGATGGCAAGTTTCTGAGTACGGGTCATGTAGCGCTGAATGCGGTGGAGGGATACAACGTCGCCGGATATCCTGTGTCATGGCGGCAGACAGAAGTAGGATTATAAAAGTCAGTACATACCGGTGTCCGGATCCCATTCCTATGTCCGAAAGGCCTTGTAATATGAGATTCTGTCCAGCATACTGGGAGTCAGGACAATGGTCTCAGGTAAAGTATGTTGTTGCAGATTGGGATTTGCAAACTGTACTTTAAAGACTCGTAATGTATCCATTGACATTTTTCTGATCTTCCGTTTAAAGACGGATACACCCATAATTACATTGCAATTTAAAATATAGTGCATATGTACGGAGAATGAAAGCTACGTGAACCAAGACAGGAAGGGATATACAACAACACACAGTTGCAGCACCCATAGCAAAAGAATAAAACACCCAAATGCGAAAATACAGATGTTCCCTTTCTGAAAAAAAAAAAAAACTAACATTTTTCATGTTTTGCAAACGAACGATAATTTAAACTTCCTTTATAAATAAATGTCATTGTGTAATTTTGAAGATTGTGTATGCCTGTTGAGTGTTGATTGTGATTTTTTATTTCTGATTTCGTTTTTGAGTTTGACTTTCGATCATTGATTGATAACTATGACTATATCCTTCAGTGTTCAGCTACTTGTGGGCTAGGAACTCAATCCAGACCAGTATACTGTGTAAAGATTCCTGTAAAAAACGTTAAAGTAAACGTATCGGAATCTGAGTGTATGAGTTCCCGACCTCAAACAGTACGATCTTGTTCTAGTGTGGATTGCTACAGAATTGGAATCTCAATGGAACCGCAGATTGTTGTGGACAATTCGACTTACTATCAAGTGAAGCGTATGAAACGAGTGAACTTGAGGGTCGGGACATCCGCAATTCTGCTACCCAGACAACCCGTTAAAATCAAGTGCACAGTGACAAATTTTGATAAGAAAATGATATTTTGGACACGAAACAATAGATTAATATCCATGTCAACAAACGCAAGAGTGCATGTAAATCATAAAGGTGTTCTGAAAATCAAAAGGACAGACCCTGATTTAGACAAGGGAGAATTTACTTGTATCGCTGGACTTGCAAAAGCAAGCATACATCTAAAATTTCAAAATAAGAAATTTGCTACAAAGGCAGCTAAGAAAATGATGAAGCATATGACTGGTATGTATGACGTTGATAATTTCATAAATAAACCTCAGTCAGACAAAGCACCAGGCGCTGGTGGACCAATGAATTCTATAAGTGTTGCAAGAGTTCTAAACGAACACTCTGAAAGGAAGACATTTATGACAAGTAATTGGACAGAGTGCTCGAAAACGTGTGGTACAGGAATTCAGACTAGGAAAGTCAACTGTAGCATAGTTAGTACTGGATTTATCAAGGTGGTTGACGATACTGAATGTCTCAAAGACAAGTTATACAAACCTCCCCTCCATAGAAAATGTGTTTTATGGAAGCATTGCCCGTATTTACATATAGGAGAGTGGACAATGGTAAGACATCATACATGTACCATGAATAATATGTAATTTGACAACTTTTTGAAGTGTTTTAGATGTTCTCTCTTCGATAGTGTGTGTGTCCATTTTGTTATAAGTTTACCCTCTTATAAACTAGTAAATATACCTTAAAAGCTTTAAAATTGCATGAATTAAAGCAGCCTTGGACATTTTACAATTAATTCTGCAATTATTTTGGTAAGACCTGTTTATTTTGATATTTGGATGATTGCAGTTTAAAATGTCTTTCCTGAGTTATGGCTCTTTGACAGGTCTTTAATTGAAGTATCAATTTGCTTTTTACACAGTGTTCAAGTAATCGTTGTAAAAAGGAAGGCATAGCTACACAAACGAGAAATATATATTGTGTATCTGGAAATAGTACCAAGCTACCTATATCTGACTGTAGAAGTACTAACATTCCATCTTCAGAAAGGGAGTGTCCGAATAATAAATGTGTTGCGCAATGGAAAGTTTTGAAATGGACGAAGGTAGATATAATAAGATAAGCTATGTTTATAAATTGCAATATACAAGGATTTGGTTAGTCCATGAATTTGTCTTTGAATTTTTTCTGTTAAAATATCATTAAAGAACGAATTAAAGAATTTTGAACTGAATGTTTCATTGAATATTTAATTTCAAGATTATTTCTCTTGTAATTCAAAATGAGGGGAAGTTGAAATTAGGTTATAGTTAATTTGAAAGTGATGACTTTGTTTTCTAGTGCAGTCCAAAATGTTCACCAAGAGGAAAGAGAACAAGAATATTAACTTGCATATGGGCTAAAACAGGGAACTTTGCTAGTGATAACTGCAGAAACAAACCTAGACCAGTTTTGTGGAAGAGCTGCAAGCCGAAATGCAAGAAAGGTAAATATCTTGTCATGCCAACGAAGCATCAATAGACCATTTTTCAATCTTGATTGATTAAAATGCGCAATATTATTGAGACTTAACAATGAAAAGTACGCGAAAGTTGCCTGCCTCGGACATTTCTTTTGTAATTTGGTCAGCCATTATGGATTTTGGCAAGTGGTCTATTAGAACACATTCCTAAACATTGTTTAAGTATTTGTGATCATGTGACAATTCCATGATTTTTGCAGGTTGCAGAGATACGTCTAGATATTGCAGTCTTGTTGGTATGTTGAAGATGTGCCGATACAATGCTTTTACAACAAGGTGTTGCAGGACATGCCGGTCAGTCAACCAGATTCCTAACTGAAACATTGGCAGATCATTGAGACTTTACCTTTATTTGAAGTAATTGACCGTGAGAGAAACGTGAAAATCGACCCAAAACAAAATCAAAGTCTGAAAGGAAAACTTATCTATCTCGTGGCTTTTTTTTTAATCAAAGTGGTCATGCAGATCTTTATAATATTGTAACATACATGTATATGGTTCATATATAAGAAGCTCTTGATGAGTTTTTTTTTTTTTTTGATAGCCCAAGCAGATGGGCTAATTTTTTTTATCATTCGACTGACATTTTTACTTTTTAAAATGGCAAGAAGTCACCTCAGGGATTTTTATGGATGAATATTAACTTCAGATGAACATTTAATTTGATACTTTTTCATTTTAAAATGTATAGGGATACAGAGTAATGGAATTAGCTACTTTACTATTATAATAAGGACACACCCAACATATATGTATGTTATGTGTGATATATTCAAAGCGCTTTTCCTCAAAGTTCTTAAGCAGCTAAAACAAAGATTCGGTACCAAGAAATAAGAGTGAACATGTCAAGCTATTTTTGTATTTTGTAAAATATTAGTTATTAGCTATTTCAGGAGCAATAATAATTTGTACATTTTCGTTTCAAGGAAAGTATGCACATAATGTGTAAAGATGTTCTTCTATTCTTAAAAGTTTATTTCTTGTAACAATATGTTACATCGATATGGCAAAGCAAATAGAGGAACAGTCACCAGTATAATTAGAAACAAAAGAAATAAGATGTAGCACTAGACGTGCAAATGAAGAATTGTACCCTAAGTTCTTCAAATTTTTTAGATTGTCTGGCAGCATCCTTTACAAGATATTGTTCTTTATGTACAATCAATATTTAGGAATGATCAAAATTTTGAATAGCTACTGTGTAAAATAGCTCCCGTCTTAGTATAAGTTAGAAGGCATTTTGAAGTTTCTGCATGAATAAGAAGTGGGTGGAGCATCAGCGAAGCCTCTTCTAATTCATGTACATTTCGAAACTTCAAAATTCATGTACTTTCTAACCACTTTAGATGGCAACTACCCCGGTCGCATAGTTGATAGAACACCCGCTTCGCGCCGAAGGTCCCAAGTTCGCGCCCCACTCATGCCACATATTTTCAAGTGTATATATTATATTATGTGATTCAGGATCCATGACAACATGAAGACGGTTTCTACACAGAATATTCACAAATAAGACGATCATTTTGAGGGCCTGTGATTTACTTACATGTACCTTACATGTTGCCATCTGAAATTATAAAAACATGCGAGTCTTCCACATCTGTTCATATCATACAACGATTGACTTTTGATGAGATAAATTTTCTCAACGGAACTCAATAGTGATATAAGTGATAGTTAAGATTTGTATATTTTTTTCAACAAATTAAGCACATATTTTACCATACGATCAATCACTTATTTTTTAATATAAAATTTGTTCTATTTGTGCTTTTTAATTGTAACTAGATTAATCTTTGCCATACCTGGAGTTAGATTCATTTCTTTTTGATGGAAACTGTCATATCAAACTGGAATATAGTCTTTCAACGCATCGGTATCGGTCGTAGCAAAGGCATGTATTCTATGATCCGATAGCATTCTGAAAAAGAAAATCATATTGAATGAAGACGATATTAACATAGCTTTGTTCCGACGTTTGCTTTCCGTTGTATCAGTATCGGCCATGTTGTTCCTTGTTGGTATATCATGTTTTTATTACAATAAAAATCTAAAAATAATGATCTTGCCTCATCAACTGTTTGTACAACAACAGTCAAAAATCAAGATACCATTAACATTTCATATACGTCCACCCTACAACCGGTTACACAACAGCAGTCAAAAATCAAGATACCATTAACATTTCATATACGTCCACCCTACAACCGGTTACACAACAGCAGTCAAAAATCAAGATACCATTAACATTTCATATACGTCCACCCTACAACCGGTTACACAACAGCAGTCAAAAATCAAGATACCATTAACATTTCATATACGTCCACCCTATTACCGGTTACACAACAGCAGTCAAAAATCAAGATACCATTAACATTTCATATACGTCCACCCTATTACCGGTTACACAACAGCAGTCAAAAATCAAGATACCATTAACATTTCATATACGTCCACCCTACAACCGGTTATCTTGTCTCAACTACGTTTTATTTCTATTCCCCCCCCCTTTATATTCTCCTACATTTAATTTTTTACCAAAGGTTAATACGAACACTAAACTCGAACTAAAACAAAAAGAATTTTAATTCTCATTAAAATACTATAAGTACATCACATGTATTTCAATCTAGATAACGATACACCGTGGTATCTCATCCTCAGGGTAATCTGGTACAAAATCAAAGGAAACAACTTTTATCCAGTTCTAAAAAAGTGGAAACATTTTCATAGTCAAATTACGACCTTTGAATTGTTACATATCTCTGGTAAGTTTTACTGATGAGGATTAGAACGGCAGTAAAGGGACATCGTCACCATACATATTCTTTATGCATAAAACATGTCTCAATTATTCCCCGAAACTACTAATATGTAGCAAAAAGGATTCCCTTTATTATTTTTTCATGTGGTATTGGGTCCTGTAGCATCATATCCCACCCATCCTGCTACGTCTTTCGATACGCTTTTTCGACATAGTAACTTTCATACTTTTTGGCATATTACATTGTTTAGATTTGAGGATCACTGACGAGGGTTAAGTACCCGAAACGTGCATGTCTGGTCCACGTTGCCAATTTATCTGTTCTTAAATGATGCTATTCAATTTGAAGACGTTTACATTGAACAATAATGTAGTCATATCAAGTTAAAAGAACGTCAAATTGTCCTTGGATAAATTTTATAGCTGTATGTACACCAAGTCCCTTGAATAAGGAGTAACGACATCCGTTGTAATATGATTCTACATGATTTCTCAATAGAGTGACGTCAATTCTTATGGTGGAACTGATCTGACTATAACTTCCAGAAACGTGACGGTATCTGAAAATTTCCCGTAGAAGTCAATCAGTATCTGACACTGTAATTCCAATGGGAAGACTAGGAGGTGAATTAGTCTGTCAATGTCTTATCATTTTGTCTCTTCTCATGAAACCAAGGAGCTATATAGGTGCATTTAATAGTCTTCTAGGGCATCTGTTTTAGGGGACAATGATACTACATCTCTAAAGGTCATGGTGGAATTACTGATATGAAAATTGTGTCTATTTTTCTTTTCTGATGTAGACTTTGTACACGTGATCTACGATAAATGTGAGGAACTGCGAGGACGTCTTCGCCGCAGTATACATATAAAATGTTAAACGTCTTCAAATTAAATAGCATCATTTAAGAACAGATCAATATTGCAGTATGGACCAGACATGCGCATTTCGGGTACTTAGCACTCATAAGTGATCCTCAATCTAAACAATGTAATTTGGCCAAACAGTGTGAAAATCATTACTAGTATGTCCAAAATATACAGAAAAACATAGCAGGATGGGTGGGATATGATGCTACAGTAAAATCACCAATACAACCTATCAGGAAAATAAAATGCCTAACAATCTTGAAACCCAAAAATACCATTTTTCATTGACTACACCAACTAAGGGTCCATTTGATGTGCTTCAATGACAAATCGTGTAGTTATTCGGATTACGGGCTCGCACTACTGTCACTTTGATATCTTATACACTGGAAATAACAGACAACTAACTATAAGTCGTCAGTTAAAAAACAAAGTTAAGTAAGAAAACTTTTGGTGAATTCATTTATGTGGTAATTTGGTATCGGATGCCTTAAATGTACAGTACAAAATTCCCAACAGGAAAAGATTTCTCTCTGTCCCTGAAAAATCCTGTTGCTGACTTGTAGTGGTGTTACTGATATCATGTAGAATCAAGCTAGTATTCTTACGAATTCCACAGAAAACAGGAGTCCAGGGCAGTCGAAATTTGTGCTATAAATGGCAAAAATGTATTGATTTCTACACATTCGTAAATGGACTTACAGCCAAGCAACATATCGTTAGGCTTATACATGTATCCGTTATATTAGAGGTCATTGCATTATCATTTAATTTCGATTGAAGGATGTGGAAAAGATCTCCTGCAAGATTACTTTGCACTGAACACATAGACGAATACAACTGCACCATTACTACAAACAGTGGAAATAAGACAGAGCGACATAAAAATAATTGTGGATACCTAACAACATCCATATTAAATGAATAATCAAAGCAGACACACCTTAACATGAAACAAGAATGACAAAGGCATGGGTTGAGGGAAACTTATGTGTGTTCGACGCCGACCTTGGACGGCCATCTACTACATAATAGCGATTTGTATAATTATCCGGATAAAGGGCGCACAACCCCACAACCTATTGAGATCCATTTTTAAAAAGTCTTCTGATCAGTGAATGAAAATTGAAAAAAAACCGAAAGCCGAAACCAGATTCCAAACACCAGAATTAAAAGGCTTACAAATTTTTGAAAAAAATCAATTGAAAACAGAACTTTCTCACGCTAGAAGAAAAGAGGACATTTCATATAAATGGAGAAAATGACAATGAGCTCCACAGAAACGTCAATGACAATTGATCTTATTATCAATCTCAAGTGCAAGTGCGCAATACATTGTAGAATGTATTGTAGATGACGCTGTTAATACGGGCCGTATTAAAGTTAGGGTTGCGACTACAGGGAGATAACTTTATTTTTATATTATGTAATATTTGAAACCGACATGGACGATAAATGGTATAAGCTCAGTTTGTTAAATTATTTCAGAAAAAATAATTCTTCTTGAAATTTTCATTGCTGAATGCGTATTTTGGGGGAAATTTGATGAAAAATTGCCGAAAATAGGGAAAAAAAATTGTCATTTTCGCATGAGTTCTGCTTCAAAAGATTCAAACATCAGAATATATCCTATTAATTACATTCTTTAAAAGTGAAAGTATTAGAAATTCGAACTTCGAGTAAATCGTTATGTTTTGGGGTCAAAATTTTGATTATTTGCATAAATTATTGTGCTATTTATAGAAATAGTCATTTTACTCAAAAACGAATTCGGGTACATATTGGTTTTACTGCTTTATGATAAAGCAATACCATAGCTCTATACATAGAAAAAAAGTTGTGTACCTGGCGACCTTTTAGCTTTTAATAAAAATAACGAGTTGTTACCATGGCAACAAACAAAATCGTATTTACAAGAAAATACACTCCTTAGAACTGTATATTTTATCAGCATTTTTCAAAATAGGCTTTAATTCATACACAAGCTATAAGAATCCAGAAAAATAAGGGTATATAAGAAATTTTTAAATTTTCATGCATTGCAGAGGTATGTAAAGTTATGATGTGGCATTCTCTAGAATGACGAAAATGTTGAAATAGACCAGAACTGGACGTTTATAGCCAAAAAACGAATTAAAAAATTTTCGATTTTTTGGACTGTATAGTTCGAGGAGATGTTCCTCTACATGTGGACATATTCATCTTTTTCTACCTCATTTCTATTAAAAGTCGCAACCTTGACCTTAATTATTTTCTGATATCGCATGAACACATTTGAAATTTTCTGGTACAAAATTTCTTGAAATTTCTAAAACATGGGTCCTGTAGCATCATATCCCATCCATTCTGCTACTTCTTTTGGTAAATTTTTGGACAAAATAATCTTCATACGTTTTGGCCATATTACATTGTTTAGACTTAGGATCACTGACGAGGGTTTAGTACCCGAAACGTGCATGTCTGGTCCATGCTGTAAATTTATCAGTTCTTAAATGATGCTATTGAATTTGAAGACGTTTTACATTACATACACATGTGTCTAATGCTAGCATAGTATCCAAGTAGGCAGGACCAAATAGGAAGCCAAATGCCCATCCAAATTTCTGTCTTTGTATTAACCAAAGTTTCGCAATGACCAGAAATAATTGTAAGTAGAGCAACTCTAAATAAATTCAATAAAGAAATAGATGTACACTAAAATTGATCAGTACAATTCCACAGCTGTTGTATACAAGAGCTGTCTCACTGAAAGGCGACATCACAAACATAATGAATGTAAACGTCTTCAAATTGAATAGCATCATTTAAGAACAGATAAATTGGCAACATGGACCAGACATGCACGTTTCGGGTACTTAACCCTCGTCAGTGATCCTCAAATCTATACAATGTTATATGCCAAAAAAGTATGAAAGTTACTATGTCGAAAAAGCGTACCGAAAGACGTAGCAGGATGGGTGGGATATGATGCTACAGGACCCACGTTTTAGTAATTTCAAGAAATTTTGATGACAGAAATTTTAGAATGCGTTGAAAAAACGATCAACCGAAATTGATCGAACTTGGCTACATGTGCCCTCGGGGACTCCTGGTCCACCAGCAGTGACACTCACCAAGTGGTATAAATGTAATGTAAACGTCTTCAAATTGAATAGCATCATTTAAGAACAGATAAATTGGCAACGTAGACCAGACATGCACGTTTCGGGTACTTAACCCACGTCAGTGATCCTCAAATCTAAACAATGTAGTATGCCAAAAAAATATGAAAGTTACTATGTCGAAAAAGCGTATCGAAAGACATAGCAGGGTTGGTGGGATATGATGCTACAGGACCCACGTTTTAGAAATTTCAAGAAATTTTGATAACAGAAATTTAGAATGCGTTGAAGAAACGATCAACCGAAATTGATCCAACTTGGCTACATGTGCCCTCGGGGACTCCTGGTCCACCAGCAGTGACACTCACCAAGTGATATAAATGTAAACGTCTTCAAATTGAATAGCATCATTTAAGAAAGGATAAATTGGCAACGTGGACAAGACATGCACGTTTCGGGTACCTAACCCTCGTCAGTGATCCTTAAATCTAAACAATGTAGTATGCCAAAAAAATATGAAAGTTACTATGTCGAAAAAGCGTATCGAAAGACGTAGCAGGATTGGTGGGATATGATGCTACAGGACCCACGTTTTAGAAATTTCAAGAAATTTTGATAACAGAAATTTAGAATGCGTTGAAGAAACGATCAACCGAAATTGATCGAACTTGGCTACATGTGCCCTCGGGGACTCCTGGTCCACCAGCAGTGACACTCACCAAGTGGTATAAATGTAAACGTCTTCAAATTGAATAGCATCATTTAAGAACAGATAAATTGGCAACGTGGATCAGACATGCACGTTTCGGGTACCTAACCCTCGAAACTTCTTCAAATTGAATAGCATCATTTAAGAACAGATAAATTGAGAACAGAGAAACCACATCTACTTCTGACCCTCAATATAATGTTTCTTTATGTTCTTTTATTCGTCTTTATGTCTTGAGAATATATTAACTCTTATCTTAATCTTGACATCAATAGATGAAGAGATATTGGAATCCTCGAGATTATATATATGCTGATAAGATTAACAAAAAGTGTGAACTTCGATTTCCTCTATCCTTATTTGCGTTAGTGGAAAGTTGCACATTTATTTGTATGTCAACACTAAGCTTGTTTTGTTGCTGAACAAGATAGATCTAAGATCTCCAAGAAGTCTTACCAAGATGGAAGTCAATCTCCTATTTGTTACTGTATGGTTTGTGTTTTCATTCATAAAAATAATTATACATATTGGATTTTTTAGCCTTTGTATCATTGACTTTAAGTTAATATCTTTTTTCGTAGTTAAGGTAAAAAAGTCTAAATCCGTATTGAAAGAGCATAAATTATGTTCCATACTGTCATATTAACTTTATTTTCCCTTCCTTTTCTAATTTTGTTTGACTTATTTCCTGAACCATCAGAAACATTTAATTAAAAATCCTTGCGAAAAGAAGGTCACTGTCTGAATAGGAGGAAACATCTGAGTTATTTCCTTTCGATTTGAGAAGGAAATGTCTTGATATTATTATCATTTTATATCTCAGTTGAATGAGATAACGTTTTTATTTGAAAGAAACCCTTCAAAACTGTCCGTCTTAAGAATTGAAACTTTTTACAACATCTGCACACAGAAACAACACATCATTTTGGCAGGTTCTTCTTTGAAATTAATTCACTGATCCGCAATAATTACATGAATCCTTACATCGCTAGGGCAAGGTCTAATTACAACTACGTCTGACAAATTGTCTTGAAGTCAGCGAAAAGGAAAGGAGACATTCATTTGATTCTGTATATTTACAAGACAAGAAATCAAATCTTCACAGTTTTATTACTTTATTTGGGATTTGTACAATGATATGATATGAATGAAATAGTAGGACGGATGAATATACTCTGCAATGAAGCCCTACGAAAACATAAAAAAATCATAATAATTCCGTTATTGATGGCACGTTAAAGATCTCCAACATGACAATGTTCCAGCTACCACAGCGTCTGACTAAATTGGCAATGGCGGTCCTAAGTCAGTCCGACTTTGTCCATTGTTCGCGTTGTTTTATACATGTATGTAGTGTTTTTGTGTTTAAAATGCCTTGATGTCGCCTTGGGTGTTTTATCTTCCTTGTCTTTTTGCTGTCTTTAGTTTTGCTTGTCCACTTTGTGTTTTCCGTTTGGGGTGTTTCTTGCTTTTTTCTTGCTGTGGATAATGTAACGGAGTCCCGTTGGAGATGCCTCCTACTTTCTTTATAATACTCTTGTACGGCGATCTTTGAAATCGAACATGATTTGAGTACTTACCGCGCATGTTTGATGATAACTAGAATTTAATCTTACCGTATGTTGCTTCCTTGCATGTTGCTGTTAATTAAGCGGGAAAATGGAGCATAGATGTACTGTGAGAACTTTAGTGTTCGCATTGAAAAAAAAGACAACGACATGAAATCTCTACTTAATGTGAAGGGGTATTTAATAATATTATACTGCAAATCTTGTACGATATTTTATTTCTAGTTACTAAAGGACTTAAGCAAATTCGAAAAACTAATTGCAAATTACAAAAAAAAAGCAGCGGATAAATTTCCATTATATATAACACAGTATCTGTTGTCCGATGTCTCGACTTTTATACTAGTTTTCCATACAAAATAATCTTCGGAACGAACTCGAACACAAAACGTGAAACGATAACTACTTGAAATTAAAGTAGGGATACCATTAATTATTGAATGAAACTTAAAATCAAAATCCAAAAATGAAAGTCAATAGGCATACAGATTCTTGAAAATTTGCTTGCAGTACTACTAATGAGTATTAGATATAGGAAACAAGGATGTCTGGGGATTTGGTAGTTGTTTTGTACAGAGTGCTGCCCTCTGGCACCAGAGCTGGGACTCTTCCATTTTAGATATTGACATTATTGATGCCCGTATGTATTTCAAGGGCGTAGGAATGTCTCTGACAATGCCAATGAATTGAACATCATAGTGTCATCGCGCATTAGAAGCCAATTACTTACTAGTTCTCTTTATCTGAAAGTTTTTATGATTTGTTCAGTCCGCAGTTATGTCCTTTTGGGATAAAAAGGAGCATCGAGGGAAAGCATATGTCAGTCTGATTGTGAAAATGAATGATGGATATGATTTTTGTTTTGCCATCCTAATAATTGATTAAAACAATATATTTTGCCAAACGTGGTGTCGTTCAATATGGAAATATTGGCCTCTATGAGATTTTTTTTCACCAAAAATAAAAACTGGAACGTGCAATTCTTTAAATGCCTTCTATTTTACAAACTACTGGTATATTTTGTACATGAATAGATCTATGAAGTTGTGTAATTATTTGAATTCAGTGAATGTAACACTGAAAAGGAGATAAAGCAGCACAACACCTCAATTTCATTAGAACTGTCATTCCTAAATTGAATCGTTACTGTTAAGATAAAAATTGGAGGAGACAAAGGAGGGGATCTCCAACAACACCAGGCTGCAGCACCCACAGCATCCCCCTCCCCCCCCCCCCCCAAAAAAAAACACCCGATGCAAAAACTCAGAGCAAACACGCACAGAAAGAGACACAAAAGGGACAAGGAACAACACGCACAACATAGAAACATCAAACACAAATGACCACACATAAACCAACGAGACCAACCAGGGCAACCGGTGCCGATTTAGGACGGCCATCTGCCACGAAAATAGTAGACGAAAATCACAGAGATATTAAACGTAGATGGGATGCAAAACGTATATCATGTACTTATCGTGAACCAATTTAAGTTTTCGAAGATTAGATGTGCTATCAGACAGAGCAGAGCTAGGAGTCAGAATAATGCTTAAGGTCAGTGACTTCTCATCTTTTCAGAAGAGTTGTGAAAAGCAGAACGTTGTACCCTGCATATCAAGGGTGAAAGTGAGTCTTGCGCAAATGATATTTAAAGAGAAAGGTTTTGTTTTGCAAATGTGATAGCTGTGATGCAGAGTTTGATAGATTCGAACTGATGATTGTCATTTCATTTCTTCACGACTAAATATTACAACATTCATCGGATGATATAGTACACGTGTTGTCTTAATTTCTTCATTAAAAATATAATTGCCAAGCACAATCTAATAGGCTTACGAGATTTTATATATCAAACCCTTATATACCCTGTTGATATAGTTTCGGACAAATATTTTATAGAAATGCAAATGCATTTATCAAAATACACGTAAAACAATAACGGTGTGTTGCTTTTAGCAAATCTTCTATGTCGGTGATCGAAGAATTATTACTCATTCGGGATTCCTATTTGTTTTATAGTAATGTTTCGACCAATCAAAACAAATTTCGGATGAAACCATTCATGAATGCATACAACGTTAACGATTCCATGTTTGTACACATAAAGGAAACTTAAGGGATGTAAAATATAGAAACAAATGAAAATGGTCAGCCCCCTGAGATCTACGTCAGGCAACTTTAGATCTGCATGGTCGATCATGATCCAGGAAATCCCATGTAAAGTTCGCGTCACTGAACTATACAGCCAATTTATTTGTCCGGGCAAAAGGATGTTAATTGAACAACAAAACATTTCGGTGGTCAAACATTGGAGAGCTTAATCTTCAGAAGACATACAATTTGGACTTGTAATTGAGAAGAAAAATAGAGATGCGTAGTTAGATTATGCAAGAGCACGTAAAAGGATGGGGTAATTGTAGAGACTGCTGGGCTATTTCATGGCTATTAAGGAGATATAAAACCCTGGTAATCTATAAATCTAATAAACAGTGTCGACGAATGATGCCCCGTGCTTGCGTACTATCATAACGTCATTAATCTTAACATCACTATCCGTAATAGGCTTTATTGATATCATTGCCAATTCTTAATTGAAATTACTTTTTTCCGAATAACGACTGGTCATACATTTGCCGGTAACTAAACTGTGATTACGAAATGTACATGCACGAATTGACATTAGATAAATTACATGTCTTTAGTCATTATCAAGATGTGTGACGAACAATAGCTACCATTGATCCAGTTGCCAAATTTAATCTATCAGTAGTAGTAAATTTTTGTGCCACACTCTCTTGTGAGAAATTTGGTCCTTATCAGCAATGCTCTTGCAGACAAAAGCCCAAACATATAAGGCATGAGTAATTCCCAGGGAGATAGTTATGCAATGATAGCGCCGTAGCACGTAGCTTTTCTGTCACAATGTTTTTGTCGCCTCAGTTGGACGACATCTTTATTACTTTATGATTGAAGATAAGTCCCAACCGTTGTAAGGTTAGATGATTCTGTGTTAGAACAAATTTGTATTAAGGATTTCAATAAATTTCAGAATATTGTTATGTTTTGATAATTGATTGTAGTTTGACATTCTTGGATTTATTGTGTTTGTCTAAATTAGACAGCCCCAACCCTACAGTAAAGGGAAAATGATCGAGTGAGTAAAATCCAATTCAAAACCAAAATCAAAAATCACAATCATTGAAAAAGGAGGGGATCTCAAACGGAGCTCGATTACAACACCCACAACAAAACAGTGAAACAGCGAAACAGCCAAATGCGAAAACAGATTGAAAAAGCATAACAAATAACGTTACACCAAAAGAACAAGGAAGACGAAACTCCAAAGGCGACATCAAAACATTAATATATATTAAAAAAAACTACACACAAACAAACGAGACCAATGGACAAGCGATACCGACTGAGCACACAAATCCCAGGAAATGCAAAATCAAACAGAACAACAAAAATCAATCCTATGTCAAGTCTTGAATATGTTAGTGTCTCGTCCCAACGGAAGGAGACATTGTTTTTACCTACGCGTCCATCCGTCCGAACCGTATACCATATCACTATCATATGCTAGTATGTTGTTGCTCGTGACCCAAAAGGTTTCTTATCTAATTGACCCAAGATCATGCGTCAAAGTTCAAAGTCAAATTAGTATATTTTGATGAAATTGTACATGTTTTCGTGTCCGGATTATATCTCATGAATCGTATACCCCGTCACTTTCATATTTGAGGTCCGACATGTCATATGTGAATTTTATTTGACAAGACTTTCCTACCGATACCAATAATTTTGAACCAAGTGACATTGACCTACATATTTGATCCACTTATTAAAAAATAAGGCCACTTCGCATGCGACAAAGCATTCCTTGGAATTTCTGTTATCAAAATTTCTTGAAATTTCTAAAACTGGGGTCCATTAGCGTCATATCCCACCCATCCTGCTACGTCTTTCGGTACATTTTTTACACTCTTTGGCCATTTTACATAATTTAGATTGAGGATCACTGACGAGGGTTAAGTACCCGAAACATGCTGCAAATTCATCTGTTCATAAATTATTCTATTCAATTTGAAGACTTTTATCATTGCATTTTTTTCTGAAAAATCTTTTTTTATCATAAGTTTTATTTCTGTGATCTTCAGCATTCCCCGAGGGCACATGTAGCTAAGTTCGATCAATTCCGGTTGATCGTTTCTTCAACGCATTCGAAAGTTCAGTTATCAAAATCTTTTTGAAATTTCTTAAACATGGGTCCTGTAGCATTATATCCCACCCATCCTGCTACGTCTTTCGGACATAATTTTCACACTCTTGGGCGATATTACATCGTTTAGATTGAGAATCACTGACGAGGGTTAAGTTCCCGAAACGTGCATGTCTGGTCCATGCTGAAAATTCATCTGCTCCTAAATGATGCTATTGAATTTGAGGACGTTTAACATTTATATGAAAAAGATTAAAAGACCATCTTTTACTGACCGAGGAGTTCTATTGAGATAATTCAGCTTCAAGAAACAAAAAGTGACAGCGACACAGATAACACATGCACCAAACGGGCCAACAGATTATCAAAGCAGACACAACGTAAAAATTAAAGGTGACCAATTAGCACCCGAGGGTATATTGGGGAAGGGTGTAATTATCCAGATTCGTCATACATCTCTCCCAGGAATAAAATCTAGGACGAAAAATGAAGAAATCCAGGAAGAAGAAAAATGAACTTAGCACATCTATGTACTTGAAGTAAAATATATTCGATGATTGACGTTATTCTGTTACGTTAGTACTCTGTTCATTCGGCTTTCTACTATAATCTCGTCTTGTATCATAGCTTGGATAACGTGAAAGATTTTTGGAAATTATGATAATTACTGCGTTCTCATTTGACCACCTCCTAATCACAGCGGATATGACGTTTATCAAATAGAGTCACCACGAAACATTTATGTCTTGATGTACTTTTCTTAAGTACAAAAAGGTTTGTAATTCTTCGTGTCAGTATATGAAAAATTATGTTATATTTATGTCTGATATGAATCTAATTTTTTCCTCGGTATCAAAATTGATCAAGAAAGGATCGGCTAGCTCTTATTATCCTTGTACCCAACATGACAGCCAATTTGTGTCTATACAAACATATATGATTTGACATTTCTATCAGATTCAATCATCCTGTTTTGTGTTAAGGTCGGTAACTTATAGCAGCTTCGTTGGAACCATCGACCCGTTTCAGACCAATTTCTGCTAGATAATCTTCTTTTTTGGTTATTTCGTAGGATACAATTATGTCATGTTTGATAATAAGAGAAGCCAAAGAAGGTTTACTTTCCGATGACCACAAATTTTTGAAAAGCTTTCTATTCTTCTTTTCTCGAAGAATGTTAAACGTCTTCAAATTCAAATTCAAGTTAAAAATTGGGTAAATTGGTTGTAAGCTTTCAGGGTTTTTTTTTTAGATATTATACGAGGCTCCTTAT
Source organism: Pinctada fucata (assembly GCA_028142955.1). Lineage (NCBI taxonomy): Eukaryota > Metazoa > Mollusca > Bivalvia > Pterioida > Pteriidae > Pinctada > Pinctada fucata. Next base: position 57,886,477 of record AP027104.1, on the reverse strand, counting down.
TTGCTTGCCCTGGACAAATTTAACTCTAAAAATGCTCAAACTGGTTAGAAAATTACCCTCAAAATATGTAACATAATTTGAGTTAGCATGATAGCGTATTGAAGTAATAAAATTCTAAAAAACTCTATTGTAAATCATCTGAAAAGTCAAAAAAAGATTCAAACATGACGATAAATCAGAGTTCTGAATTCTCGGACATTTGGACAGCGCTCGTCGTATCGTCACGGTTGGTCAGAGACACGTTAAAGAATGCTGGTATAAAACTATAGATAAATCTATTACAGTGCTTAAATCTTAAAGTCGTATGAATTACTTCAGGACCATGTTCTTCATAGGGAAAGGGCACATCTTTGTTAAGTTGTCTGCAAAACATCATCCGTTCATGTACCAACATGGCACATTCAATCCGATACGCAAGTCGATAGTACAATAAGAAACATTTTGGTTGACAAATCTTTTCACTGATTTCCGCTATAACCTTAAACGTAAACATACGAAAGCTATAGTGATCTAGACCATTTGCAATGTTGAACTCATATTCATGTACATGTACGATGAAAGAAAGAAACCAACATTTGAAAAAAGGAAAAACTTCATCTAATAGAAATTATTCCAATGACTTTATTACAGGATGTCAAAATATTTCATTTTTTTTATATTTGAAAATTGATCATTTGCATTACAAACTTAGATTTATAATCAAACATACTTCATTAACGATAGACGCATACACCTGTTTATCCCTCCATGTTGAAATTTTTATAGTGTCGCATCGGCTGCTACCACTGAGGATCTGTTGTTTATTGATTCTACAGTTTCTAGTATATGTCAACTCTCTAATTAATAGTCCGATAATCCTTGACTCCAATGTAGTAATTCTAGTAATCTGAACGTTTCCCTCTCACGGAAATCATGACAGTGTAAATTGTTGTCTTCATGAACTCCACATAGACATGGCAATACCACATTCTTCGAGTTTTGTCGTAAATTTTCAATTCTAAATGTCAGCAATTATTATGCGAAGTGTGAATGATGATTAGATTTGGGTATCAAATCGATACAGTGCTCCTTTAACATAAGCGGCGATTATTTTTGATACCCTTTTTATGCATAGGACCGACAGTGTTTAGCCCACTTTATTTCTAATAAATGTTGCTACAACTGAAAATGAAGTGCTGATTTTCTTTGCTCGTGCATTGTTGAGTACCTGTACATTTGCAGTGTGGAGCAGTTAAACTCGATCCCCGTGACATGGATGTTTTATGTGTACATGTACTAATTACTTCTTTCCAGCTCTGTCTATGTTACTGAATAGACCCTACATGATATTTGGAGCCGCACACTCTCTTCATAGTAGATGCATAAATTGAATTTCAAAAAAGAAAACTAGAGGGCACTACTGAAATGAATTTTGGCTGTGTCTAAAAATCACTGTGGCTCGAAGCATCATATCCGAAACACGTGTCTGGGGCATAATTAAATGGTTAACTTTAAAGCTTTCTTCGAGACGGTATAGAGTTTGAACACCTCCGCATTATTATACTGTGTTGATATTTTACCATAATGCCTAATACCTGAAATTTTGTCAGTTCAGTATTAAATTAAACCTTTTTGAAAAAAACTTCAGTCAGCATAGTATCGGCCGTTTGTAGCATGTCCTCTTTAGAATTTGGATTTCACGGCCTCGAGGATCATTGATGATATGTAATTTGTTGAAATACGTATATGGTGCAATAGAATATACAAAGCAATACCCTTTCTGATTGGCTAATATCGCATTTCACTCAAGCGTTTTAACCAGGATGGCATTGGGCATACATTCCAATATATCTCCATGTGCTACATGTGAAAACAGATCAGAGAAGCATTTCCTAGTCTGGAAGTAATTTTTTGATGATTTATATGGATGATTTTGAAAGTTCATGCAATAAATGATAATTTCAAATATATCAATATAAATCTTGTTTTATTACGGATCCTCCCTGTATATTATTGCCTTTATGAACGTCAACATGCAATCAGAAGAACATATATTTATAAGTAAATGTGTGTATAGGGAGACCTGTATCTAAATAAGTTTGATGGAGCATGTAATGGTCCTATTCCCGGGAAGTAGTATAGTAATATCGTCAAATTTTGGGATGTCTGGTATTTGTCTGTCTGATTAGATCACTGGAGTAACCTCACCGTTTCCTTCAAAAATTAAAACAAGAGGACTCTACTGAAAATAATTTTGGCTGTGTCTAAATAACACTTTGGCTGGAAGCATCAAAGATGAGAACTTACTATCCGAAACACGTGTCTAGTGCATTAAAATTAGTTTGAAATTTTCTTCAAGAAGGTAAAGAGTTAGAATTGGAACACTTCCGTATTACTTTTAATAGATACGCATGGCGTGTTCTTTGATTGTTGTTTCTTATGTCTTGAACGGTGTCGTTTGTGTTGATCTTGTTCATGTCTGGGTTTTTTTGTGGACAGTACTCCAGGAAAGAAGACGATATAAGTCGTAGATAACCCCCCCCCCCCTTTTTTTTATATAAAATTACATTCAGATGTAGCATAAGTTGACCTTTTCTTATATTTAAATCTCCTTTGGTTAGTAAGATTCCTTGTCATATTTTCGTTATAAGATGTAATCTTTAAAGATCTCTAACAAGGCTATGTTTCAGTGACTAAAGCGAAATGTACAGGACTGATACAAATAATAGACACACAGTAAACATCAAGTGAAAGGAAGAAAATAAATGTGTAACTATAGTCAATAGACGGTCATCTGCCGTAGGAATAGCATATGATGTGGTTATCTGGATCTGAGTACACAACTCTCCAAAATATCTGGTAACTTTCAGATAAGAAAACCTTTCGAACGGCTTCGGATTTCAAGTGAATCATTACAAACCTGTTCTGTGCTTTATTGGTCTCGGTGGTTTATGTGTGGTCTTTTGTGTTTCATGTTTCTATGGTGTGAGTTCGTGTTCCTTGCCCCCTTTGCGTCTCTTTCTGTGGATGCCTGTTCTGTGTGTTTTTTTTTTCTTCTTGCATTGAGTGTTCTGGAGTTTCGCTGTGAGTGCTGCAACCGAGTGTTTTTGGAGACCCCCTCCTTTCTTTTATTTTCGAATTTCCTCAATCCTCGTTTTCGTTTCGATGGCGCAACATAATGAGTTAAAGCATATCCTGACGATAATCTCAACAGCACTCACAATAGAGCACAAAATTGAGAATCGACGGACCCCTAGCAAACTAGGGCTGGGATCAGGGGCCCGGGAGGAGTAGTCTTATTCTTTGCTGTATAATTTTGGCATTTATAGATGACCTACATTGCGTACATGTCTTCGATTGCAATTTGTTATTACCTTTTGTGCAGATGTGTTTCGCAGTTGTCATCACAGTGAGTCTTGTTTGAGAACTTTTTTCCTTCGGATAAAAACTTTTCACGGCAGAAACGTTCTATTTGTCGATTTACTGTAACGTTTAACCATATGTGACATGATCTCATCATATCGTCGTCTCAGGAAATCTCATCAATTCCTGGCACGCTAGTTTCACAGGGAATTTCATGGATTAAAAACATTGTCAAAGTCTTATTTATTGCATATTCTGTCGGTATTTGTCACATTTATTTGAAAACAAATAAATATCCTAGCAAAGAAGGTGACTTCGAAATTCTCGTGGGTAAAAAGATTATTATAAGGGAAAATAGGAGAAACATTACGTGATATCCTGCTTTAGGCAGGCATTGACTCATCGTTTTGACAGATACGTTAGGTAACCAACTAAAAATAGAATTAAAACCATCAAGTTTGTAAAGATTTTCTATAAAAAGAAATGATAGTTGATGCTTTTCAAAAGATGAAAAACCAAGTTATTGTATTTCATATAGTATTGACTGCCTGTTGCAATTCGGTACGAAAACAATTACTTTTATTCTACATGTATCTTATTTGCAGGAATTCATACGTCAAAATAAATAAAGATCTAATATATTTAATTCTGTCGGCAAAATCAATGTTTTGACTTAAACCTGGTCAAATGGTGAGACTGATTAGATAACACGTGTCATCAATAGTTAACTGTCTTTCAGGAAGGAGATGGGAACACAACGATAATTCACTTCTGTATCATAACATCCATAACTGTTGGTATTGATCTGATTCCGTGAATGTTCATTGTCCGTTATAGCTCTTACATTCCGATTCGTATTAGCTGGATGATTAACTTTCCTAGTCCGGAATGTTTCTTTTGCCCGTTATTAATTCTTCACATTATCTCGTCTGGAAGTGACGTCAAGTGTAGGATTGAAAGCTGACATTTCTCTCCGGGGTGTTGTACCATGCATTCAAATCATTACAGAGAATCACTTAATTGTATTGTAGAGATAAAAGCTCTTTTCAACATTCATCCTCTTATTTAAAATACTCTACAATGGGAAATGCCAATTGACTCTTATCGTTTGTAAACTATTTTCTAGGAATGTTTAAATCTTCCTGTGTGTGAAAGGATATTTAGTTTCTGTTTCTGTATTGTTTTCTTTTGTATTTGCTATCATTTATTTGTATTTAACATTCTTCGTCTTCTTTTATGTATATGTTTCTTTGATCTGCTGTTCTTATTAATATATTTTCTACTTTATTTTTCTAATTTTCGTCTTCAATGATTGGGTTGAAAGTGTGACCTAGACATCACTTACCACCCAAAAATTATTGGAGGTACCGCAGTTATATGCATGTAAAAAGTGACTTAATGATATGTTAATTTGCTTAGATCAAAGACGCAATTCCTCTAAGAAGACTAAAGTGATGCGATCCGTCTCGTTTTATTACTAATAAATTGTATCAAGCGTTTATTTTCCAATGACAAGTTCTGCTTATGTCATTTTGGCTCCTATTTTTGCCTGTGGAGCTACATAAATGATGCAAATAGATTGCATAACACTGGATATTAGACATGCATAAGTGATTGCTTTATTACAGATAGTAACAAAGGAATTTGTAGATGATTATTACAGATGACGTTGTCCCAATTTCCAACGATCACGTTAAATATGTCTTTGAAAATAACATCAGAATTACAATGATGTCATTTTTATTTTAGATGAATGAAACGTGACGGTACATTTGGATCTGATAAAAAAAACAAACATCGCCTTTGTTATTTTACGGTCATTTTGTCTTTATTTCTTGATTCAAGATTCTATATTTCAATCTGAAGGATAGAAACATAATTTGCAAGAATTCGCTACAATGCTGGCAGAACACGAACTATATTTTGTTTTTAAATCAATTTACATAATCATCTGTATGTTTCTTGAGTTTGAGCCCTTGTGTTTTGCAATTTGTCTTGTTTGTGTGATCATTAAACATTGAATAGATTGTCTTACACTACAGCTGTGCATTCTTCGATATATTTGGGTAACCGGAAAATTGGGAGGGTTGTGTGCACGTTATCCGGATAACCACACCGTTTGCTATTTTCATGGCAGACAACAGAAGGCACCCATTACATGTACCTACAAATGTATTGGTCTCAATGGTTTCTGTGTAGTCTTTCATGTTTGTTTCTTTATCGTATTTGGTGTTCCTTGTCCTTTTTGCGTGTCCTGCTTTGCTTGATTACTCTTTGTTATCTTATAAGCCGTGTTGGTGTTTTACTGTGGGTGCTACAACCGAGTCTGATAGAGATCCCCCCCTTTCCTGAAATAGAATATTTATGAATGTCCTGTTACAATAAATAATTCATTTTTACTTCTAAAGCATTGTTGTATGGATAACCGGATATTTTAATAATCTTAGTTTAACAAATGAACCCTTTGCCGTGTGGAGTTCGTAAAAAAGTTCCCCTCAAGGGGTTTGACAGTAAGTATTTTGAATATACTTCCCTGACATTGTCGCCATAGCACTTTCTATATAGACATAACGTCAGACAGTGCAGAATTTATATATTTTCATTTCCATGCTTCATTAACATCGACGGCGGGTGCGGCTAGCCAACAGGGGATGCTTACTCCTCCCGGGCACCTGGTCCCACTTCTAGCTTGCTAGAGGTCCGTCGATGTTTAATTTTGTGCTCTATTGTGAGTGCTGTTGAGATTTTCGTCAGGATCTTCTTTAACTCATGATGAAGCTAAGAAGGTCATCAAGAGCTTCTATGGTATCGATTTTAATAAATTTACCGAAAAGAAGAGAAGTATCTATAATTTTCATAAAGATGTCTGGACGCATTATGCTACCACAGAGAGATAATTTGAACAGAAATTATAACATTTCCTTCTACGCAACGACAAGAAATAAGTGTATTTGAAAAGTACTTTACAAACTGATCCCAGAAATTGAGGTAAACTGTTGGACTTTGTTGGTAATAAAATTAAAGGATTTTGTGCTCGATTTAGGACATTGCATGTCTTAGTACAGTGTACAGTCGAAAGACTAGAATTGTGGAATAAACGTGAAACGACGTGAGAACCTGATGAAGGGGTCTGAAGTCAAAGTTAGCCTGCCGGGGAGTCAGTTCTAGTGACTTATACTGCTAAGCTAATAATTTTGTTACAGGTTTTACTCGATCTGGGATATTGCATGTAGAAGTTCAGTCGATTTAGTAGAAACATAGCGAATGTTCTTCACTAGAACGTGTACAAATAACATTTGATTTTGGATTTTGATTTTATGAAGAAACTCTTTTTTCTCTGTTTTTTTTTTTTTTTTTTTTTGGTTGCATGTAGCTATATGTCATAAGGCCTGGTACAATCTTTGAATATGAAGAACATGTCATCATTCTTAAAGATATTGGGCAGTTTGAGGCCCGCAGGGCCTCATACTGTCCAATATCTTTAAGAATAAAATTAACGAAATTACTTCAGGGTGTAAAAACTGCTGAAAAAATATTCCAAAAATGATTGTTTAAGAAATAACAACTAGCTAGCTGTGGTTTGTTGTAATTCTCCGAGTCGCATGAACCAATCATATTATATGATTTGATTGGTGTATGCGACGAGGGAAATTACTGGACAACAAATCACAGCTAGGCTGAGCTAGCTGGTTATCATATTTACGCTAATATTCATTATGTTCTGCAGACGACGGAGGATGGAGCTTAGCGGACTGGAAGTTTGTTGGAGATTTTACAATAGGCGAGTTCTATTGTACATAGGGAGAAAATATCAAGTCATTTAAGAATACAATATAATATAGAGCATAATACTTCTAGTATCCTTTTTTTACTTTTGTCTTTTGTTAACATGGCAATTTTCGTGTCGGGTAATTTTCGCGCTTTCGCGATAATATTATTATCGCGAAAATAACCTCCATGTGAAAATTACAACCAGTATAAAGGACTCAAGAGAATAATGATTATCCTGATCTCGTCAAAATTACGCATACTGCTGCAATTTTCATTTCGCGAAAAAATTCTCCCAGCGAAAATAACCACGTTAACAATAACATACAGCGATTAAAACTTTGTTATATGAAATGCCTCTTAATGAACTTTGTTCGTATAGGGTTAATTATTGTACGTGGTATTTTTCATTCATTCTTTCCCAAAAGTAACTGCTTCAGGGAGAACGGAAAAATGGCTTTTTTCGATTTTTACCAAAGAAAATGAAAATTAATTAATTAAATTATGCTTGAACGTCTTTTCCCCACAATTTTCGTAGTAATTGCAATGAGCGCGAGTGATATGCCCCTAGTGAAATCAGAAGATATGTGACGTGTATGAATTATTCGATAATTAGTTTTATGAATGAGTTGCGTATTAAAATTGGGATTTACTCAAGATAGACTGGTTTGGATAAGCGAGATATGTAGTATGTTATTTACCCATGCATTCAACTGTCATGATTATATACGAACAGTAAATCAGACAATTTAAGAAAATAACACGCTTTTACCTTCGTATTAAGATAATTCTTAATATATACATGTAACAAAGGAAAATCCCTTCTTCATCTTTATCGACTTACTATTTAACTGACAAAAAAGTCATCAACTGCATGCTTGTTTGTATACATTTTGGCCTTCGGTTCATATGACGTCGATCAAGGATAGTTGCGAAGGTCGACGAGGTCGATGTGAAATACCTGAACCCTTTCCCATCTTTTTTTATGCTGAATCTGATCGATTTCTTTAAAAAGAAAAATAGTTTTTAATTAAAAATAATGAATGTGTTTGATAAAACGAATGTTGAAAAAGCATTTTTCCTGTCTCCTTTAAACCTACCTCCTTCGCATTGCTTTCAATGTTTTTTTTTTTCTAAACTGCTTGCAACAGTTGTTCAAATACAACTTGTAAATCAAATACTGAAGAAGTGATTTTAAACTTTTTTGCTATTATAATAATCACGTAAAATTCAATAACGAAACATTACAAAAACAATCAATATGATCATGATAACATATTTTGCAAATTAACATAATTTTTTCATCATCATAATCACAATAAACATCAAAGAAGTACCTAACAGTTATTCAGTCTCAAAGTCGAGAAGGCAAGGCTTATTATTGAATTATGCTATTAAATTATGCCATTGAATTAAGGTGTTAAGTCTATTTAGCGGACACAGATACATAATTTTAGATTTCTTTTGTGAAATCATGAAGAAAATAATTAAATCATAAAAGGCATGAGAAAGAAAAACAATAGAAGCCATATACAGATAATGAAAAAAAAAACAAATATGAATATCATTATATATAATAGCACTTTCTTTTCAAATTTGTTAGCGATGTACATGTACATAATCAAAGGAATAATATATCACATCATAATAACCTGCTTCAATATGAAAATAAAAATGAAGTCAACAAAATACGATTTATTAAACTGCATTCATTTGATGTTTGTGGACTGGAACGAGAATTTGAAAGATCAGAAGGAAATGATCAATAAATGTTCAGAGAATCTTCAATGGATAGAATGAATCCAAATGTGGACGCTATTTCACTCTATATCAGATCAGCCATGTTTTGTTAGAATTCATATCCCTCTATTCAGATATAGTATTTACCTTTCAACAATGATAATGAAATTTCTCTCGATGAAATAAAAGGAAGAGTTGCAGATTTTTCATTTAAATATTTTGCAGTACTCCAATAAAGGTGGTTTTGAATTTAAAATTTACACAGGGATCTATAAACTCCTGCATATTTCTAGATGCAAAAAAATTTATAATACCCATAGATTTTTTTTCACAAAATATGTTACCAAGATACAAGAAGAGGTATTTGACTTTTTCAAGCGCCGTTTATCTGATGGTTCCGTTTAAAAGGTATTATCAAAATAATGAAAAACAAAAACCGAAACAACTCATTTAGTTCTGTGCAATGTTGTATCTTAACAAAGTAGGAAGTTGGCTATTTGAGATCAATGACGTCATATCAAAAGCGTGTCGAATGAAGAACATGGGTTTCTATTCAAATCGAATGTTGGATGACAATGAGATGTTGGATAGGAAAACCTTAACGTCAGACATCACATACACGGAACATAAATATTTGTTCGATGTCATAAAATCTGATTTTCCAATACAATCAGTGTCTGTTATGTAAATATACTGCAAAATGTAAGATCATAGCAGATAAAACTCTGCAATAACTCTTGGTTATCTACTTAATCTTAATATGTTTATTCGATCACTTTACCTGCATCAAAATTGCAGTTTTGCTCTGTGCTTGAACATTTTAATCAAGTCGTGTTAATGGAAATTATCTGAACACTGAAACGAAAAACAAGACCGTCTCTTCTTTTTGTACCAAGGCTTGTGGGACGTACGATGGCAGCATGGACGGGTATAGTCAATACCAACGATTCTCTAATCGAAACAGTCTTCAAAACCATTAATAATTCGTCTAATATAACATAAATAGTACGTGATATTTTGGGTTTTTTCCCATAATGTCTGAAAACGAGGCTTCAGGGGTGCCATGGATTGTGTATCAGGAAATATTTAACAAAGTACTGAATAAGAGCCAGACAGCATATTGTACCAGCGGTGGACTGTAAAAACATGGCCGTATCCTTGGTGCTCAATGTCTCTGTCCGCGACGTGTTGTTGAATATTCCTGAAAATATATTAATACAAAATTATTAGTTTTCGCTACGTCATTTTTTTTTTTTGCTAAATTACAACATGTATTTTCGCGGGAACTTTATTTTCTTGTTCATACTAAAAGCGATCAGTCATAATGGTAACTAGGAAGAAAAGTTTCATCACAATAGACAAAGAACATAGAACATCATTGACATCAAGGACATTATTGTGGAGTTCTCAGAATTTACTTTGGTAATCAAGGTTATTTTCAAGATTAATAAGCTTTAAAAATAAACTATGAAGTTAGTGTGAAAAATATAAAGTTTTTCCCGTAGAAGTTGTATTAAAACTTACTTCTTTTTACGTTTGATGTGCCTGCTGAAAAAAAGAATGTTCAAAAACTATTAATTCTTGTTTCATTTCATAATTGATCAAAATGTGAAAAATTACTTAACTCTGAATTATTTACATCTTCAAACTGATGGACTTGACAAACTAGAATCTAAGTGTAACTATAAATGAGCCTTTTACCATAAATAGAACCAAGAAATTTCTATACAGTCTAAATGAATTAAAATTCGATGTTTAAAGAAATTTAGGGTAGAACCACCAAATTTTATACATTCACCCGCTTTAACCTTTTCTGAACGGCTAGAGTGACGGAAGTTGCTACCATTCAGGAGATGCTTACTCTTCCCGGCACTGTAGCTTTTTTTCATAGTGAATACACTTTAGCATGCCTGGTTTTGAATGCCCATTGATTGTAATGTCTGGATCATGACTGGAATTTTGTGTTTGACTTTTAATCACACATCATGATGGGCTGTTGTTTGATGTTCAGTAGTGTAAGCGGATCAGAAATATCCAATTGTAATCAGATTTTGCTTTCTTTTGATATCCATATTGAGTCATCTAAGAAGGGAAAAAAGTTACGTCACATCAAGTTAGTTGATGATAAATGGAATTTGGTACTTATAAAAGCATTTTGTGCACAAATCGCAATACGTTCATCGATATTACATTGAATATGAAAATAACACATCAATTACGATGTATCCGTTATGAAATAATGAAAGTGTAAAGAAGTGTGCAAAACGACATCAAGAATATACATGTACTCTTTCAGCTTATTGATCATTCGAGCGTGGCTGTCCATCAATTATAATTATTCAAAATATAGAACGGTGTAACATTTTAAAGCGGAAAAGGATACTGTAGAAATAGTAGTAAAATATCATTTAGGAAGCAATTTAAATTTCTAATTGCAAGTGATGTTGAAATGATTAATATTTCAGATCTAATGAAAGGAATGATTCCCTGGATATTTGAGTTCTAGCCTCTGACATATTTTCATAGATGATGATTTTATAAGGATCCATTGACTGATACAGAATTATTTCAAGTAAAGATAATCACCATAGGAAATAACTCTCTCAGCATTATATAATGCATTTAATGTGAAACTTCTGCTACAACGACTTCAAGATAATATCAGTTAGATAAATATCAGTTTTAACTCCAAAAATACCATTTTAACAAGTTGAAATCGATTTAAATTTTCAATTTGACATTAATGATGAAAAGAAAATATGTTTTGTAAAGAACTACATAACTATAACTATAGATCACGGCATAAGGGATGTTATGTCTCTTCCGCTGGGTTTAAACGCGTTTAGTGTCGAAGCCGCTTGTACCGTTTTTGTGTTATCTATTCTATATAGATTATATATATTCTAAAATATGAATTATAAGGAAGTGTTGCAACTGTATACCTTCTTGAAGAAAATTTTAAACAAATTTTCCTGCACCAGACACGTGTTTCTAATATTGAATCCTCATCAGTGATGCTTCCAACCAAAGTGCTTTACATAAGCCGCCAAAATTCATTTCACTAGCGCCCTCTGGTTGTATTTTTAGAATTTAAATTTGTGCATTTACTTTACGGAGAGTGCACGGCCCCATATTTCCTGTAGGGTCGATTCAGTAGCATATCCAAATAAAATCTATGTTCAAAATAGCATTGGAGGGATGCTAAGATGTTACCCTCCTTTAATTTCGATGATATTTTTCCGAAATAGCAAAAACATATATATGGTGTCAAATTGATAAAGGGCCAAACAAAGCTTGTTTCAGACGACAGAGCTGGAAAGAAGTAATTAATACACTTAACAAACATCAAGTCACGGAGTAATTAATACACTTAACAAACATCTAATCACAAGTCATGAAGTACACAACATATTCGATCTCTATTTAGTACAAACAGTAAGTGCATGAATATGATTTAAGGAATTAATTCCAGCAAGTACTCAATTGAGTTTTCAATTTCCATACATTAAAGTAGTCTTTTACAATGGAACGGGGTGCTGGAAGCTACATTTGGTGTTCATGTACAATCAAAGCAAACAATACTTTATTGAAATTGCATGAGACAAGAGTACGAAAACACTGAAGCGAGGATAAGATGCTATAGTAAACAGTTCATGGATCTATATCAATCTATTATTTCACTTACAATTCCTTGTTTCCAAATTTCCTGAATCTGAGTATGCATAGTGATCATAGTCTTCTGTGATGAATGAAAAATGGGCATGTCAGTATGTAGAAAATTATTTTATTTTTTAAGATGAGATCTTTGTTGATTTTAGTGGTTTATGCAGAATTGTAAGGTAGTAAACCTTGATGTCGATAGGTCTTTCTTCAACGAGTACTCATGCAAATGTTAAAAGTTAAATTCAATTCTTGTATTTCTGATACATAGTAAATTTCTCTATGATATATCATGAGTTTATCTTCAATATTACTTTAAAATCTATGCTACTTATGTGTACCTTATGATAAGGCCATGTGTATCACCCTGACTTTCAAAACTGAAGAAACATCAGAAAAGGAAATGAAATGAATGTAACATAATATATAGTGGTTAAATTAGCAGATTACGCATCTGAATTACATATACATGTATATAAACTCAAGATGATAGAAAAATGTTGCAAATCATATAAAAACCCTAAAGGGCGATGACCAAGTTCATGGAAATGCATATGTGTGTCAAAGATTGTCTGAGGTGAAAGAACATGTAGCGGGTACTGTTATTGTAGATGTAAATAAATGAGTGCATGTCATGACAACCTATTTTTGGATAATGTGGATAAGTGATGGATATTCCTTGACAGGAAAACGTAGAGATGGGTATTGAAGGTAAATCAGATAAGATAGAAGATGTACAAGGAATGAGGTATCTAGAAATCAAACCAAGGATACTTCACGTCTATACCATTGCAAAGGAATTAGTTGGAATACAATGCCTGGGTAGTTTACAGAAGACAAATCAGTAGATAAACATGCATATTTAGTCTTTCATTCATATGAAGCGTGACATACTATATATGGGAGACGACATAACAAAGAGAAGGCGAACAAATAAAAATTGTCTTGCCAGATAAAAACAAAAAACTCTGTTTCTGCACAATTAATATCATATTAATGATTTTATTTTCGACTTTATTATAACTTTACATGCAGATTGCGCAGTTATGAGAAATATCACTCCAAACAATAACGTACTCGTCAGTCAGATCAATAAGGGGAAAATCCCCAATAAGACCACAATGCAGTGTTTACAGCAGACCACAAACGCACATGACAACAATACTGTTACATCCTAACAAACAACAAATACTATACAAAGCAACAAAAATTATGCAGCAAGGGAAAAGGGAAAAATTGAACATCGTTAAGAACAGAACCAACAAAGAAACCATTCAGAGTCTACATTGACGAGACCTATATTTGTAAATCGAAGAGATCGATGTCCACACGGAGTGGGTCGACATTTGACGGTTATTACAGCATTCATAGGAAATGGTGTTACTATCCGGATTCGAACTAACACTTAGATCACTAGTTGCGATCTTTTATTTCCCTTGGTGACAATATGCTGCAACAATGTACATTGTACACGTATAGCAAATAGCCTCTTATGGAATGATACATGTAAGTCTTCGTACTGCCATTAAGGTTTCATACTGCACTAATGCAATGGATTATGAAACTTGCAACACTGATGACATTTTCTTATTAGGTTGATCATTTGTGTCATGTTAAAGATCCCATTTAGATCGAGTCAGACATGCAAACAGACTTTACCATCCCTCGAAATGTGTACATATTAAAGTGAAACAAAAATGGCCTTTCCAATAGGAAAAGACGGTTGAGATATTTTCTTACAATTCTGACAATCCCAAATTCCAGGTTTAAATTTGGATAAAATGTTTTAAAAGTGTGTCATTAGATTGGGTAGGCCGGAAAGTACTGATGTGCAAGAGACCCTTCAATGTAGAAATACTTGGTGGGATGAAGTAACCTCGCGGGACACTGAAATTCGATATTCAATCGTCCAGGACAGCCTCTTTGTAAGGCCGAAATCATGAATTGATTACTTTCATCCCTAAGGCTATAATTATTTATTAAAAACTAATAAGCATCCCGCTGATTACCAATATCATTCCTGTATGTAGACATGTCCATATCTTAAGAAAACCGAATTATTTAGTGTTGCAGTACAAAATACTTCATGGTTAACAACATATTAAAGCTATATAACATAATTAACAAACCCACATAGTAAAATAATATTCTGAATGTTTCAACAAGGAATAAAAATCAATAGGCAAAATGGCCAACTCACCGTTTAGAACCTCTACTTTGATGCCTGTTGTCAATTTATTCGACGTCCTACAGACAAACGTGCCTGAATCTGTCATCAGGGAATGAGTTATTTTGAGTATACTAATCAGTGTCTTTGTGTTTTCTGACATCCTCTTTTTGATGTACACTCGCCTGCGAGGGTCTGTATACATCAGGTCCCCGTCCTTGTACCATTCTATATAGTCTGGTGCGTAGTCTTCCCCTGTGGCATTACACACCAAATAAATGGGATCTCCTTTTTCAACAAACCTTGTCCCATTAATTCGTATTTCTAAAAAGCGAAACAACAATAATGGTACATTTATGTAGCATTGTACAGAAGCTAATATGAGAGTAAAATTAATATTTGTGACAAAACGAAAGGATGAAACTACAGAGCAAGGATTGTATTTCGCATGCCTTCTGTTTTACATTGACAAATCCATATGTGTGTTTCTTGAGCCCAAGCGTCATGCTGCCTGTTTGTATGTTCATCTTACAGTGAGGAGGTCATGTAACACCGCAATTGTGCGTTTTTCGAGACGTCTTGGTAATCGGAAGTAGGAGGGTTGTGCGCGTGTAATCCGGATAACCACACCTTCTGCTACATGCGTGGCAGATGGCCGTCCAAAGTCGGCACCGGTTGACCATTGGTCTCGTAGGTTTAGGTGTGGTCTTTTGTATTTGGTGTTTCTATGGTGTGAGTTTGTATTCCTTGTCCCTTTTGTGTCTCTTTACGTGCTTGTCTGCTCTGTGTTTTTGTATTGGATGTTTTGGAGTTTTGCTGTGGGTGCGGCAACCTAGTGTTGTTGGAGATCCCCTCCTTTGTTTCATTCGTATCCTCCAAACTGTTTATTTTAGCCTTCTGTCATTGCTGCTACATGTAACTCAGTTTGGGGATTTATTTGAAGGTAGTGTATTAGTCGCCTGAAAGAAGCTTTGCTTTGACACTTTATCAATTTAATGTCATAAATATCATTTTGCTATTTCGGAAACTTATCATTTCATTCATCATATCATCGAAATTAAATGAGATTAACATATAAGCACCATCCATCCAATGCTATTTTGAACATAGATTTTATATGAATATGCTATTGAATCGATCATACAGGAAATCTGGAGCTGGGCAATCTCTACAAATTGTACAAATTCAATTTAAGAAAATATAACCAGAGGGCGCTACTAAATTTAATTTTTTGGCTGTGTCTAAAAATTAATTTGCATTGAAGCATCACTGATGAGGATTTGGTATACTTCGGGAAGTTTTGGAGTTGAAACACTATCGTATCATTATAAACACAAAGTAATGAATAAACAAAAGGTATCTCATAGTATATTTCTTAAGAAATTAAGTCAAAATAAGGAAAGTCAGATTTTTTATCGAGACAATTGTTTTTTCAACTCAATGATTTCTGGTTCTTAGATATACATGTATTTACATACATGTAGTTATTTTAGTCCCTCTCTTTCATTCATTATTAACCAGCCAACCATGAAAAGACTTAATACTTTAATCAACAATGCAAAATAACAAAAGTCTATCGTAACAATATAACAGATGTTTAGCAGTCTGCAGTTGTATTCAAGATGTATTTTGAAGGGTAAGAGCATGCACAAATTTGCAAAAACTCAAAATTGATTATCACGAATTATCGGTAAAAATCATCTACTTTCTTTTGCATTTAAATCAATGTAGATTGTAAAAACAGATAAGTAGTACTATTGAAAGAACCATAACGTTCTTTTATGGATATCAAAAAATTTGATTATGTATGTGCAATTCAAAAAAATATAGCTAATCCTATATATCAATTCCTCATGAAGTAAGATAACTTAAAATATTGTGTTAATTACTTATGTGTGTGTGCCATATTAATTGATTCATTATGTTCTTTTCCTCATTCAAAAAAGACGATGATTCAAAAATATTAATGGGTTTGCATTTGACCATCAAAAGTGATCTATATAGGAGTGATCATGTGTAATTCTGATGTTTCATTCTTACCTGGCTCGAACTTTTCTTTATTATCTGAAAGATTTGTAATATATTTATATAGAGTGAATACAAACCTGGTTAATAGAGAAAACGCAAAGATTTACTCATTTCATTTCGAAATATATTCCTATATTCCTAAATACATACTTAGGCATAGAAAAATTAGAATATGATTATTCAAGACTTAGTGTATTCAAATCACATTTATTTATCACATATCATTTCTTGATCAAAGTTACATAAGAAGCGACGTTGCAATGATCACAGAGGGACTTATTCGAGAAAAATAGGAAAACAGACGAAGACAAAAACATCATATGGTTGAATATGGATTTTTGTTACCTTGTACATTTAGTGTAACATTTTGTCGTAGAGTTTGTCCTTTGATGCTGACCTGGCATTCATAAACACCGGCATCAAACTTCCTGACGTTCTGTATAACGAGGTTCCACTCGTTCTTAAAGGGAACATACTGGCTGTCAAAACGTTCGTCATTCACAAAAACACGATTCCCGCTCACGATGGGATTGATGTAAGGTAACTTTCTCCATGTCACCTAGGAAATAATATGATTATTTATAACTGACATGCATACTAAACCGTGTCAAAGTAGCAGTTTTCGTATATCATTGCATATTTTTGCCTCAGCCTCATATGAAATTTCCAGACAAGAGTACAAAGACGAATCAGGATTGCGAGCAGATATATTCTGTTTCATATTTCACATTTATCATGAGCCATGAGTCTCTCTTTCAACTCAACTAAGAAACTTGTTGATTGCCTTTTGTATCCCCGTTGACAATGATTTTTGGGTTATGTATTTGTCTTTCATTTGCTGATTAACATAAGATGAAAATGTGAGCTCAGTGTGATAGTAAATTAAGCTATTTTGAAGAAATATTTATTATTATTTAAAATGAATACTTTAAAAGTCAGAGATGAATTGTGAGTTTGTCATTTAAACAGTATGATCTTGAATGTCTTTCTCTTGATTATATATAAAATGATAATATCGGATCGCATTAAAACAAAGGGGAATAACGTGACAGTATGTCAAAATATGTAAGATTCTTAGTGATTTTGATATGAGAAACAATCCAGTACAACACTTGTGTCGTCAAGCCTTGTTGTGGTATGGTATTTAACGAGATATTCCGTGAAACATCCTCCTACAATATGGCTATAAGCATTTGCTGCGTGAATTAATTGTCTACAAAGGGAGAGGCTCACCGATTTTATGTCCTGGGCAATTGCGTGAAACATAAAAACACATGTACCTAATTAAACAGTTAACGCCCCTGCTGTGTGGGGGTATAACGCTTTTCGTGATGATCATGTTCGTATAGCCGAATGCTGATTAACTATAGATGAAAACTTATCGAACTTCCTCTACAAAGGATGCAAGTCATTTTTCCATGATTGAAAGAAAACATAACTCATCTGAAGAACATTATGAATGAAAGATGAAAAGGTTATTAACCCTTGAATATGGTTTTGATCAGTGCTATACAAATGAAATGTTTCCGAAATTCTGCATTTATAATCACACCTGCCATTTTATGACAGGCTCTTCTTTTTTCATTTGCTAGTCACACTTAAAGCGTAAATTAAGAAGGTGTGAGAGGTACTCCACGGTTATTCCATACACATTGTTTGGCTGTGTTTTTATCTACAATAATTTGAAATACCAGAGAGAGTTTCGTTGTCTCTACTTAAGAATAGATATAAGCGACCAAATGAGATTTATCCCATCCAAGCATCTTTTAATTTTCTCAAAGTGCACTTTGTTTCTGTTCCCGGATTTCCAAGCTACTGTCCTGTTCACTAATTCCAGAGCACCCTGTTTTCCCGGTTTTCTCTAAAATATGGTAATGTCATCTTCCAAAAAGATATTAATTTTATAGTACTCCTTTAGTCGTATCAGAAAATACCATTGTTTTGGCTGTGCGTCATTTAAGTTAGAAATAGGACAGAAAATAAAAAGTCTACGGGGAATTTCTATAGTAAAATCGCTGAAAATGTGTGACGTCGGAGGCTTTGACGTCACTGTTTACTATTGTTGACACGGAGAACAATATGGCGGCGGCTTGAAATTAACATGGGAATTTCCCGTTGACTTTTTATTTTTCTTATTGCGGTTTGAAGGCAGCTGATAGGGTAAGTTGAAGTTAATTTCCAGTTACGACTAAAGGAGGTCAATCCTCGGAAACAATAATTCATAGCAAAATTCTTCAGACGACATAATAAATCGCCAAAACAGGGTGCTCTGGATTTAGTGAACAGGACAGTAGTGTTTCTAAGTCTCATACTTGTCAGCTAGATGTCGATTTGAATTGTCCATGCAACTCAGAGAACTGCTTGATATTATTATATTATCATATTGAAATATATGTTCTATCGTAATCACTAAATGCACCATATGCGCATTTCAACAATACATATATCATCAGTGATGCTAGAGACCGAAACAGAGAAAATCCAAATAGTGAATATAGAGGAACAAAATTCTAAATATGACCTAAAAGGTATGCCAAAGAGCCAGCTAACGACAGGGCTATGTCATGAGAGAGGTATTCCTTAGTTTCAGAATAATGTAGCATCAGAAAAATTTTCAAATATATTTCAAGTAAATGCAGAAGCACAGTAAAACGATGTCCCCGGGGATTAACTGTCCACCAGCAGAGATACCAACCCAGTGGTTGAAATTATATGTTCTATCGTATTAAAATGTAGTATTTCTTAAATGTGTACTGCAAAAAATATACTATGCTATTACGTAGAGCTACATGTAATAACCATCAATAAACGATAGAAATGAGTTTTGGTATAAACATGCAGATGGGTATATTAAAATCAAGCCCTGTAAGATTGAAGTGGTCGATATACTAAAAGAGCACAAATTATCACCAAGCGATTGCTCAATTTCTAAGTGCGGCACGAAGAACTGCAAAACTTGTAACATCCTTATAACAGACACTTCATTCTCAAGTTATCTCACAAAACAAACATTTAACACGCATAGTTTTGAAAACCTAAACTGTATGACATCTAATGTTGTCTACGGAATAGGGTGCTCTATTTGTGGATTGATTTATGTGGGTGAAACCAAAGGTAAGCTTTGAACCAGAATGTCGGGACACCGATCAAAAATAAATTATAAAGGAAGTCAACTCCTTTATCGACATTTTGACCAGGCCGATCATTCTGTTTTATCTATGAGAGTCAGAATCCTGGAGAAAATATATCACCCCACAAACAATCCCAATTTGAGCACACCTTTCCGTCACAACAGAGAAGAGTTCTGGATAAAAAATCTTAACTCTGCAGCGCCCTATGGGTGCAACGATAATATCAGCAGCTTGGGAAACTTAACAAGTCCCGGTTGTCAATCGGTAAATGTGACTAGCTTATTCAACAGACCACAAAGAAGACCTCGAAGTCATGGCATTCGTATATATAATAAGCCTGAGATACATAGTTTCTCCTTCGATGACTTGGTTCCATTTTTGAATGAGCCTCTAGGCCTGCATTATATTCGTACCAAATTATACCCAGTTCCTTTACGGAAGTTACACGAAATCTACGAATATACGAAGGACCTCTTATTTACCGATACACGTTCCCCAGAATACAGACTACAAGGAGTAATCTTGGACATTTCTACTTTTAGTTTTCTTCAAGCAGTTAGATCAGATAAGTCAGAGGAGAAAAACCGTCCTTTCATTAAAGTAAGATTTGCAAACAAAGGTATTGATAAATTGAATCTTGGTCAAATTTTGAATCACAAAACTGTCACAGAAAAAATCCCACCATATTTCAAAAGAAAAGAAACTCCTTGTATTTCCTATAGCTACACACCAACAGTTGCATGTAAACGTCTTTAAATTGAAAAGCATCATTTAAGAACAGATAAATTGGCAACATGGACCAGACATGCACGTTTCGGGCACTTAACCCTCGTCAGTGATCCTCAAATCTAAACAAAAAGTATGAAAGTTACTATGTCGAAAAAGCGTACCAAAAGACGTAGCAGGATGGGTGGGATATGATGCTACAGGACCCACATTTTAGAAATTTCAAGAAATTTTGAGACAGAAATTTTAGAATGCGTTGAAGAAACGATCAACCGAAATTGATCGAACTTGGCTACACGTGCCCTCGGGGACTCCTGGTCCACCAGCAGTGACACTCACCAAGTGGTATAAATGTAAACGTGTTCAAATTGAATAGCATCATTTAAGAACAGATAAATTGGCAACATGGACCAGACATGCACGTTTCGGGTACTTAACCTTCGTCAGTGATCCATCTAAGATTTACAATTACAAACGATTCTTGCAGTGTATTGATTTAAGTAATCCCTCACTACATCCACTTCCTTGCGAATGTTCTTCATCGGATTTCAACTAATCTCCTTGTGGACACGTTATTACTGGTGACCTTAGTATAGTCAAGAACGACAAGTTGAGAGAATTGTTAAAAAGGGTCCCAAATACAGAGAAAGTATGTCCTTTACATGGAATCAAAATGTCAAAATTATCATGGACTCTTGTGAGGAATATGCAAGACGTTGGGCAAAGAAAGAGGATGTACAGCTCGACACCCTTTCCGAATGGATAAAATCCATCAGAGGGTTACTTTTATCTAGAATTAACCGATTAAAATCTACTGTGAACACCAGATTCGAGTCTATATTTAAAGACCCTGATGTTATCACAGAGCTTACCTACCTCCAAGAACATTATGTCATCACACCAGCGGACAAATGTTAAACGTCTTTAAATTCAATAGCATCATTTAAAACCTGATAAATTTACAGCATGGACCAGACATGCACGTTTCGGGCACTAAACCCTCGTCAGTGATCCTCAGTCCAAACAATGTAATATGGCCAAAAAGTATGAAAATTAGTATGTCCAAAAATGTACTCTATGTCTTCCGAAATGGAAGTAACCGGATGTGACAGTTCTACCGAATTAAAGCGGCGGGTGTTGCATGCAAGCAGGAGATGCTTACTCTTCCTGGGCACCTGGTCTCACTCCCATATCGGGAGTTCGCTTCTTTTCATGTGGAAGAGGTTTTTGTTTAATTGCTTTGGTTCATGTTTTATCCTGATTTTGTATGCCTTCGGTTTCTGATTTTCTGAATTGTCGATTTTGTGCTGTATACAGGGATATGGTCATTATCCATATTTGTTCATGTGAACATCTCACTCTATGACAAACGTGACGACTTCAATTTCAGCATTACAAACTTTCCTTTTCTGAGTAGAAACATCCCTTCATCGCCTGCTTATGGCGTGTTCATATCTCAGTTGATACGCTATGCCAGAGCTAGTACCAAATATACAGATTTTGTTCTGAGAGCTAGGCGTCTTTCAGCTAAGCTTCCCAGTCAGGGATATGTTTGTGACCGACTACAATCGTCACTGAGGAAGTTCTACGGTCGATATGGGGAACTCGTCATACACTATGATGTCCCACTCTCCAGAATGGTGGATGATATTCTGTCATAAACCATTTGAACCATCCAAGCAAAGATTGTACTCTATGTTAAATGTGATGTCATAAATCACTACGTTACGACGTCACAGTTAAAGGTTACGTCAAACCTTGTGATGTCGGATTTTAAGTGTAAAATCCAAGTCAACTGCGGTATTGTGAAATTGTCTATTGAAGGAAACTAAAGTATAAGCGAATGGTGTATAGTTATCCGGATTACATGTATGTGCACAGAACCCTCAATTTATCCGGATATACAGAAGTCTTCCGAGAAGCACATCTGTACTATAAACAATGGAAAGGGAGATAAAATCGTCTAGATCCCATATTTGTTCAGTTGTTATTGACATTAAGTATTGGTATGAATCATTGTCATATTCTTAGTATTATGAAATACTACCTGCCAACTTTAAGACTTAGTGTACAAGAAATGGTAGTGTGTGTGTCCACTTTCAGTATTACAGTGTATATGACATTGTTTGATTTAACCATGATAAAATGGAGAGAATTAATAGATAGTAATAATACCGTTTTCGTTCCAAGGTTCTCTACAGCACAAAATAGAATGGCAGAATCTCCTTGCGCATACGTTACGTTGTGTGGAACAGTCAGGAATCGGGGAGTAGGAAGTCGGTCATTCCAACCTATAAAAATCAAAATTTAGAAATCACGTTAGATTAAACATATTTTCTTGATAATAACATCAAAGGGATAGGAAACAAGTTATCCAACTTAGAAGTATTCCTCTCCAAAAACTATGTTGTTAGCATCATTATACATTAACACGAACGTTCTGTTCCTAAAACCGTTTAGGTACTAATGTTTAACGTCTTCAAATTCATTAGCATCATTTTAGAGCAGATAATTTTACAGCATGGACCAGACATACACGATTCGGGTAATAAACCCTCGTCAGTGATCCTCAATCTAAACAATGTATGTTGACAAGAATCTGTGAAAATGATGTCCTTAATATATCGAAAGACATAGCAAAATGGCTGGGACATGATGCTACAGGACCAAGGTTTTAGAAATTTGAGACAATTTTGTGAACAGAAATTTTGAAATGCGTTTGAAGAAACGACCAACCGAAATTGATCGAACTTGGCTACATGTGCCCTCGGGGACTCTTGCTCCACCAGCAGTGACACTCACCGAGTGGTAAAAATGTTTGACGTCTTCAAATTCTTTAAAAATGGTAATTATAGTAATTGAATTCATAATAAATTGAGGTACGAACATTATGTATCTTTCATCCTATAATTTAGTAATATTAAAAAATAGAAAGTTAAGGAATCATAAAAACAAATAAAAGAAACATCCAAGAAGTACCCATCAATTATTCAGTATCAAGGTCAAGAAGGGTAGGCAAAACCTTTAGAATTTCCATTGGAAAAAAATCCCAGAATAAAAGATATAATTCCGAAATGACATCAGTCGCCCGGGGAGAGTCTGTGTCTCCTGTTTGCATGCAGCACCTGTCGTAACAGTTCAATGAAAGTCAATCAAACCCGACGAACGCCCCGACGCACATATCAGTGAGTTAAAGAAGATCCTGACGATAATCTCAACAGTACTCACAATAGAATACAAAATTGAGCATCGACGGACCCCTAGCAAGCTAGAGGTGGGATCAGGTGCCTGGGAAGAGTAAGCATCCCCTGTTTGGCTAGCCGCACCCGCCGTCGATGTTCATGCATAAATAATGAAAACAATATCTAAAATGCATGCACTGTCTGAGGTTATGTCTATATAGAAAGTGCTATGGCAACCATGTCAGGGAAAATATTCGAAACAATTACTGCCAATGCACATATCGGGAAAATACTTCCCGTTTGGTGATGCCGACATCCACCCATTCGGAATCAGGAATATCACTGATCATTCCAAAAATACCCCAAATGTTCCTGTAAGATCCCCGCAGCGACTGAAGAACCTCCACAATGATAATTTCGTCCGTATTATAAAACAACCCTAAACTCCTATCCACAAAATGTGAAATCGCCACACTCGGAACACGCCCGGCGCGCCGAACCAGCTGAGAAACAAAAACTCCGCAAGCAGGAATAAAAGAAATGAATGATATCTCTTTTCCATTGATTGATACATGCAACATACTATATAAAGCAGAGAGGCAACAAGAGACAGTGTACAATCAGCTTTCCGAACAGACAAACGTTCCTGTACTGGATTTTTGTAACATTCTTTAAGTTACTTTTTGATGTAACAGGTTGGTAAAGTTCAATATACTAATAAATACAACATCATTGACACATAGTTCTATTTTTCATGATGAATATTAGTCATCATGCGAACGTTTCCTTCTTATATTACATTTTGAGATACAATTAGATCCATTTTGGAAAGCAAATCGAGTTTCTGCTTCCATAGCTGACTTCAGGGGTCAGAAATTTCTTGTTTTTATGAGTAAATCATTTTGATGGTTGATGATAATATCGTAAGTCTATTAAAAGTCTCAAGGTTCGCCATTGATCATCGAAAGAACCTATTCATGTCAAAATCGCATAAATCAATTCCACAGATGTACCGGGAGAGGATATAAAGATAGTGAGGTCGAACGGGTGATTTAACTTTATTGTTTTTGAATACGATTAATCTTTAACTTTTTATGCTTAAAGCATATTTTCGACAAATTGCATCATAAAAAAAATTGATAAAAATGCGTTGTTTTGCTTTTATGTAAAAAAATGAGGAAATGAAATTCATGTGGAAGTATACCAGAGAAGAAGTTTGGCTCAATCGTAGTTCAGGATAATTGTGTAAGTCTCCGTTAACATGGCAATCGGGAACCCCGAATGGAGGCAGGAGTTCTACTTTAACATAACTCTTATCGGACAAATCCCTCATCCAAAGCCATACAGTTAAATCTGAAAGTACTAGGAGCTCCTCTTTGGTAAATCAAATAGTCTTTGTAAGTAATCTAGTTTTTGCTGTGGTCGATTTTTCTCCATTATAATATCTTATTTTTTCCCATCAGAATGTATTGAGTTGGACTTAATGTGTGGTTGATATCTCATAGGACAAAAACCGAGAAATTTTTGCTCTGACGTCTTGATCTTATAGTCCTGATAACGACATCCAGAAGATTGAATTGTCCTGAAGTGCCCTCTTGAGACTTCAGCCTAGTAAGGTCAAGTTATAATGATGGGTGGATGATGACATAGGATGGACTATCCTTGTCAAGATTTATTTAGGTGCGGTATCATTTTTATTTGATGTTTTTTTTTCTTCTTTTGGAATGCTCAAATGGATTTGATAGAAGATCAAATGATTCAAGGATTTTCACCTTTAGAGCACACTCAACAATAATGCCAATGAGTTGAATGCTTTCAAATTGATGTATGTTGTTTCACTTAATTTGAGTTATTCATGAATGTTGAACAGTATTAGGATTTTTCTTGTCCATAAAGCTGCTCTTTTGCAGCTGTCCATTGTCAGCAGAGGTATCAGAGGGGTTCTTTGTTTTTTTATTTTCCTTCATTGTTGTGTGCAATTAGTTAGTAAACATAGTGTCACGCGACCGACCGTTTAAGGTGTTCATTCAATTGTTGTTTCTTTATTATTATTTTGATTCTCACAACAGAACGAGTCAATGAAATGTTAACGTTGAGAACGTAAAATTATATGAGATTAACTACAATATCCTCGGTCAACTTGAGGGAATCTTTAGAAACTGTCGTATGTACAAATGTATCCAGGTAATGTACAGATCAGTTCCTTCATTAATTTGTTAATAATATTACGTTGAATGTCTTTTTTTACGTTTGCATTACAATTCTAATGCAATGTCGCTTTAACGTCGGTTTTCATTGGTTGCTTGCTCCTTGGTTACGGCTAACGCGTCGCCAGAAAAACTCAATTTGCGACCGTAAAATCAGCATTTACCATCCGCAAACATCACGTCAGAAGCTAGTTATTCCCTTAATGTACTGTAATGTAGAACACGATCATAACGAATGAAATAAGATTTTATACAGTCCGCCGTTTCGATACACTGTACTTCGTTATAATCACCATACTCGAGTCCGCTTTAATTGTGTTTTACTGTACTTTCATTCCATTTGTTACTTGTTACTTATATAGCCTAGGCAATGTATACATGTAATTTCATATAATTAGATCTTTTTTTTTTTCATTTATGATCAAATTATCTTAATCTTGATTATTTTCGTTATTGTTTGTTTTGTTTTTACAGACAATGAATAAATATTTTGTCCAAGAAAAAAGCTCCCACGCTCTGAAGATGAATAAATAATGCAATCAGTGATGAGCTGCACATGCTGTCTAGATAATATCAAGGAATGTGCACTGTTAATTATTTCAGTCCTGCCAATGTTGCCACATAGCCTCTGGACAGTGAAGTTTCAATATTGTAAAGTGCATGCCCTCTATTACATCGGAGATTCCCATTAAAATAACACGTGTCGTGACAATATTTCCTCTTTTTTCTTCTTAGTCAATCGCAAGAGTTGTTTTAAGGAAATGGGCATCAATGCATCATGTTTACGCGTGCAAACAGTACATTAGTTAAGTCCATCTTCGTATCCATTGCATTACCCTCCTTACGATACTTGTACACGCTATGCTTGGGAAAAAGATAATGAATGCCTTACTATCGATGCATTCGCTGTCTGGTAATGGAAACAATATATTATGTGATATGAACCTGTAATTTAAAGCACGTTCTAGGAAATTTATAGATACCTAGACCCATCAAAATACTTTATAGAATATCGATCCGAGAAATTTATCTATTTCATCCTACGATGTATCGACTGTGGTAGTGACATACTTTTCATGCATAACATTTTTATCGCTATCTTCTCCTGCTTAAAATTATGTCACGTCACTTGTCTTGTTTTCTCAAAATTGATGAATAATCAATGAAAAAGAGTTCATCTGATAGATGTAAAACATTACTGATGAAAATGTCGACCAGCTTAGTATAGCGAAAGAAATAGACAGAGTACGTATGCGTTTAGAGACAAAAGGCGTGAACAGACACGCAAAAATATGATAATGAGATAAAAGAACTTTTTTGTTTCTACAGAAACGTTCATTTATGATATTTCATCCGTTTTCAAAACACTCTGAATTTCATGACACTATCTCGTTCGTCACTGAAACCGTTAAAAACACACTTTATATTTGACATTTTCCATTATGTAGATAAGTTGGAAAACATAAGATACTGATCTTCTTACTAAATCCTCCATTATTACATTATATGCAATACATTATCGAAATTACTGAAAAAAAATACGAAAACGAAATGTCAAAAAGAAAAGGAAACAGGAAAAAGTCTTTCACTCGTCACATAATCATTGAGTATGTTTTCTGATGTAAAAGCATACCTGGCTTTTGAAATATCGCAAATGCTCGTGCACTTCCCCTATCCTAAATTTTCGAACCTGCGAGTTACGAGGTGACCTTGAATTGAGTTTTTCTATCATTTGCATTTAATTTTAAGTAATTGTAACCGAAAAAAAATAGCAACACCGATGAGATATACATTATTTAGATTAGCATATGTTAGCTTGCACAGAAATTTAACAATAGTACATATATTTCAAGATATTGACAATTTGCTGGTGGATTGTTAAGTCCCAAATTTGTAAATTCTCCACCAAAATGATTTAATGAAAATTTACTAAAACTAAGGGGTCATCGCAGGTTATTGGGGGGGGGGTTATTTAATAGATTTCCTCTTCAAAATTTCATGTTGTTTGGATTTTCTCTTTTTCGGGATCTAGCATGACCGTAAAGTAAATGTACTGATGAGACATAACTTACTGAAATGCGCATATGGAGCAAATTTTACGATACATTTATTTCTATATATACAATATGACCCGCGACGCATTATATCAATGTATTGATTTCTGGATTTCGGATGTTTGGTTCCGATACACCTCAAAACATTGTTGCGAGACAGTTTTGAGTGCTTGATTATTCGCGAAATGCTTTAATTGAACGTTTTAAACACATTGGCATCAGTAGGGAACATAAACGAAGAAGATTATAGTGTATGGCCTCATGTCCATAAAATACGAGAAATTCCAACGTCATACTCGTGATACAATTTTTTCCCCGATCAAAGTACCCTGCCCGTGTATATTTCAATGTTTCGAATGGATGTTCTGTAGGATACATATACATGTACTTGTACAATTGAGTTTGATTTAAGAAAAGTGTATCGGACAGAATGCGTCACTCCGCAGTATTAAAAAAGAAAAATAAATGGAATGTCATATCTAGAGCGTAATAATTTCTTCTTTTCAACTCATTTTGCCTGAAAGAAGCTTTGTGTTGGCCCTTTATCAATTTGTATTCAACCCATCCACACACTCCGACATGGACCAATAAATGACTTTATTTCATTCATAAATTATGAAATGTAGTCAAAATTATTATGACATCAAAATGCAAATAATCAACGATGTCCTTTTCAAGGTGAAAGGCATTTTGACGACACAATTTAACTCACTACCGTTCGTTTTCGTATAAAGGGAGCCTTATTATAATAACTAATACAGGATCAGGGTGTATTCAAAGAAATAACATCGAGAAAACACATGTATGACTTCGGACGATGATGTTCTATGCACACGGCATATCCTGTAATTTGCCATTGATAAGTATTTGTTTGGGTCTGTAGATTAATTATCTGACTAAGAGCAGATGATGGCTGTATACAGAGACTGGACAAGCAAAGCATCCCAAATTACAAGTACATTGGAAAGATGTGCGTCAAAAGCGAGCTAGAGTAAATAACTTCAGTGAGAAAAAAGAACATACAACTAATGTCCGTGCATTAAGCAAGGTCATGGATAAAGATGCTTTTTTTTAATTCTGTGCAAAGAAAACCAAAAAGGTTTGAACTTAAGAACCTCATAGAGACCCTGGCATACTAGAATTCATATTACAGCTTTAGATCTAGATAAATCACATAAGTAAAAAGAAAATAAGTATACGATGGAAGAGGCAAGTCATCAATTTATTTATCTGATGTGAAATACATGTACGAAAGCCTTACGAATTATCCTGCATCAAAATCGTTTTCTGAAAGACAGCGAGAAACCGTTTAATTTTGAATAACAGTAGCCATGATATTTAGAATATTGAAAACATCTCAACAGCAGAACATTGTAGTTTTGATAGCAACGGATTACACACGTGCAAATTTGGGAAAAAAGAAAACAATGGACACAACATAAAATTATTACACAAACAAACATTCGAAAGAAAACACACACACACACACATACACCAGGTGGACCAACCATTAATAAGACATAGCAAAGACACGTGACACACTCACGATAACACTTTAAAAGGAGAAAGATCAATGTCGCATTGCTCTAGTCTAAGACGATTGTGATGATTAAGCTTTTCAAATATTCATACGTGGACTCGAGCATTACTAACTTCGGAGACTTATTTGTCGAAATGCCCTAATGGTAAACTAAAACCAAAATAGTTCGCACTATGTGTTAATCGATTGATTATATAAAGGGGTTTAAGAATCAAATTTTGGCTGTAGAATTCCTGGAATTGAGTACGGCCATCAGACTTTCATCTATTCCCAAAACTGAAAGCAGCTATTTCTGGCACCTTTGTTCAGTCTGATGATGACGTCATACTTGCAGTGGATGGCTTTCTGACCAGTCAAGATAAGGAGTTCTTTCAAAGTGGTATTGAGGCCCTTAAACACCGGTGGCAAAATTGTATATATACTGAAGGGGATTATGTAGAAAAATGTCTGATAAAATTCTAATCCATCAATACGAGGTTCACAACATATCAATCAGCCCTCGTAACATTTAGATCACTTTCATATTTGGATTACATTATGCACTATGCAAAATTACTGAACACAAACCAATAACACAATAAAAAAGAGCAATTGTCAGTATTGAAATATATGTTCTATCATAAGATGTCAGCTATCCATATGCACATTTCAACAAGTTACGTCTCATCAGTGATGATCGAGGCCGAAAAGTTGGAATTCCAAATAACATGAAATTATGCGAAGAAAAAATTTAAACTTGACCTTAAATTTCTGCCAAATAACCTGCAAAGTTTGGTGGCAAATCTTAGCTAGACGAGTTATTCAGTTCAACATCGTAGAGGTATACATTACAAGCAAAGCGAGAAGACAATAGAAGCTTATGGAAATCATCCATGGGGCAATGATTAGTTTTTACTCATATAAAAGATTCAAATCAAGTGGAAACTCTCTGGAATCAATGTCTACTGTAGTAAATTTGTCCTTGCTTAACGGCCGGTAGTGTTCCTAGACTGCCGTCATACGGTATTTACATCTCTAAACTAATTCGATACGCTAGAACATGTACTTATGCTTTGGATCTTCTTAGAAGAAATTTGCAAATTATCGAGAAACTTTAAGGTCAAGAATTTGTCTCGTTGGTTTATGCGTATCATGTTTGATGTTTTGGTGCTTCAGTATATATAGTTTGGTGTTTTACTGAATATTATACTACAATTGTTTCCCTTGTCCCTTTCATGCCTCATGCTGTGGTTGTCTACTCCGTGTTTTCACATTTGTTTGTTTTGCTAAGGTTGCTACAACCGAGTCCTGTTTGGGATCGTAGCAGCGGGTGTTGCATGCAAGCAGGAGATGCTTACTCTTCCTGGGCACCTGGTCTCACTCCCATATCGGGACTTCGCTTCTTTTCATGTGGTGGAGGTTTTTGTTTGTTTGCTTTGGTTCCTGTTTTATCCCGATTTTGTATGCCTTCGGTTTCTGATTTTCTGAATTATCGACTTTGTGCTGTATACAGGGATATGGCCATTATCCATATTTGTCATTAATAGTAAGGAACAGCTGTCGGTTATGAAAGGAATCGAACACTTTAATCACTAATATTGCTTATCTTCTCACGGTTATCGATCACTTCAGTCATTTGAATATTAAGGTTCAGAATTAAGTAATATGCGAATTGAATCAATTTTACGTATTCAAACACGAAGAAAAAACCCAGAACGTATTTTAATCAGGATAAAATTGAAAATCAAGCTGTTTTCTTGTTCGATAAGATGTCCAGAATAGTACCTGGCTCCTGCTAGCGTACAAGATGCACAATAAAATATTTGCTTATTTAGAAAATCCATTTTAATTTTAATATGAAATTCCGCATTTCGTTATAATTTCCGAAAATAGATTCATCTTTAACACAGGGCATTTTTTACTGATTAAAATGAAATAATATAAATTCTAAAACATGAGCAAGACAATTCATTTGCACTGTACAAACATACCATTTAAGTGCTAAAGTTGTAAGACTATTTAATGCGAGCGCTAATAAAAACGTTAAGGATACCCAGACCTTCCTATTTTGAATAAGTAATGTGATGTCCTGGCGCTACCTACTATCTGTTTTATTCAGTTCTCCTGGGAACCATTCTTAGCTCTGTGTTTCCTGATCTTGGAATTAAAAATAGGCCCAATCGGTTACAATTAGGATCAAAGAACGATTTATTCCTCTGATAGTACAGAGCCGATGACGAATCTTAATTAAACAGAGAGTGATTGATTATTCATTCTAGAGGAAGATTATAAAAACAACAATATCCGATCTTTCTAATCTTTCACACTTTGTCTCTATCAGAATTACTCACGGTTTATACATTTCCTTTTATAATGCGTTAATATCTTTTATTGACTTGATACAAAATATCAAGCGTGATAACTTTATGGCTCAAATGGTAAAACGATCGGTTTTACAGTCTTGTGTACGTAGAAATTAAGATTTTTACATTGTGTTCTAAACTTATAATGATATTCATACTAATAAATTAAAATATACAGTATATATCGTTCCAACACCTACGAACATTTTCCTGTTCATTAGTAATTTTTTTTTTTCTTTCCCTTATCAATAGAAAATTGGGTATAGTTTTCCATCAAGATGGGGAAAATGAAAAGAAAAATGCTATGAAACTAATTTT
This sequence comes from Pinctada fucata, assembly GCA_028142955.1. NCBI lineage: Eukaryota > Metazoa > Mollusca > Bivalvia > Pterioida > Pteriidae > Pinctada > Pinctada fucata. Next base: position 57,854,272 of record AP027104.1, on the reverse strand, counting down.
TCTTGATTCGATTCATTTCACACTAAGATTTGACCCATCACCAATTGCTTTTATTTCTTATTATATTTAGTTCAATTCGCCATAATTTTATTCCATGATAAATGACAAATCATATACTATCATACATACTATTCAAATATTGCTAAAATAAATGATTGTTACTGACTTCGAAAATGAGAGGTGCGACCCTTGTACTATTTTTTTTTTTTTTCATTTTTATTTTTCATGGCGAAAAATTATATTTTTATGTGCTTCGTAAAATAAAGCTACTTACCAAATGCAAACTGTATGAGCCAAGCAAGGGAAAATCCAATAAGAAATCCATACAGCTTCGAAATTTTCATAAAATCAGCTAATTCCTTCATCCTATAATGAATGAAGTAAAATATCAGTTTCACTCACTACCAAGTCGTTAACTTCTCAAGTATATATAGTAGAACAATAGTAAGACGGATCATTATTATTGACTTGTAAATAGAGTGCCTATGTCAGTAGACATTTCTGTATATTATACTACAATTGTCTCTGAAGATACGAGGAATTTCACATGTAGATAGTTTGATCCCTCCTGTAATTTGCAGCTGAATATCAGCCTCTCCTCTTGGGATATCAAACCCCCTGACTTCCTATAGACAGCATACATTATATATAACAAGTGTCCTGACTGGCCCATATGTTGATTTACTTCACAGTTTTATGATCAATTAATGTATCGATGAAAAGAGTCGCTCAGAACGTTTTTTTAATTGCTTTTTAAAATCCTTTTGTTTTCTTGTAGCAAAAAACGCGTTGTCTTCGTATTAATGCCGTTACAGGGAGTGAGTGTAAAAGGAGCAGTTTTACTACACAGTTCGTGCTAAAACATCTAAGCTTACAATAAAGAATGGTTAAGTCGTCTTACATTCTACCAGAAAGATATATAGATTAATCAATTATGTAGTATTCTTATTGTCTTTTTGTGTCAATAGGTTCAAACAGGAATGGTCATAGATAAGTGTTTATGCTATTTGATCATAACCATGAATTAGTTTTTGTTCTTCATAATGGCAGCCAGAAAAAGAAAACAAGACAGAATAACAGATGATAACATTAGATCTACATGTTTCACATGGTTTCTTGTTAGTGAAAGGGGGGATGAGGGAATCTCCAACATGACTTGGTTGCAGCACTTACAGCAAGACACCTTAATACCGGTACCCAAGTGGGAAACCACACAGAGTTGACAAGCACAACAAAGGACACTACGGTAAAAGGATAAGGAAGACCAAGCAATAAAGACGTCATCAAAACGCTAAACACAAAAATTACACATATACCAACAAGACCATTAGGAAACAATGCAGACTTGGGACGGCCATCAGCCACGCCAGCAACAAATAATGTAATTATCCGGATCATTAGCGCAACCTTCTCACTTGTCGTCCGGTTACCAAGCCTTCTCGAAAAAAAACAACTGTTGTGTATAATAGTCTCCTCACTGTTACAAGACGACACAGGCAAGATAATAATACGGGACCCAAGTAATAATCTGTCATCAGGAATCTTTAATTTTGCCTTGATTTGAAATATAATTGGTCAGAAATCCTCAATCTAAACAATCTAATATGGCCAAAGAGTGAGAAAGTTATTATGTCCCAAAATGTACCCAAGGATGGGTGGGATGTGATGTTGCATGACCCACGTTTCAACAAAAGATCAACCGAAGTTGATCGAAGTTGGCTACATTACCCTCAGGGACTCCTGGTCCACCAGCAGTGACACTCACGAAAGTCCTTGTCACAAGATTTCAAGAAAGTTTTCTATAGATAAGGGGCATCTCCCTGATGGCATAGCTCTGTCCTTAGCAGGTTCTTTGGTACAAATCTTAGGTCAAGTTTAGACTTTTGTTCCTCATAATTTTATATTGTTTGGGTTTCTCTTTTTTCGGAGTCGAGCGTTACTAATGAGACATAACTTGTTGATACGCGCATATTGTGTACTTGAATTTTGTAATAGAACATACATTTCAATACTGACAACTTTTAAAACTGGATGGTATTTATGTGATCAACACGTCATGCATTGCTTCAACAATAAAAAGCACGGTTTTCTAATCCCTTGTCCGATCTGATAGTTGGTCGAACTTCTCTGGTGATTGAATACTAGTCCGCAACATACACTGTTCGTAAATGTACAATGTTAATGTAATCTATATATGTATCCCGTAATTCGGAAAACGATTTCTTTTTTGTGCTTAAACAATTCAAACTTATCGTATTGTTTGTCACGTTTCTAAATATCATTTTGTGCAAGTGCTTCGAATTTGAAAAAAAGCATTAAAAATCTCAATATTTTTTTATTTCCAAAAGTCTGTTGAACATGATTTATGTATATCTATTAAGAGTCTTAACATGCATTCTCCTTCAATGAATTGTGAACAAACTGTTCTCATTTCCTATGTTCCAAATTCTTCTGAACGTTATATATATATACATTGAGGATAGGTCACTCCTGGAAAATATCTAGCATACCTGAATGCGTCTGAAGGCTGCATGTTGATCTCTTGTCATTTCTGCTACATTTACCAGGCAAGTATCGCCCACGGACGATAGGAGAATATAAAAATGGATGCACCCCTAATTAAACTGCCCATCAACAATGTCTATCAACAACCTGAATTGCTCATCACAGCAGTTCGTTTCATTTAAGTCAATGAATTTTCAGTATCGTAAATGATATAATTATTTTTAGAATTAGATTCCTGCATCAACCAAACCGGAAAAAGGAAGCAGGATAAGCAACTTGGTAACAATTGCGAAATTCAAAGTTAAAGAAAGGGGACTTTACGTGACTGCAATAACTACCTTCAGAAACATGAAAATCTTCAAATTTAAAACATTTCTCAGCACTGAAATCAAATCAAAAGGAACATTTGAACAAATGAGGTATCTTTGTTTTCACCAGTACCATTAATAGATGCCTCATTTGTTCAAATTTTCCTCACGCTTGTTTCTTCACAATCAAAAAAGACCTTTGCAAGTAACATGAAAATTTCATTCAAATCCTGAATTGAACTTGAAGAAGCAATCCCAGATGTACGCGTCTTATATTTAATGTGACGTTTTGTCGATAGTTTCGTCAGTTCTTACCGTCAAAACCTGCAGTGATTTAAGTCTTAAGAGCTAAAGTAGCTGACAAAATGCACATTCAACTAATTATTGCCGTCACCTTAACTGTAAAATTTTGATTCTGTAGATTATCCCTAAAAATTCCTTACGCACAAAACAAAATATCTGGTGTAAATAATGTTAAAATATATAAAGAGAATATGAATTCTTATTTTCTCTTTTTGTACTTTTATTTTTGCCTTTGATGATTTTTTTTTATAGGCAATAGTTTTACAGAAGCACTTTGTCTCCTGTGTAGCTTTGTTGCGTTTTAAGCAATGACTTATTTGTGTCTTGTCTTATAGCCGTTTCTTTTGTGATCAAAGGGGTAGGGGCAAAATCTGCAGTTTTTGGTCCCATTTTTTCCTATTTTCAAAAATTGTTTTCTTACTGTTTTTTATCTTTCAAATAAGGGTAGATTGTGTATTGAAATTGAATCGAAAATAGATATAACTGATTAATATGAGTGTTATTTCCCGCTCAATTTGCCCACTACTAACAAAGTCAGTGTTAAAATGATAACAACCAAATTTCAATATTATAGTTTATAGTATATATAGAGCGAGCGCACGAAATAAACATAAAAGAAGAAACCAACCGTTATTCAGTCTCAAAGTTGAGAAGGCAATATTTTAAAGCAAAATCGTGAGAATTCCCATCGAAGCGGTTGCGAAACAAAGTTATACTTTTCATGTACATTCAGAATATGAAAAGGAATGTCCAATATGAGTTTGAACCTGTTACGTGCCCTTGCTCTGAGGCTTACAATTGTAGGTATGTTTGTCCCTTGCCGACAATATGGATTTCTAATATGAAGACATAGAGTTCAATTTTTAATTATTTTGCTCTAAAAGATGGGGTTTTCGAAAAATCGCATAAAATTTGTCCATTTTTGTTTAGAAGAAGCATAAGGAATACGAAAATAGAACCATTTTAAATTAATTGGGGCCAAAAATGGTCACTTTTGCCCCTACCCCTTTCCCTTTGCATACAGTGGCCTAAGTCGGCTACGAAATATATACAGCTGTCCTCCTTTTGCCGGACGGGTAAGAGAGGTTCGTTATTATGTCTTATCCACTAGATATGCCTTAAATCTGAACTTCATATCAGCATAAGCCATCATATTATCTACTTTTCTCTGACACTAAAGTAATATAGCATTTTATGATATGGACAGAAGTGTGACATTAAAAGTCATTAGTTATTCGGAGGTGGGTACGTCATGTAGTGTAAGGTGTAACAAGGAACATGTGAGATGTCAAAACAACCACATATCAACTTATCTACTGGATACTGAGTAATCCTCACTAACCATAGGAGTAAAGGAAAATAAAGACTCGTTTTCTTTACTTCAATCTCTATATTGTCCATGTTGGAGTTTCTTTCTGACTTAAATCCTACGTTATAATTGGTCTCACAGTTGCCCAGGAAGAGGAAGCATCTTCTTTATATTAAAAAAACATTCTCAATAACATTCTCTGAATTGAAAAAAACTCAAATCAGAGAATTCAAAGAATTAAATAGAATATTGATTAAGTGTTACCGAGTGTGTTGTTTATATGATATTGTACGAGTGTGCTTTTAAAAGTGTCATTAGCGTGTATTGTGAAAGTTATGCACAATAATCCGGCATTTTCTAAGAGTATGGTTTAAAAAGAAGGCATTCGAACAGAAATATAATTCTCAATGAATTAGTGAAAGTCAAATACGAAACTAAAATGACAATTCGAAAAAAAAAAAACCAAGATACATAGAAAAAAACGAAATTAGGAAAGATGCAAATCCAAGCAAAATAACCAAGAAGTAAAAACGTATATCCAGGGGAGATGAGATGAGTTGCCCGGGAGAGCAAAATGTACTAGTTTTTCGGAAGACGGCGAGAGGGAAATCATTCCCTGTTTCACTTATTTCTATACTATGTCTTTTATTTCACAACCTGGAGACAGTAAATCAAATCAATACAGCTTTTGTCCGTCTATTGACACATTAATTTGACTTTTTTCAACATATTCAAAATCACACTGGGATAAGATTACGCGATTACCTCCCTTAAGGTAATGAATAGGTAAGGTAAATTAATTATGAAGAGATAAAAATATTTCGTGCAAATGGACTATAAGCTCCTGTTGCAAAAAAAAACCCCAAAACCTATTACATCTATGAACATAGATCAAAGAGAAGATCGTGATAAGATGGATCTTTAATTGCGTCTTAAATTATGTCTTATGTCACTTATATACGTATTATGACCATTAGCAGAAAATAATCCTTTTTTATCTATTTGTTGTTTTCTTTAAATTGTTTTTTTTTTTCATAATAAATTGTCGCAGATCAGTGCATGAAAGTCAAAAGTAGAGTTGACTTATTCCCTGGTCACAACCCGCCGTGCGTGCTTTTTGGACATGCGTGTTTGTGGAGGTACGTGTGTACGTTTTTCTGAAGACGAAAGGAAAAAAGTGGCAAGAGTACGAAAGGAGTGCGTCAACGCACGTCGCGCGCACGGTTGTATGGGTGGTTACATGCATCATATGTTGCTAAAAAAGAAAGCGCGGTGTACGTACTTACGACTTGCGTGCAACTTACGTGCAACGTAATTTCTCCGCACGTCTTCTGCGTTATTGTAAGAAAGTCGAATTAGCACGCACTGCTAACGAACGGAGTCCTCACATCCTTGCGTTCAAGGTACGTTGCACGTACTTGCAACGTACTTACAACATGCGTGCCGTACTTCTTGTTGAATTCGTAAACAACACACAGAGAGGACGCAGCAAAAGTGTAATATGCACTAAAACTGCTACGTCCTGTCTGCGTGTTCCCAAATCCGCAAGGAGGCCTTACGGGACACGTACTGACAACGCACGGACACCGTACGGATACCTAAGGTTTGCCTACGTTTTTGCACGTAGAGACGTTGTGATCACCGCTTACATGACTTACGAGTACATGGCTCATTTTAATTACAATAATTCGTTACATCATTCTATTGTTAAAATATGATAACTTGAAGATGCGTTTACATACGGTTATCGAGTAATGGATTGGTCTGCTTTGTAAAATTTCATTTACAAGTAAATTTAGAAAAAGAGATAGATTCATCCATGAAGCATAAGGCAAAATGTTGTAATGGACTTTAGGATACGTTATCAGCTAAATACATTCACGAAAACACCAGGCCTAACAATGTGATACCATCAATCAATAATATATTGTTTCTACTATCAGTTGATTATACATGAGAGATGTTGACACTTGCTTTCGTGTTCTTAATTAATGTATGATTTCTCCTTCCTCTCTTCCCTCTTTTTATCTATCAATCTTTGATGGGATGGAAGGAGAAGATTTCCAATATGACAAATGGAAGTAAAACAAGTGTATTTATTGAACATCAAAGACATAGTCTGGAAATAAATGACAATTCATGGAAGGAGAGAATCACCAACAGAACTGGACTGCACACCCACAGCGAAAAACCAAAACACCAAAACACAATGGGAAAACACCAACAAACGTAACATGAGACATGAGATATACAAGGGACAAGGGAAACTATATACACAAGGGTCTCTGAAGGGAAAAGATACTTAGCTTCTGACTTCAACTTCACTTACAGATACATAGACGATGTGTTGTCCATAAATAATCCAAAATTCGCGGATTTCCTGAGCAGTATCTATCCTTCAGAGCTTGAAGTCAAAGAAACTACAGAGACAAAAAATTCAGCATCCTATTTGGACATAATGTTATCCTACGACACTGATGGACACATGAACACTTCAAACGTGACGACTTCAATTTCAGCATTACAAACTTTCCTTTTCTGAGTAGCAACATTCCTTCATCGCCAGCTTATGGCGTGTTCATATCTCAGTTGATACGCTATGCCAGAGCAAGTACCAAATATACGGATTTTGTTCTGAGAGCTATGCGTCTTTCAGATAAGCTTCTCAGTCAGGGATATGTTTGTGACCGAATAACATCGTCACTGAGGAAGTTCTACGATCGATATGGGGAACTCGTCATACACTATGATGTCCCACTCTCCAGAATAGTGGATGATATACTGTCATAGATTATTTGAACCATCCACCCAAAGATTGTACTCTATGTCTTCCGAAATGGAAGTAACCGGATGTGACAGTTCTACCGAATTGAAGCGGCGGGTGTTGCATGCAAGCAGGAGATGCTTACTCTTCCTGGGCACCTGGTCGCACTCCCATGTCGGGAGTTCGCTTCTTTTCATGTGATGGAGGTTTTTGTTTGTTTGCTTTGGTTCCTGTTTTATCCTGATTTTGTACGCCTTCGGTTTCTGATTTTCTGAATTATCGATTTTGTGCTGTATACAGGGATATGGTCATTATCAATATTTGTCATAAATGAAGCACAATGACAACTCATAAAACATCGAGACCAATGTGCATCCGGTGCCGACTCAGGACTGCCATCTGCAACATTAGTATGAAATGGTATTGTTAATCGGATTACATACGCGCAAACCCTTCCAACGCATATTCGTTGTGTATAATTTTTCCCTCACTGTAAGATTACCACATATACAAGACATCAACGTAACAAACAGATGAATATGTAAAGGAACATATAATACACAAGGGCCTATGAAAAACAGTCCGAGATCTGCTGGCTTGAGCGAGCTAATGCATTCAATCACCCGAGAAGTCCGATAAAACAATAGCCAAAGTAAAAAGTAATTCCGACTTTTTTAGTATCTTTTCAGAGAAGTGAAGATCTGACGTCAGTTGTATACGTTTGCTTACTTTCACAAAGTTTTGTTTTAATTCTCTGTGACTACATTTTTTACGTACTCTAAAAGTAAAGGGTATCTGCCGTCTTTATCTGGCTTTCCTCTATTTCAAATTGGGCATAAGAGCATATTGTGCACTTTAATTATTACCGTAAAATATAAATTCATTTGAAAGTTAAACGTCTTCAAATTGAATAGCATCATTTAAGAAGAGATAAATTGGCCGCATGGACCAGACATGCACGTTTCGGGTACTTAACCCTCGTCAGTGATCCTCAAATCTAAACAATGTAATATGCCAAAAAAGTATGAAAGTTACTATGTCGAAAAATCGCACCGAAAGACGTAGCAGGATGGGTGGGATATGATGCTACAGGACCCACGTTTTAGAAATTTCAAGAAATTTTCAAAATATAAATTTTAGAATGCGTTGACGAAACGATCAACCGAAATTGATCGAACTTGGCTACAAGTGCCCTCGGGGACTCTTGGTCCACCAGCAGTGACACTCACCAAGTGGTATAAATGTTAAACGTCTTCAAATTGAATTTATTAGCATCATTTAAGAACAGATAAATTGGCAGCATGGACCAGACATGCACGTTTCGGGTACTTAACCCTCGTCAGTGATCCTCAAATCCAAACAATGTAATATGCCAAAAAAGTATGAAAGTTACTATGTCGAAAAAGCGTACCGAAAGACATAGCATATAGACTCGAATCGCTGCTATTGAACTAGTGGTCTCCGAGGATATCGTACATCATTTTTTATGGTCTTTCTGCACTAACTTGGAATACATTTCATTGTTTGCTACTAAATTTGGTAAAATATTATAAATCTAAATGGTATACAATTAGGTCATTTTTAGGTCAAATCTAAAATTTCAATTTACAGAAATTCACTAGGCCATACCTTATCATCCGTATGACAAATGTACGTCTCTCTGGACTTTCGTTTGTTAGGACTGAACGGATTCTTGCGTAACAAATCAATAGATTGAAAAAAAAATTCCAACATTATGATAGAATTTATGTTTGTCCACTCTAGTGCCAATGCTAATATTGTTATGTTACATAAAATTGCCGCACTGATTATGTAATTGGTAGATTAAATTATGCTTTTCCCAGTACATCAGAAACTCTAAGCAATATACATGATCAGGCTCTTTGCTTATCCTCCTCCCAATTAATTATTTGTATGTTTATTTCCCTATATATTTTCATTTCGAAATGAAACCTGTTTTTGAGGAACATTTTCAATTGGGAAGCAATTCGATTTGGAAGCAAAGATTGTACCATTGGAAAAAATAGAAACCTTAAACCAGCTTCTTTTCAAATTCAGATCTATACAAGCAACAGAGTACATTACTTTGGGTATTGCACAACCTGCCTTTTATGGTGATATGATAAACAAAATGAGAAGGATGAAAGGTAGACAGTATAACCATCGAAAATGCGTCAGAATCATCAAACGCCTTTTATACCGCGGATAATGCTACCAGACGGACACTGGGCTTGGTACTTGTCCAATCTACAGCCTTGTACCAGCGCATTCTTAAGACTTGTACTCTAACTGACTGTGACGACGGGACTTCATGATGGGCCCTTGCAAACCTCCTTGGAGAAGACAGGGCCCGACAACCTGTCCTCTCTGAATCTCAGTCGGACTCCTCGGGTGATAACATACATGAGCTCGCTACAGCCGGCAGAGCACGGACTGTATTACGTATGCCCTCTTTTTGCATTCAATTACATATTCATCTGTGTTAATTGGGCTCCTGTATTTTGCTGTCTTCTTTGTGTGGTCACCTAACAGTGAGGAGGCTGTTTTACACTATAATTGTGCGTTCCTCGAGACCTTTTGTAACAGGAAAAGTGGGAGGGTTGCGCGCACGTAATCCGGATAAAAACGCCATTTGCTACATGTTTTGCAAATGGCCGTCCAAAGTCGACACCGGTTGCCCATTGGTCTTTTTAGTTTATGTGTAGCTTTTTGTGTTTGATGTTTCTATGTCGTATGTCTCTTTTTCGTCTCTTAGTGTGCTCGTCTTTGTGTTTTCGCATCGGGTGTTTTGCTGTTTGTGCTGCAACGGAGTCTGGTTGGAGATTCCCTCCCTTCTTAAAATTCTTGCTCAATTATAAAATTTATAAATTCATATTTGCTTCTTTGTAATCAGTACACATAAAAGTAAAACACAGAAACCGAAATAAGATTTTTAAAAAATATATTTGATTGGAAAGCAAAACCTTGAAAAGTAGATGGAGATCCCAAGCAACTAAAACAGTGAGTAACTTACTCAATTTTGATGAGAGGATGAGAGTCGAGAGAAGGAGACTGCAATTACACACCAAAGAAAGTTACAGGACAACATTGTCGATATGAACGATCTCCATTGAGGTCAAATAAACATGTAATTAGTGTGCGAATTTATTTTCAAAGCGAATTCGCTTGCTAACTTTAGGTTTCTGATGGCGAAATACTAGTAATGAGTAAAGAAAATGGAAATCGACAATTTTGAAAAAGGATAAATATTTCAGACTATACTAAAAAGAAATTATTTCTTTTTTATTCAGACTCATATTCTTTCCTCTATGAATTCAATTTTGGTAGAGGCTTTTGTAATATGTGCTTATTTCCTAGAGTCGTTAATTATCGAATTTACGAATAAAACCATTTCCTCTTTCAAGACATATCGGAACGAATAAGATCTGAACGAAAAAGAACCAACAAAACAACTGGCTCCAAATACGTCTCGGTGCAAATAAAACATAATGTCTCAGTTTTCATATGTGTTACATTTGCATGGGTTATGTCTTTAGATATCACGTGCACAAGTATGCGTTAAATGTTTTGATGTGAGATAAAGTTATGTTTTAAATGTTCTAAATCATAGTTCTTGACTGAAATGTGTACTGAGATAATTAAGTGTTACATATAATTCTCATAAAAAAAATATGTATTACGTAAATGTATTGTTTCTCCAATTATTTATACATAAGGAGGAGTTCCAACTATCCATTATGATATGAATTATTCAGGATGTAATGTAGAAAATATAAAGAAAGTGACATTATCATAATTATTTTCCTTACTTTTTCTCTCCATTATTTCTTTTTATTTGAAAAATTATTATCAAGATATGATGCTAAATTAATCTGAATAACTGCATGTAGAAATGCTTGGGCAAACTTTGGATCTTCATTCTCTAAAGGATGATAAACATGCATTATAATTCCTACATGTAGTACCGTAGAGTAGCATTATTTTGATTCTCAACGAATAACAACGAATTTTACTTTTTCAGTCTTTTAGTCTTGAAAACAACTTTTCCCTCGTCAAAGAGGATAAGATATTTCTGTACAAAAAGCTTTTTTCAACTTCATGACAATTTATTTATCGTTCAATTTTTTTCAATGCTTTCTACATTACATAATTGAGTAAAATATTTTTTTTAAATGCATTAATGACAACTTCGAATAAATCTTTAATCCTAGGCATACATTTTTGAATTATATATTTGCTCGATATCGTAGGGCAAATTTTAATGTCTGTTCATTCCATATATTGATTCCAAAATGCATGTATTGATTGATAATTTTTCCTCAAATTTTATTTTGATCATATTTCTTTTCAAAGGATTTCCTTAATATATACAATGTAATATTATGTTTATCTAAATGAAGAATATTTTCCCTTCTCTTTGCCAAGGACATCTACATGCCATTGCTCAAAATAAGTCATGGAAGTATATAAGCATTGAAAAACTAGCATTCAATGAAACAGTTACTCTCTATTTTGATTAATTACCTTTAACATCCTTCTTGATATGAGAGCTCCATAAAAGATAAAAGAACATTCATCCTATTTGCAACTTAATCCAAGTTCTAGCGTATTTGTTAGGTATTTCTGCGAGTATAAGTCGGGTATTCCAAAGTCACACTTTACATTTCCTTCACAGAGAGTATTGCGAGTATTTGCTTAGACATTCAGTTTCCTGGATGGCATGTAATAAACTGGCAGTGTGTAGGGTGCCCTCAGATCGTCACTACAGTTGATGGCGCATATGCCAAATTATACTGTAAGGACTACAAAGAGATGATTAAAAACAGATACTGCTACTTAGTTCCCATTCTATCCCTATCCCTCTGTGTTACATTCCGGCGCTCTGCCCAATGCCAGACGATCTGTGCTGCTGTCCAATGTTATTGTATGAAGACTAATAATCTCTCTGATAACTAATGATCCCTCATAAAAAAACAATACACATGTTATATAATATAAGAGAAAAAATGTCTTTAAACGAATATAGGGGGTGATAAATAATTCATTGCAGATATACATTTGGGTATAAGATATATTTGATAACTTTGTATGTTATCTATGGATGACAGACAACACGGAATCTAATGTTGTAATTACTTTAGGCAATGCATGTTCGATACGATAACATAATACCATAATGAAATAGTAACAAGTATATTACATTGACAAATGATGATTAACAAGCTTTTCTGAACATGTAAGGACAACGTTTTATCTAAAGGAAAAATGAATTCATAATCTTGTCAAAGTATCATTTCATGTCGTGTCAGAAAATTTGGTGTTGCTGGTCATAAATCTTCTTGAAGACAAGACTTTATTAAAATATTTTGCTAACATTCAAAGTTAAAACCTACATTTGATACTAGATTTTTTTCAATTTTGGAATAACATTAATACTTGTATAATACTGAAAACATATGTTAATGTAAAAATGAAAACAAAAATCTTGTCTATAAGTATTTCGTAACGATGATTATGAACAAAAACGGCTGATTTAAAGTACTACAAGAATACATGAAAGAAAGGAGGGGACATGGTTGCTGGAAATAAACCGGAACACCCAAACACAAGTTCAAAAAGAGACACCAAAGCGACAAGAAAGACCACATACCAAAAAACAAAATGAGATCAAAACATAGAATACAAATGACTACAAAAATGAGTGAATAAAAGGACTCAGTTGCATCAGCATACACCAACACAGAGTGGACGAGTACAAGAACAAACACCAAAGGTACCACACACCAAATGGACCACATACAAAAAGCGCCATACACCAAAGGGACCGCACACCAAATGGACCATATATCAAAGGTACAACACACCAAAGGGACCGCACACCAAATGGACCACATATCAAAGGCACCACACACCAAAGTTGCCACACACCAAATTGTCCACATACCAAAGGCACCATACACCAAAGGTACCACACCAAAGGAACCGCACACCAAATGATCCACACACCAAAGGCGCTACACACCAAAGGGACCACACACCAAATGGACTACACACCAAATGCACCACATACCAAAGGCGCCACACGTCAAAGGTGCCACACATCAAAGTCGCCACACACCAAATGGACCACATACCAAAGGCGCAACACACCAAAGGTTCCACACACCAAAGGGACCGCACACAAAATGGACCACATACCAAATGGACCACACACCAAAGGCGCCACACGCCAAAGGGACCGCATACCAAATGGACCACACACCAAATGGACCACACACCAAAAGGCGACTTTAATACATTACACACACTTTACTTCATAAAACTAAAACTAAATGGACCAATGGGCAACAATTGACTTATTGTGACTGAAAATATCGCAGAGTCTTTATTTTATGTCAGTTTAAACTTTAAGCTACTGCTCAGTAAATAACAACTAGCCTACATCGGGGATTGATGGTCTGATTACTCAGGTGAAATCTCCCTTCGTTGCGTCCGTAGCATCAAAATTTTGTCTGGAACGGAGACATTTTTCACATGTAATGTGATTTGAAGTGAAAAATGTCATCTTGTCTTGCCAAACCAGTCTTAACAAAATAATTACATTTCAGACATGCATTGGTGAATAGTGCGAGCTAAAAGCATAAACCTTGAATTAAAAGACATTACATTTATCAAGTCCTCTTTAGGAAACACACTCGAGGATTCGATTCACGAATAAGTACGTTTATTTACAATTACTTGAAGAGTAAAAGAGTGTGCTTTTATATTCGTCTGTCTCTTTGTACGCACGTCAGTGTATTCATCACACATCATGTCTGGATTATAAGTCTTCGAACGTATCTTTTATATGACGTATCTTTTATATGACCAATCACATCATTCTGTCGTTAAATTTATACATGACCTTGACCGATAGGTTTTACATCACTTCGACCCATCGTAGGGAAAATAAAACTCGACTCAGATACAGGGAGATTTATTTTCAAACCTCATTCTCTGGTTCACTGTTCGCTTTTCTGAATAAAATTCTGATTAAAGGGGAACTAAAATATCAGAATTTGGTTCACAAATGTCTGACAAATGATAAGAAAGTTCAAATATCTAGAAACAATGGCTGATTTTCCAGTTACTGTAGATTCATTGGGTGGACAGACATAATAAAATTTGGCGATATTTTCATTGAAACGTCACAATAGAAAAAAGTCAATGCGATCAAATATGACATCACAATTCAACATTTTGCCAAATGATGTGATGTCTGGTGTCTATACATCTAAAACCAAGGTTTAAAACGGTCATTAAACGGTCATTAATGTTTTCTAGAAAATGGACTATTATTCCAATATAAGTGGCTCCTTTGAATCATAATTATTACTCTGTTTTTACGTTCGCCGTCAAATTAATTTCGTATTAAACATTATTTCATACTGTTCTGGTACTTTGAACTTTTGGTTTTACAAGATCATGCAGTCTGTCTTTACCCTATTCACCAATAATACTGGTTTCGAGCAAGAAGTGTTCGTTAATTACAATTGTTCTTATTGTAGCTTTCCTTTTCGTGTAATTACTACCCCTTTAGAGAATATCTTTCTCTTCATTGTTACAAAATTCATGAATTCCGACCTCATTTTCATTACCTCCAGCTGTATCATTGGACAATACATGCATAATGCATGGTGCACGTGTTACCAGATACCAAAATCAATTAAAGACCAAACTGACAATTTTATGACCATCCTTTACACGGAAAAATGTCTATGAGAATGTTGAATGATTATATTTCTTTCTTTTTCGACAAAATTAACTACATGTATGACTCAAAAATACAAATTTCAACTATCATGAACATGTTCTTAATTTTTTCTATCAATTTGAAGAATTTCATCTAAAATGTAATATGCGAAAGTAGTATATTTTGTATTGGTTATTGTATTTACATACAAAAACAGTCGATACACAATGAATTAAAGATGCATTTTCATTCCACTGGAGTTAATTTCTTTTGTAGTAAGGTTCAATAAAAAAACCCGTGGGAAAAATATTTCTGATGTTGCAAATGTGATCTCTAGGTATTTGATTCGATAAAGTACAAAGCCTCATTTCTCTTGGCAATAGTGAAACATTATCACAATACGTCATTAAGCACGCTTCAAATAAAATGAAACGTCTTAATGAGATATTTTTAAGCTGACAGATAAGTCTAGTGTCATAAAGCTTTGTACTGTCAAAATTGAATAATCCTTTGTCAAAAGTGAAAAATAGTGAATACGAGTGTTCATTCAATTATTTCGAAATAAATTTGGATTTCATGCAAAACAATGGGTGACTTTAAAGTTGATTTTTAAAAAAGAAATAGGGATGAATAATCATACAAAAATAAGGATGAAGAATCTGCAAGGTTAAAAGTGTGTATCCAAATTAATACCCATAGTAGCACACTTACTTTTACCATACTTACAACAATACAGTAAAAGAAAGAGAACGAACGAATACAACACAAAAGCTTACAGCAAAATATGCATAAGTTGCTGACAAATAAAACTGAAAGGTCGGAGCAGATGTTAAACGTCTTCAAATTGAATAGCATTTTAAAAGAACAGATAAATTTGCAGCATGAATCAGACATGCACGTTTCGGGTACGTGACCCTTGTCAGTGATCCTCAATCTAAACAATGTAATTTGGCCAAAGCTAGAAATTAAATCCATAAAACATTCTATTTAAACAATTAACATTCACGAAAACAAGACTAACTAAGGATCAAATTGCATTCAGAGCCGACAATAGACTATCATTAATAGAAATGTGTGTGGTCATCAGGATGGCATGCGCACATTCAGCTTTATTATACAGAGTTCGCCATAGATGAAACATAATCACGGCTTATATTTGAAATTCATGTTGCAAGAAAGAGGATAAGACGAATGGGCGCAATAGTTATTATCATACAATTATATAAACTTGAAAGAAAAAACTGTTACAGTAAATTGACACCAAATGCTTTCGGCATTCAACCAACAGTCCTGCTATCCTGGCTGAAGTGACCCCATCTCAAAACACCAAACATGTCTGACAAATTTCTGATCTCATATTTTCATTAGTATGATCTTATCAAATTATTTTTGTGTAAAAGTAATTGAAGCGATCCCTTCCTTATGTCTGAAAACATCTACAGGACACTTAAAACCTCTCGAATGTTCATTTAAAAAAATATACTAACAACTTCAATCCTATTTCATTCATTTTCAAAATTACCTTACCTATTCTTTTTCGTTTTTCGTATGTGAATGTTCGAATTGATCCTATCATTGCAATGCCTTGGTATATATGTAAATCTTTTCATTCTCTGGCTATTGTAAAGAGAACATGTACTTGTTGATGATTACCCTTTACTTTCCTTTCGATGCATCGAGTGTTTATATTTCTCAAGTATCATTGTGCTTTAACAGAAGCGGTTCTATAAAGACTTGTAAAATTGTTTCCTTGTTTTGAAGCTGTGAAAGCCAATTTGATCCTATCCGTTTCTGTCAACTTTTTGCACCAGACTTCGTGAGAGCATTTTTTATGTCACACTTAGACGGATGCTTCATAACAAGTCACCGATGGATGATAAGAATTCATTGAATGTGCAGCTTACTCCGAAAGAAAGACCGAAATTACCAATGGGACTTTAGATAACACCAGGTTTCTCCTTATTACGGTAACCACACGAAAGCATAAAACATTAAATTCACTAACAAGTCCATATACATGTACATTTATTCTTTATTTCTTATCTTTAAACAAATTATGTTTTGTAGAAGTGCTATATGGTCGTCTGGCAAATGATTTTTGCACTTTTCTGCAAATCATTATTTGATTAACATTTTCCTTGTTTGAACCATAGACAGATCGAAAATATGACAGATATTTGATGTATCTTTGTTCATAGAGATAATACAGCCTTTACATCTTCATGAAAGGAGGACATCTCCAAAAGGTATCGGTATCAACAACAAAGCACCAAAACACCCAAATGAGAAAGCACAGAGAGGAAAAGCATAAAAGACATCAAAGGGACAAGAGAGATTTAACACTATACATCAAAGACGCAATCAAAACAGTGACTGCATATAAACCAACAGGCGCAACTTAGGTAATATGTTATGTTCAGACTAAAACAGGATAATTACATTTTATAAACGTAAGTGGATTTCTTTAAGTTCGTCTCCCTTTTCATGTCGCCTGCAACGCAGGTTGGCATATAGGGATAAATTTGTCAGTCTGTCTGACTGTCTGTCCGTCTATCTGGTAGTCATACTTTCACATATTTGGCTATTACTTACTTTATATACAGCAGACATCTTTCAAACTTGCAAGGATGGTAAAGCATGATGAGACTCACCACCAAATATAGGTCAAGGTCACTTTCAAGGTCAAGGTCATGTATTTAAGGCCAAACATGCAAAGGCGACTTTCCTGTTCCTGAACAGTTCTATTTTTAATAGTACAACTTACCTTCAGGGCAATCCTTCAAAAGAGACATTGAATGTTCATTGGTCTATTCATATACGTGATGTCTTCAGTGCTCAGTGTTTTTTCTGTGGTGACTTTCACAGGAGCTGATGTTTCCTTTGTGAAATATTTAGAGTAGATAACATGTATGAGATGCGTATTTGGAACAGAAAGAAGTAAAATAAGAAAGTTTGATAACATTTTGAAATTACAGTTTGTCCTAAAATTTGTTGCTGCACAATGTGGCAGAATAACACAAATCACATACAGTCACGGAAAATATCACGTGCACGATGTATTTTTTGAAACTACATTTTGGTCCATCGAAATAATTTGAGAAGCAAGATCTCCTTCGCAAATGAAAATTACCATGCTTAAATAAAAATTTAGCTTTCTGTTGCTGCAATCCTTCGTTTAATACTTAGTTATGGTTCTCATTTTAACCAATATAGATCTTTTTTATTTCTTTTTTTTTTTCATTTTTTAACGTATAATCTGTTTATCTTCTATGTTTCTGATGAAAGACATGTTTAACAATCCTTTTTTTTCTAAATAGAACTTAATCCGACTTCCCCTGCTGATTGAGTAATAACGAATCATTAATATGTTTGAATTCTATCGATATTTTGATCCTTTTTAGATGCAAAATGTTCCTCCTATTCTTTTTTGTCATTGTAGAAATCCTATGGGAACCAGAAGTTGTCAATAAAGAAATAAATTGATATCTGAAAATTAGCCTGACTCATCGTAAGCAATAGAAATTTAAGTTCTAATTAAGAATTTTTCGCTGCATATTGCGACTGACATTCCTATAATGTTTGTGCGTCATTGTCGTTTTCCCTTTAGTTCAGCTAATTTTCACACAGTTATTCCAGTGGGAATCCATTGTTTTTTTTTTGTCAATTAGTGCTTACTAGAACATGCATCGTAAATGAGCCTAGGATATTTTAAAGAACGTAATAAAAGTCTTACATGTTCCATATGAAGGAAGGGATTATCTTTATTAACGCAATAAAATGTTGTATGTTCTTTATCCGAATTAGATGACGTAAAGAAAAAAACCTCAGGTCGTTTTCCAGCTTTTTGTTTCATCTAGTCTGGACTATGAGTACATACATGTAGTCAATTTTCATAGGAAAAAAAGGGAATGATTTTCAATTTTCATAGGAAATATCTATCGAAAGGAGTTCAGCATAAAAAGAAAAATTGACTGTATCTGAACTGTATCTGAAAAATTGACTGTATCTTTGGTAACAGATAGTGTAATGGATACAAAAATGAATATATTTTAGGACAACTTTTACCAAATTGTTTTGAGGTCCCTTGAATATATTCTTACTTTTATTGATACAGTTTTGAAATGAGCTTCATTGAACAATGGTCTTTTTGCTTTATGTGTAGACTTTTAAGTTTTGATGTTTTGGTGTCGTCTTTGATGTATTGTATTCCTTGTCCTTTCGAGTTCCCTTGTTTCATTTTGATATCAAATTTCTTTGAAATGTATATCAGCATATGCATTTTACTATAATTTTGTTTCATTATACCCTTTGTAACCAGACAAGAGTAAGGACTTTATGCCTATATAGAGGATAATCACACAATTTCTAATGTACATGTAAGAAATGACCGTACTGTATGAGTTGCAAATTGATGTAGTCGGTTTAATGTGGTCTCCTTGATGTTTCATTTTCAAACACGTCTTTCCCTTGTATATAACATGATTTTCTTAGATTTTACATACTGTATCTTAGTTGGTCTTTGTAAGTAGGATCGTTTTACATTGTTTCTTTTGTAGGATTGTCTTTTCTTTTATTCATTATGTATATATGTTTTTTATAGTGAACCTTGCTGTGGAATCCTGGCATATCTTCGTTCTTTTGTTTTTAGATCTATTAGTAATTATCATCAATAGCGAACACTTATATGAATGGCATCTCTAACCGCAGAGGGCATATGTTTATGGCAGAAGTCATTGACTGGAATGCTTTTCTCCGTGTCAGTCAATCGAATGACTTATTCAAGCATGCGGTAACAATAAGTGAATTTGAGGGGAAAAAAGTGTCCACACTCTGCGCTCAGAGAGCAGCCATCTGGACAGAAATCCATATACTGTGCACCAGACAGGCATGTTTAGGATTACGAATTACAATCGGTGATTCAATGTAACTGAGCTATGTTATCTTCGATTATTTTAATTGGTGAACTTTTGATTTTTCAGCTAAATTTGATGAAATATGATTTTTAGACAATTTTGACTAATCGATTTTTGATGCCTCATCATTCTGTTGAAAATTTTAAGAAAAAATAACGTTTTCCCATTGAGTTCAATGTAAACAGTAAGGGCCCATAACTCTTAAAGTAACCATTTTTCAATATCCAAATTGGTAAAAAATTTTCTAATAATTTTCACATTATGACTATGATGTGATTTTTAGTCTCAGGATTCCATGAATAGGTGACAAAATTACTTCTTATTACCAATTGAATACCTCAAGTCAAACAACACAACTGAAATAATATGAAAAGGAGTGAAAGTGTATCCCCAATGGAGAGGAGCTCGGCTGTCCAAGGAGAAAATCTTGTTCATGTTCATATCCAAATATATTTTGATATTTACGGTACAAATGGTTTTGTTTCTCCATTTTGGTAGCCAATGCCAGTCCCCAAAAAAAACTTATGTTACTTGTCTTAGTGTCTTAGTGTTGCCTTATAAGTCACGCATCGGCTTTTCGTTATTGGCAAGACATTTTGTCTTAATTGTTTACAGTTTGATATCTTTGTTCTCCTCTTACCAATTGTTGTAATAGGGACTTGCTGAGCGGATAAATATGTTGTAAGAGTAAATCTTGTTCTCAACAAATTGTCATAAGAACCGTTTCCCAACACATAAATACGAACTCCTTGCAATTTCTTTTACCCTATCATTGACTAATTATAATACAAATGTCATCACTGAGACAGAAATGTTCGAACTCTCACTCTGTATCCTATCTCGAATAACCAACCATTCATTCCAGTCACACAGCTTGTACACAGACAAATTCATTATGTTTCCTCGTCAAGTTATAAAACCTCAGCTCTCCAAAAATAAACAATGTGTTCTGAAGCCAAAACGATATGTTGATGCAATAACAGACATATGTTTAAGTAGTTAACTAATCTTGTTAGTTACATCATCACGATATCGTTGTCCCTAATGTGATGATTTCTACAGTAATGTAAAGGTGTAATGATTCACCAGACCCCACCAACGATAGAGCCATTCTTTAGGCTAAGCACAATTACATTACGTTATGACAGTTGTATAGGTAATTGGTAGAATAACGAGTTCTCGATATGTTATAAAATGTAGATTAGAGTCAAGGCAGTGCTGCCCTAATACCAAGTGTATGACACATTTTTGTCAGATCCCTTTGCTTCTTTTGAAAGTTCATTTTCAGTTGAGAGATGCATTCGTTTATTTGCTTAATGACTTTTGCAATAAAAATGATTTAGTTTTTTATTTCTTTTTTTTTTTGCTATTTTATTTCATTATCAAATTCTGGAGATTTCAGTTTTTAAAAATGTTTTAACTTTACAAAATATACGGAGGATATCTTTCACCTAATTTGACAGTGTTTCTGCACTGTCTTGCTTTTTATAAACATTAAAGAAGTACCTATCAGTTATTCAGTCTCAAAGTCGAGAAGGCAAGGCAAAATCATAAGAATTTCTATAGGAACTGTTGTGAACCTCGGAATGAATAACATTCCGAAGTGAACTATTTAATTCCCTGTCACTGGATATGATTATAATACTAATTATACTTGAATTCTAGATTGTACTTAGAATTTCATAGAATTTCACTTTTCACATATTTACTATTTGTATTTCCTCTTTTTCGGCCTCGTGTATCACTGATGGGACATAATTTGTTGAAATGCGCAAATGGTGCACTGAAAGTACTACCATAGAGTATATATTTCAGCCTTTAACATGAGTATCATAGATATGTATATTGTATTAGAAATTGTCAATATTGAAATATATATTCTATGGTACCAATTTTTTTGTACTAAGAATGAATCGAATTCTTTTTTTTTTTCAAACTGCTGCATTCAAGAGCTTAAAGTTTTTCTTTTTTATACTTTTAATGATTCGTTAAGAAAGACATGGTATCCTGAACATGGTACATGTATACATATCGGGCACCTGATATGATCTCCATTTTGATTTCACTGATATACCTTTGGATATTGTTTTAATGTTTTTATTGTTTTTATGACCATTGATTGTGTTTTTTTCTAATTCTGACTTTAACTAGTACTTACTGATGGACATTTTGACTTATTTCAAAAAAAAATTCTCAATGCAATTACTTCCTGCACCAGATAATCTCCAATATAGTGCATTATTCTTAATGCCATCCTATTTCATGCGGATTAAATGGGAC
This sequence comes from Pinctada fucata, assembly GCA_028142955.1. Lineage (NCBI taxonomy): Eukaryota > Metazoa > Mollusca > Bivalvia > Pterioida > Pteriidae > Pinctada > Pinctada fucata. The sequence goes on along the minus strand of AP027104.1, from coordinate 57,832,158 downwards.
GCATGCAAATAGAAAAACCATTAAGATTTACAAACAAGGGCTAAAAGATCCGTTTATGTCTACATGTATATGGCAAGCATGTAATACTTTCAAAGCGCTGATTACGACGTCACACTCTGTAACAAAGATCAAGTGTACAAGTAGATAATTGACAAAATACAGAATCCGATACTAATGGACTGGTGGACAGTTTTGCAATTTCTTGATATTGAAATGGAAACATAATAAGAAGATCAGAGATATATAAATATACCAACTATTAATGAATATGTGTTTTACTTGATCGAACGAGATCGCCTATTTTAACTTCCTGATAAATACTTGACAGAAATCGGCTATCAAAATCTCAGAAAATAATGAGGAATCAATAAAAACCAAGTAAGTACGGCAAACATCTCTGTCCTGGTCGCTGTATTACGTAACAGTGAATGATCACTTCTTATTTTGAATCTACATTAATCTGGAAAGGCTTCTTTCATTCCTACTTAAGAAGCAAAAGGATAGATCGACGAAAAACTCTTTAGAACAATGTGCACCGAAGCCTTCTCGTCGTTTTAATATTTACTGTACGATCTTTGATAGCTAGAATCAAGGTCTTTAACAGAGTTTTACATGCAAAAGCATTTCACTTGACGCACAAGAATCATGGAAGTTTCATTCTTTATATAGCAAAAGATCGTTATGCAATCAAGATACAATATTTTGTTCTGAGTTCATCAGTTGTAAATCAGTAAGACATTCAATAAGTCTTTGAAAAAAGACACAATGCAAGACTGAGGATCAGTACCGAAACGTGCATGTTTGGCCCATGCTGCAAATATGTTAATCACTTAAGAAATAGGTAGGGCGTCATGATAAATTTATCAAAATCCAGATGGTAATATAAATTCTCCATAACAACCATCTGAATAACATTCATTTCTTATATTTACATTCCTCATTTGTCGTTTTTATCAGTAAAAATATGCCTTTCCAGTTTGAATTTCCCGCTGTCTTTGAGAGCGTTACTAGGAAGGCGTAACTAAGGAAGCGGCTAACTGTGTCAAGAAGTAGTGCCATTATGCGAGACGTAATTTCACTAATGAGTTTTCAGAAATTTCGCATTATATTTTCAAGAAAATGTTTTCTTAACAAACGAGTCTTACGATGTAAACTATTTCCTCATTCGTCTCCATTCGTCAATTTCTCCGCGTGCATGCATATCGAAGGTGTTATGTGATTCGGTTTCAAAAATGGTTCGCCAGGTGATCGTAGTTTACAGGCGCCAGTCTCTCAAAAGTTAGACCTACAAGGTTAGTGACTGAATTCCGAGGTGACAAAATCTTGTCATTGAGTTAAAAGTGCCTTCAAATAATATTCCGATTCTCATCGGTGGTTTCTAAGGAAGATACGAGGAGACGAGAGACGTAAACATCGACAGTTTCACTTTGTCCCAGATTCCGTCACACGTACATGTATGCATTCGCGGCACTCGTGCACAGGAGCTAAAAGAAATTTTGTTACAACTTCTTACATAAGTTAAACGCAGTGTTAAATGTAACATCTTCGAGTACATTGTTACAGGCGTTTACAGTAAGTACATACAGAAATCGAGTTTGTATCTGCACAGCATTGAATCAAACGTGGTTGTTTGGAAATTGAGATTTGTAATGATCCGTTTGATTTGATGTTTAAAGGACTGTTTTGACCTGGCCTGTGCATTTAGAATATTCAGCGTCTTAGAATAAAACTTCTCTACAGGGCTCATGCATAGCTGAAAAGAAGTTCGCCATTCTGATTTCAGGTTTTTCATAACGCAGAAAAAGAAAAATTATTTTCGAATATTATGTTGTATTTCGATTTAGGAACAAGACAAAAATGAATACTGGACTACAGCTTTTGATTACTATTTGGTGTTTCTTTAAAAAATCTTTGTATTATACTTTATTTTATCAATCATCAATGATCTTTTCAAAATTTTGATGCCTTAGCAACCGACATGGGGGCTGCCATTTTGTTTATAAATACGATTTTTTTTGTATTACGACGCAAGCCATTTGATTAGTCCAGCAGATGGTAATATACTTTTGCAGATGGTAATTTATGGGCAAATATCAACCATCTGCTTAACATTGCAGCCTATAGGGAGTAAAATTCAGAATGTAAATATATACATTTATCCTTCTATGTGCGATTTTTTTGTGTCCATTCTTTCTTCTTTTTATAGACTTATATTGATATTAAATTTGTGCGACGCCGCACTTATTCATTTCGGTGACGCAAATTATGACGTACGTTGGTTTTACAATGGAATTATCTGGAGATTCTTTAAATTGATTTTGTAATTCATGCTTCATTGATTAAATGTGAATTTAGTTTAATGTCTCCATCTGTCTGTTGACGTGACGGTTTTCGTGTTTTCACAACCATAAGTAAAGTCTCATGTATATGACTGTTCCGCTGTGAACACTGTAACGTCGCCATGTCGGGATATCTTCCTAATCTACCACCCATACAGGTTGAATATCCTGTATAACATCTCTGTATACCAATGTTATAACTATGGTGAAAAGAATAGATCTGGTTCTCTATATAAGTCCTATACAGAATACCACCAAAAAAATCATTCAAACACCAAACATTAAAACCATGCATGAACCAGACATGCACGTTACGGGTACTTCACATTCATCAGTGATCCTCAATCTAAACAATGTTCGGTAATTTGTGCGGGCCTCAAACTGTCCAATATCTTTAAGAATGAATTGTTTTCGGCGTATATCTAATACCCAAACAATGTAATATGGCCAAGGGGTGTGAAAGATATTATGTCCAAAATGTACCGAAAGACGTAGCAGGATGGGTGGGATATTATGCTGTTAGACCCATGTTTTAAAAATTTCAAGTAATTTTGACCACAGAAATATTCGAATGTGTCGAAGAAACGACCAACCGAAGTTCATCGAACTTGGCTACATGTGCCCTCGAGAACTTCTTGTCCACCAGCAGTGACACTAACCAAGTAGTATTAAACGTCTTCAAATTCAATAGCATCATTTAAGAACAGATCGATTTGAAGTATGGACCAGACATGCACGGTAAGCTGTATATAAAATATAAATTATGTTGTCTACATAACAAGACTAGTAAAGATCACGGCAATGAAATATGAAACATGGCTAGCAATGAACACTTTTCGGGCCTGTGAGCTGCTGGAAATGACCCCGGAAGACATTTAAAAAAATATGTATCCTTGCAGAAAAAGGTGTGTTAATGCGATGACGGATGAGCCCGAGAGTCAGGATCCCCCTGGAATTTGCAAAATATAAAGATATATTTTCCCGTTTTCGCGTACATTCTTTTTTCAAAACCGTATGCGGGAACATCCCCCGGTGGTTTGGACCTCTCTCCTGGAAAAAATCGACATCCGCTTATTGGACGATGTCTGTTTCTGCTGATTCATTTTACCACTGGGTATCATAAAGCAGTTTAAAATTTCACGTTTCTTTTTTTTTTTATTGCATGTATGATTTTTTTTTCCACGAATTAAAAAAAATCATGCACTTTTATGTTGCGGTCACTCTTTGTGAAGTCTACAGCTGGTAGTATCAGACACATTTTACTTCTAATTGGAATATATTCTAACTTCCGTGTTGACAATATCTGTATGTCTCCTGATTATCTCCCTTAACAAGTGTCATTATATCGAGGAAATCATTTGACTTGATTTAGTTTTCTTCAGACAGAAACCCGACTTAATCAAATGTTCTTGTCTAGATAAATTCTCTTGCTATTTCATAAAGATATCACCGAACTCATTAACGGCTCAATGAGTCTGATATGATTATATTATTATTAATGAGCATAAATAAACCCGAATCTTTTATTCTCGTCTGGATATTATCTGTAAGTGAAAAAAAATCAAGAATTTGTGACTTTTTTTAGTTTGGCACAAATCAACTCGCACGATTTACAGGTCAGTAACAATTTTGCATCTAATTATATCGAACACTACATTTGTACGTCCGTTTTGTACTATACATCATGTATGAAAAATTATCAAAATTTTCTCGTCGAAACTCGTCTTCTCCAACTGGAAAATGTAAAATTTATTTCTTTACAAAGAATCCATTTTGTGATGTAGTTGTTGTGCAGTTTTGTTATACGCTGTAGTTTAAGATGCTTATCTAATGTCCATTGTTTGTTGGAACCCTGCGTATGTGATCCGCTGTTTTTATGGAGATTTTTTCCATACTGTAAACGTTGTTATTTTCGCTGGGGAAAATTGTCGCAAAATATCAATAGAATCAGTACGCGTGGGGTATTTTTTTTCGCGAAATCGGTAGTATCCTCTTTAATCTTTTTATGCTGGTTGTTATTTTCACGAGGGAGTTATTTTCGCGATGATAATACAATCGCAAAAGGCACAAAAAATAACCTCTACGCGAATATTTCCACGTTTCCAGTTTTATTCCCTTTTCTAATTCAAACACTGATATGTAGCAGTGTACTTTTCTTATACTTGTGCATTCCAGACAGAAGTTTTGTTTTTATAAAGAAGAACATATCTATCATCACATCATAAATATTTGGAACCATCAAATCATTCTTGGAATAAGACATCGTATGTCCAGCCAATGCAAAGACAAAAACAAATAATTCCCGTTCAGTCGTTTGTAAGTGATACAAGAAGCGCACAAAAAAGTTCAGATTAAAGGTAAGATTGGATAAAATTTTACTGTGTAAAGAGAGCAAATAAAAGATCAATTATGAAAAACAATACCGGATCATTATCATAAACATCTCAGAATGATCATCTTTGGTGAATTTTGTTTTTCTTTTTAACCCGACCTCAATCATCAATCAACAAGAGAAAAACGGACTGCAGAGATGCGCATATGTCGTATATATTGAAATACTGTATAAATATTTGATCAAAATTAAATATAGATTGCTCGATTTGATTGTTTATCAGTAAAACATTTGAAGGTTATAACCAATTCTAACATGACTTGAGATTTTCTCCCTATATGTACTATAGAACTCGCCTGGTGTAAAATCTCCAACAAACTTCCAGTTCGCTAAGCTCCACCCATACACGTGCAGAACAATATTAGAATAGATATAACAACTAGCTAGCTGCGATTTGTTGTCCAGTAATTCTCCTCTTCGTATTAACCAATCAAAATATCACCACGCCGCTTCACGGCCAGGTAATAACTTTATTGGTTCATGCGACTCGGGGAGTTATTGGACAAGATACCACAGCTAGCTAGTTGTGATTTCTTAAACCATTGCTTTTCTTTTTTATATTTCTTGTTCTGCCTTGAGCAGGAATTTTTATTACTATGTCTTGGACGTCCTGTGCGTATCCGGGTAAGTAGGAGGGTGGTCCGGATTTACACCTTTTGTTATTATATAGCGGATTGCTGTCCAGAGTCGGCGCTGGGTACACACTGGTTATTCACTTTATCTTTTGATATTCGTGTTTCATGTGTTTGGGAGTCTGTTTTAATTGCTTGATTTACCTTTCTGTATAGTGTTGTTATATGTCATGTTAACCCTGTTATTTCCTTGTTATGGACCTTTCTGTATGAGTGGTGTTATATGTCATGTTGCCCCCTGTTATGGACCTTTCTGTATGAGTGTTGTTATATGTCATGTTGCCCCCTGTTATGGACCTTTCTGTATGAGTGTTGTTATATGTCATGTTACCCATTGTTATTTCCCTGTTATGGACCTTTCTGTATAAGTGTTGTTATATGTCATGTTGCCCTCTGTTATTTCCCTGTTATGGACCTTTCTGTATGAGTGTTGTTATATGTCATGTTACCCATTGTTATTTCCCTGTTATGGAACTTTCTGTATGAGTGTTGTTATATGTCATGTTGCCCCCTGTTATTTTCCTGCTATGGACTTTTCTGTATGAGTGTTGTTATATGTCATGTTGCCCCCTGTTATTTGTTGAAGTTGTATTGTTTAATGCTCTTTGTATCCTGCAGGTGTGTCTCATTTGAGATATCTTCCATATTCTTACTCTCTTGGGCACTAGATTCCATTTCCATTAAGGGGAAACCCTGTTTCTGCCGTCAAAGGCAAATGGCGGAACATCTTGATTTTTTACTTTCAAAGACAAACGGTAGGACACTTTGCAATACTACGTAATTCAATACCTATGGAATTCCTTTGTGTGAATATATGGTTTGGTATTATATCAAACACTTACAAGTATTAGGTGGACGATAAGAATTCAATCTCAATTATTATTATGGAATTCTATCAATAAAACCAAAATCATCCTATCTTTAAATGAAAGAAATACGCTCTAGAGAAACGAAATAGATTACTTGTCTTCGTTTTGTTAGGAGATAGATATAATTTCTTACTGCAAGTCTGATGCATGAAGTAACAAATCAATATTAATGACGACAGTTACAAGTATGATAATGCATACAGTACTATGATAATTGTTTTAATTCATAATCAGAAACACCAAAATGGGGATCTCCAACAGGATTTGGTTACAGCACCCACAACAATCACAAAGCATTAATAAGAAACTTAAGGGGGTCCAGAACAGTATCCGAAAGAACCCCATCGGAAAGCTCTGGATCAATTATGACGTCACATTAGAAACGGCGACATTGGCGCGTTTTTCGCAAGAACGTCAGGTTTAGGTAACGTAGAAATAAGGGGGAGGGGGTAACAAAATCACTATAACTTAAAAACTGACGGTCAAATTTCAATAGGAATTTATCGGTGGTTCACTTGACATATGAAGAAGATAATATCAAGTTTTTTAAGGAAAATAAATGATAGGGTTTCAGATAAACGGACTTTATGATTAAAAATTTGCAATTCAAAGACATTTTGAAAATTGACATAAATTTATCTCCTTTCGACAATTTCTTTTAAAAGTCTTCGTGATCATGTATAATTGTATACATATCCGATTGCCCACATCATATCTAAATAAAAAATGCAGAACTTGTTAATATTTTGCCTCTAAAGAAGATTTGAAACTGTTTTTTAATACCTAAAGTGTATTAATTTCAACGTCAAATTTACGGCCGACTTTGGGGCTTTCTATGGGTACATATGTTCGTTCGTAGCTTCAAAACTAACGGTAAAAAGTTGATGAAACTTTGCATGTAGAAAAAGTATGTTTCAATTATTAACATTTATAATTTTTAGGAAAATTAAATGATAGGATCAAATTTAAATCTGGCTGTCCTGGACTTCTTTAAACACCCAAATGCAAAACCACAGAGTGGTCAGCACAACAGAAGACAACAAAGGGACAAAAACGACCAACCACCATTTGAAAACGATACAAAAACAGACTACACATAAGTCAACTAGATCAATGTGCAACCGGTGCCGACTTAGGAAAGTCATCTACCATGTTAGTAACTATTTTGAACATAGATTTCATTTGGATATGCTACTGACCGACCCTACAGGAAATTTGGAGCCGCGCACTCTGTGTGAAGTAAATGCACAAATTTGAATTCTAAAAATAAATCCAGAGGGCGCTAGTGAAATGAATTTGGGCTACTTATGAAAAGCACTTTGGCTCGAAGCATCACTGATGAGAATTTAATATTCGAAATACGTGTCTGGTGTATGAAAATTTTCTGAAATTGTCTTCAAGAAGGTATAGAGTTGGAACACTTCCGTATTATTAGCAAATAGTGTGGTTATCCGGGTTACGTGTGCACAACCCTCCCATTTGTCCGGCTACCAAGTGGTCTAAAAACGCATACTTTTCTGTCGCCTACAATGCAAGGGCGGCAAATAGGGACCATTTTGTCTGGCGTCCGTCTGTCTGGTACTCACACTTTCACATATTTGGCTGTAATTTACTTGATATACATCAGACATCTTTCAAACTTGCAGGGATAGTAAAGCATGTTTAACGTCTTCAAATTCAATAACATCATTTAAGAGCAGATCAATTTGCAGCATGGACCAGACATGCACGTTTCAGGTACTTAACCCTCGTCAGTGATCCTCAATCTAAACATGGTAATATGGCCAAGAAGTGTGTGAAAGTTATCATGTTCAAAAGGTACCGAAAGACGTAGCAGGATGGGTGGTACATAATGCTACAGGACCCACGTTTTAGAAATTTCAATAAATTTTGATAACAGAAATTTTTGAATGCGTTGAAGAAACAATCAACCGAAGTTGAATCTAATTGGTTTGAATTTTATTGTGACATAATTCAATAGATAAGAAGGATCAAAGATAGACAACATAACTATCGATTATGCTTCAGAATCGTCAAACGCCTTTTATACCGTGGATATGATCCTAATGTCACCAGACGGACACTGGGCTTGGTACTTGACCAATCTACAGTCTTGTACCAGCGCATTCTTAAAACTTGAACTCTGACTGACTGTGACGACGGGACTCCACGACGGGCCCTGTCCAAACCTCTCTAAAGAAGACAGGGCCCGACCACCTGTCCTCTCTGGCCGTTCTAAGTCGGCACCGGTTGCTCGTTGGTTTATGCGTAGATTTTTGTGTTTGATGTTTCTGTGTTGTGCGTTGACGTTCCTTGACCCTTTTGTGTCTCTTCCTGTGCTTGTCTGCTATGTGTTTTTTGCATTGGGTGTTTTGGGGTTTTGCTGTGGGTGCTGCATCCTAGTTTTGTTGGAGATCCTCTCCTTTGTTTGGTATGATGAGAATCAACACCCAATATAAGTCAAGGTAACTTTCAAGGTCAAGGTCACGTATATGTATTTAGAGTCAAACATGCAACAGGTGACATTCCTGTTCTTGAGCACTTCTACTCGTAATTAAGAAATAGACGAATAAAAACCATAATGACCCTTGCTGTCGGCTGGAGAGAGCTCATGTATGCAATCACCCGAGGAGTCCGACCAACTTCCAGATAGGACAGGTGGTCAGGGCCCTGTCTCCTCTGACGAGGTTTGGATAATGATCGTTCATGGAGTCTCGTCGTCACAATCAGACAGTGTGTAACCCTTGCGAATGCAAGTTAAAGGACTATGGACGCGAAAATTGATAAATGGTTTTTTAAACCTAAATGGATAGATTTTTTTTCAGTCAGGACTCATGTCCTTCTGGTGACACCAGCATCACACCCAAGGCATTTACGGCAATCGAATATTCTGATGAACTTTCGATGCAAATTGAGTCTGCTTTTGATCCTCCTTATTTTGTCACCATAAAATGCAGGTTGTGAATTTCCAAAGCAATATACCTTGCTACATGTATAGATCAAAATTTCTAAAGATTGGTAAACTTTCCAGAAGGTATGAGATGACTTAATTCTATTATGCTTAAGGTTTTCTAGAAATGCTTAAGAATTAAACATCGTATATAGTTGTATATAGAAACGCAAAAATTCATTTTTTTAACAATATTAAAGCTTTATGTTGAAAAGAACTTTGCACGAATTAAGCATAAAATTCTTTACGAAATTAGCAATTTTGAATCATTCATGTTGTCCACGTTACTTAATTATTACCAACGTGCATCATTAGCCTTAATAATAAACTTAACAATAAAAATTCATGAATATTCAACGAAATTTCATGGAGAAAAGGAAGACACATTTATCCATCATGTGCAATTCTGCAAATTGAATGAAAATTGGACATTTCGTCTCCAAACGTCTCCTGTCTATTGTCCTCCCTGGGAATATTTGCAAACTTCAATGAACATGATTCAGTGCGTACAATGGTACATAATTTACAGGAAATAAAAAATATACTGCTTCGTCGGGTCTGATCTGACTATCTTGATGAGCACTGATATTGATCCTAACATTTGCGATATGTAAACATTTTCCTGAATACGAAATTATAAGTTGTAGCAGTCCCATGTGAAATTACCTCTATACCATTATTGAAATTCAGAAGAACAATTTACATAATTGTCTTATTTTCACTCAGTCATTCGTTTATTATGTATCAATCATAATTTAAGTAGACTGAAATACGTTCAGACTAAACAAGAATATGGCGGCAAAATTTCCTAAACTTTTTGACGCAAATATGTAACAATAATATTATCAAATACTTACTATATGTTTTTAGTATATTAATTACTTCTTTCCAGCTCTGTCGCCTGAAAGAAGCCTTGTTTTGGCACTTTATCAATTTGACGTCATAAATAGTATTTTGCTATTACGGAAACTTGTCATCTCATTCAAATTAAAGGAGGTTAAGATCTTAGCACCATCCCTCAAATGCTATTTTGAACATATATTTTATTTGGATATGCTACTGAATCGAACCTACGGGAAATTTGGAGCCCTTATAGGAAATTTGAAGCCATGCACTCTCTGCAAATTGCACAAATCTAATTTCAAAGAATATAACCAGAGGGTGCCACTAAAATGAATTTTGGCTGTGTCTAAAAGTCACTTTGGATGGAAGCATCACTGATTAGGATTTTATATCCGAAACACGTGTCTGGTGCATAATGAATTGGTTTGAACTTTTTTTCGGGAAGGCATAGAGTTGGAACACTTCCGGAATTGAGTAAAACAAAGGAGAGGATCTCAAACAAGACTCGTTTGCAAAGTACCCACAGCAAATTCCCTGGGGTCATATCTGTTGACATACACCCAGGGGAGGGACAACAGGTAGGTATAGTACTGTCAGAAGTAACTTGTCAACTTTCAACAATGATCCTGGCTGGATTTAGTGTTACTTGTTTTAATTGTCAATATTTAGATACATATTCTATGATAAAACATTTTTAGTGCGCCATATGCACATTTCAAAAGTGTATGTCTCATCAGTGATGTTCGAGGCCGAAAAAGAGGGAATCCAAATAATATGAAAGTTTCTTTTTTTTTTTTTTTTTTTTTTTTTTTTCACATTAGCATTATAGTACATCATGAGTTTATAAGTGAATAATTAACACCTAGTGATATGATATAATTTTGATATTTGAATAGTAGTGTTAATACATGAGAAAAGAAGAATTAATCATTTTGTTGTTACATGTATTTCAAATAAAGACTAATGTGCCTTTTTATATATAGAAGGGGAAGGGGTAAAGTGTGAGAAGGGATAGGAGAAGAAAGGAAGGGGTGTAGGGAGTGGTAAAGGGGGATAATGGAAAGTGTGATCCAGTGAGTCTATCAGTTCATGTAAATAAATTAAAAAAATTCTTAACAGAAATTTATTAGAATAAAAGCTTAGGAAAAGGAGAAAAGGCACTAATTATTAGGACATAGGAAGGACCAATCTTGCCACTGAGTATAAAAAGAAGAGAGTTTATTATTCTTAATAGCTACAAATTTGGCTATTTGGTAAAAATTCTTAAGGTCTAATAGTAAACCTTGAAAAGAAGGAATATTGTCAAAACATTTAGATCTGTACAAGTAATATTTTATCACTGCAATAATATTATTATATGCTAATAGATTAAGTGAAAATTTTCCAAAGAGAAAGGATTGTTTTTCAGGATTGAAATCTTTGTTGTTTCTATGACAGTATTGAGCGAATTTTTGTATAATACTTTTGGTTATAGGAAAGTTTCTTTTTTTGTAAGTGTGTAATTTTGCAAGACAAAGAAATGAGAATATCAAGTATGTTTAGAATTGGGCTCCTTGCGCCTACCCTCAAACGGTTTTTGGCCTTATTTTTCACTTAAATACGCATCTGAATAAACCCTACACAATATTTGGAGCCGCTCATTTTTGCAAGAGGAAATTAAAGCTCTGTATTGTAGATGGCGCCAGGAAAATTCACTTTGGCTTTACTTAAACTGTTTGACATGAAGTGCTGCTGACGAGGATTAAAATATCCGAAAAACGTGTCTAGTACGGGTCCCTGTAAAGTGCGAAACGAAGCAAAAACGAAACGAAACGAAACGAAACAAATCGAAACGAAACGAAACAGATCGAAACGAAACGAAACAAATCGAAACGAAACGAAACGAAACAAAACATAAAACTTAAAGAATATGAGAAAAAGAGGAAAAATCGCCGAGAACAAATATTTAAAGACAAGATCAGCACGTAATTTTGCCTTGATCCAAGAGTTCTACATTTAGTGCCGAGAGAGTTTCTTGAAAGAGTCAAAGTTGACAATTAATATGACACTGTAATAAGATCAGAAAACTGGGGGGGGGGGGGGGGGGGGGGGCACATTACAGGAATAAAAAATCTGATCCTTTTTCAAACGAAATGTGCCCCCAGTATTTGTTCTCATTTTTCTGTAAAAGTTTTCAAATACACATAACGGATCAGTTTCCTTTGTAATAGACTCCTCCCTGCTAAATAATATTTTTTCCGCCTATGACGAGGTTATTCATCCCGTTCACTCTTCTTTAATCCTTAAAAATGCAATTGTGCTATATACCGTATATATTAAGTTTTAATCGTCAATTTTGACCCCTTAAAAAACCCTCCAGTCACAAGAACTAATGGTTGAAGGCATTAATATATGCAGATATTGATGTCCGTGCTAGTTCTCTGCATTTACATCAATTTTTCTCAAGTTCTTTAAGATTTATGTTTTGTTTCGTTTCGTTTCGATCTGTTTCGTTTCGTTTTGTTTCGTTTCGTTTCGATCTGTTTCGTTTCGTTTCGATCTGTTTCGTTTCGTTTCGATTTGTTTCGTTTCGTTTCGATTTGTTTCGTTTCGTTTCGTTTTTGTTTCGTTTCGCACTTTACAGGGACCCGTCTAGTACAACAATTTTTGGTACTATATAGAACATATATTTCAATATTGACAACGGAATACCTCTTCAATGAAATATTTCTTTATGTTAACAAAAGTGGCACTATTTAAACCTGTACATTATAAGTGACGAAGAATGACAGATGAACATCTTGGATATCTGTATGATCTGTATTCCAATTTTACACACAGTAAGAAACACAGGTTGTCAGTATCAAAATGTCATGTAATTCCGTCATCAGAATATAGCATTTCTCTTGAAAATCAAAAACTGTTTGCTTTACGGCCTTCTCAATATTTTCTTGCCCTAAGTCTCAAATTATACTTCACCTCTCTATGAACTGGTCATATAAACATACTTATGCGTGGGGTTTGCAACTGTTATAAGTAATAAAACATCAAAACAATGGGGTTTTAGACAACTTCATCAGAATCCACAATATGCTGTCTTACTTTAAAACATATGCTCATCAGTTTCTTCAATTGTTTTATGTTCCTTGCTTTTTACTCAACGAATACTGACCCAATGATATCAAACGAGAGAAAGAATGGGAAAACCACTCGCAAGTGTAATTTGGTGCGAGCGGGGTTGTCTCATTGTAAGATCAAGCTGAGCGCAGAAAGGGAACTTTCTGTGCTCTCTCGAATCTATTTTTTTCTTTTCCATTTTTGTTGCCATTTTATGGATTTTTTTTTTCCTTTCTATCAAGTTGAGGTCTATTTGGTTCAATTATTTAGACACAAAAACAACACAAAGCAGTAACATGAAACATGGGAATATCTTTAAGAACTCCTTTAGCAAAACTTGATCTCTATTTTGAAATGTGTATATGCGCAACATCGATCCTTCATTTAAACGTGTCCATGTATGAATGAAAGGCCAGGAAAAGCTTCCAAAGCAGACTTTGAAGTGCATTTCCGTTAACGACAATGTGTTGTATTATTGTACTCTATTTTTACGTACTGCAGATATTCAAACGATGGAAAGGTACAGTACAGATGGGACGGACTCAATGTCAAGATCTTCTGGTGTACGTGTTAATATAATCGGTCATTTAATGGGTTTGCTCTAGAGATATATGGCAGGGAAACGTGGGTCTTCTTAACAATTACCTAAATCTAGCTTGTCTACTTCATCGGATCATTGTAAATCAAATTCTTCCAGGGAAAACCAATATTCCCCATAGACCGAAACTCTTTATAGACCGAGTATAATTCAGAAAGTACTATAAGCGTCGACATTTGTCGTCACGTATCTTTTACTTTGTATATATGACGCTATTCCTGACTTTTTCTTTTTATTTTGCGATCCTTAACAGAAAGATTTAAATAAAAATAACCTCCATTATTAGATAATCATAATTTGAATGTTGAAAATTAAATTCCGCAAAATATTATTTACGAAATGACACAGCGAATGACACATGTTTAATTCCTCTATGTGCGAGCTCTCCTGTGTCTTTATAGGAATATTCTGAATATAAATTCAAAATAACAAATTTTATTGTTAATAATTTTAACAAAATAAAGCGTTGTACTGGGTCGATCTACAGTTTTGTACTAGCATATTTTCCAGCATTGCAGGTTAACCTACCCTGATGAAATGACTGCATGACCGTTTCTGTTCAAATTTCGTCATAGAAGACTATATTTCTTGGTGATTGATCATTAGCTTGCTTCATCCTGTATAATACGGACTGTTGTTGTTTTATGTCTTACGCTTTAGAGATACATTTGGATGCCTTATCTGTTGTCTAGGGCCGCTGTGTTCTGTCGTCTTATTTGTGACGTAACTTTAAATGAGATGTATTTTTGTTTAAATTTGTGAATTTCTGAAGAATTTTTGTGAATCCGGATAAGAGGAAGGTGTCTGCACAATTAATGATGGCAGATTTTTATAATAAATAAAAATATCCAGAAAGACACTTAATTAGGATAAAAACATAATTCATCCTTACTTTGGATCTAATCGAAAGCATGCTAGCAGTGCAAATGTACAAAGTTTATTCTGGTTCTTTATGAGTCAAGTGTTCTAGATATAAGGAGGATGTCCTAAAACAACGCTGAAGTAATTACAGTGGAATACACACGATAAAAATGGAACAAACAGTCTGAGACAACAAGAACAATGACATTTAATTTACATCAATGAAACAAGTACAACACTATATAAATGAATAAACTCGACAGAGTTACAGTGTTAAATAAGTGCTGCCACTCTCTGATCAAATGGGGTTTCTGATTTTAATTTGATTCTTGCTACCATCGCGGCAGATAGCCGTCCTAAGTCGGTACCGGTTGCCAATTGATCTCGTTGGTTAATCGGTAGTCTTTTGTGTTCAATGACTGTAGATGTCGTCTTTTTAAATTTTCCGTTGCCTCCTTTTGTGCTAGTCCATTCTGTGTTTTGGCATTCGGGTATTTCATTCTCACACTCTTTTGCCATATTGCATTGTTTAGATGGATTATCACTGACGAGGGTTAAGTACCCGAAACGTGCATGTCTGGTCCATGCTGAAAATTGATCTGTTCTTAATTGATGCTATTGAATTTGAAGAATTTATACCACTTGGTGAGTGTCACTGTTGGTGGACCAGGAGTCCCCGAGGGCACATGTAGCCAAGTTCGATCAACTTCGGTTGATCGTCTGCCTCTTCAACGCATTCGAAAATTCATGTTATCAAAAAATCTTGAAATTTCTAAAACATGGGTCCTGTAGCATTATATCCCACCCATCCTGCTACATTTTTCGGTACATTATTTTGGACATAATAATTCTCACACTCTTTTGCCATATTACATTGTTTAGATGGATTATCACTGACGAGGGTTAAGTACCCGAAACGTGCATGTCTGGTCCATGCTGAAAATTGATCTGTTCTTAAATGATGCTATTGAATTTGAAGAATTTATACCACTTGGTGAGTGTCACTGTTGGTGGACCAGGAGTCCCCGAGGGCACATGTAGCCAAGTTCGATCAACTTCGGTTGATCGTCTGCCTCTTCAACGCATTCGAAAATTCATGTTATCAAAAAATCTTGAAATTTCTAAAACATGGGTCCTGTAGCATTATATCCCACCCATCCTGCTACATTTTTCGGTACATTATTTTTGGACATAATAATTCTCACACTCTTTTGCCATATTACATTGTTTAGATGGATTATCACTGACGAGGGTTAAGTACCCGAAACGTGCATGTCTGGTCCATGCTGAAAATTGATCTGTTCTTAAATGATGCTATTGAATTTGAAGAATTTATACCACTTGGTGAGTGTCACTGTTGGTGGACCAGGAGTCCCCGAGGGCACATGTAGCCAAGTTCGATCAACTTCGGTTGATCGTCTGCCTCTTCAACGCATTCGAAAATTCATGTTATCAAAAAATCTTGAAATTTCTAAAACATGGGTCCTGTAGCATTATATCCCACCCATCCTGCTACATTTTTCGGTACATTATTTTGGACATAATAATTCTCACACTCTTTTGCCATATTACATTGTTTAGATGGATTATCACTGACGAGGGTTAAGTACCCGAAACGTGCATGTCTGGTCCATGCTGAAAATTGATCTGTTCTTAAATGATGCTATTGAATTTGAAGAATTTATACCACCTGGTGAGTGTCACTGTTGGTGGACCAGGAGTCCCCGAGGGCACATGTAGCCAAGTTCGATCAACTTCGGTTGATCGTCTGCCTCTTCAACGCATTCGAAAATTCATGTTATCAAAAAATCTTGAAATTTCTAAAACATGGGTCCTGTAGCATTATATCCCACCCATCCTGCTACATTTTTCGGTACATTATTTTGGACATAATAATTCTCACACTCTTTTGCCATATTACATTGTTTAGATGGATTATCACTGACGAGGGTTAATTAAGTACCCGAAACGTGCATGTCTGGTCCATGCTGAAAATTGATCTGTTCTTAAATGATGCTATTGAATTTGAAGAATTTATACCACTTGGTGAGTGTCACTGTTGGTGGACCAGGAGTCCCCGAGGGCACATGTAGCCAAGTTCGATCAACTTCGGTTGATCGTCTGCCTCTTCAACGCATTCGAAAATTCATGTTATCAAAAAATCTTGAAATTTCTAAAACATGGGTCCTGTAGCATTATATCCCACCCATCCTGCTACATTTTTCGGTACATTATTTTGGACATAATAATTCTCACACTCTTTTGCCATATTACATTGTTTAGATGGATTATCACTGACGAAGGTTAAGTACCCGAAACGTGCATGTCTGGTCCATGCTGAAAATTGATCTGTTCTTAAATGATGCTATTGAATTTGAAGAATTTATACCACTTGGTGAGTGTCACTGTTGGTGGACCAGGAGTCCCCGAGGGCACATGTAGCCAAGTTCGATCAACTTCGGTTGATCGTCTGCCTCTTCAACGCATTCGAAATTTCATGTTATCAAAAAATCTTGAAATTTCTAAAACATGGGTCCTGTAGCATTATATCCCACCCATCCTGCTACATTTTTCGGTACATTATTTTGGACATAATAATTCTCACACTCTTTTGCCATATTACATTGTTTAGATGGATTATCACTGACGAGGGTTAAGTACCCGAAACGTGCATGTCTGGCCCATGCTGAAAATTGATCTTTTCTTAAATAATGCTATTGAATTTGAAGACGTTTAACATTTACATGTACCACTTGGTGAGTATCACTGCTCGTGGACCAAGAGTCCCCGAGGGCACATGTAGCTAAGTTCGATCAACTTCGGTTGATCGTCTGTCTTTTCAACGCATTCGAAAATTTCTGTTATCAAAAAATCTTGAAATTTCTAAAACGTGGGTCCTGTAGCATCATATCCCACCCATCCTGCTACATCTACATTTTTCGGTACATTATTTTGGACATAATAATTCTCACACTCCTTCGCCATATTACATTGTTTAGATTGAGGATCACTGACGAGGGTGAAGTACATGTACCCGAAACGTGCATGCCTGGTCCATGCTGCAAATTTATCTGTTCTTAAATGATGCCATTGAATTTGAAGACGTTTAACATGAGGTTTTTGCTGTGGGTGCTGAAACCGAGTCCGAGAGAAAAAGTAACAAAAACAAACCAATCAAATAATAAGATTGGAAGAAACAAAAACTGGCTTTTATTTTAAAAAATACTTGCATCATCCAATGATTTCTGTCTACATATTTTATTCAATAAAGCTTAGAACTTATAATGAAATTTGATTCTGCTCTCTCTAGACAAAACAACCGCCACTTTAGATTCATAAAATTACACGAAGGCGCTACTACAATACATGGATTTTGACAGTTTTGATACTTTTGGCCTGAAGTACCCATTGTCATCATTTTTTTTCTAATCCGAAACATGCATGTTTTGTGCATAGTATAATGGCATTTTTGTCCCGAATGCCGCTCTAGATCTCTGGCAGCAGCTAGAACACCTCTATTATTCTGTTTTCACTTGACTGATTTATGAAATAGGATTTGTCTGTCTAACGTTTCCCTAGTCCATTGATTGTGTTTCCGTCAATATTGCAACCTAATATGTTTTAAGAGTTTTTAGAATTGAATGATATTGTATAAAGTACAGACAAAAAATAAAGGCAATCGAAATTTGGTCCAATGACGTTTAAGTTTACATATTAGAGTACTTTTAGATTTTACATCAATACAAATATATAAAAAGAATCAAATTTATAACATAATTCTTCTCTTTCATAAGAACTTCCTTGTATCTTTTTTCTCATTATAACTATCTAATACTATAAGTTACATGGTATTTTTCCGTATCAGGTCACTAACTAACCGTGTTACGAATTTATCACGTCGAAGACCTCTAACTGTATGTGTGGGGGTCTCTGTATCATACAATTCACACAAATGTCTTCCCTTTAAGCGTAATATATCAATCATTGAAAACAATTGTTATTGTTATTTGTTAATATTGTTTATAAGGAATCTACCTACGAATTAACTTTAAGTCTTTTTCGTCAATTTCTGTTTATGGAGTCTGCCCAAATCTCTTGGTCGCCGCCATCTTGTTTTGCTACGACGGCATGATACGACGTCACGTTGACGTCATAATAAACTACTCGCCCGATACGGATTTACAAGCCTGATACGGCTTTTTTCACGGCGTCATGTGACCATGATCTGACCAATCAGATTCCAACATTTTTGTCTGAGGCGTGATAATATTAGTTATACAGTGCTTTACAGGGGGGATACAGAAATATATTGGGTCGATGAAAAAAGTTGTATTGGGCGAGGCGAAGCCGAGCCCAATACAACTTTTTTCATCGACCCAATATATTTTTGTATCCCTCCTGTAAAACACTGTATAACGAATTTATCCCACCGATGGCTTTTGGCTTGTGTATGTAACGTCAACATATTTTAAAGCATTTCGGTGACGTCAATATCGTAAAGCGTCTTAGTGGAAGCAGGATATTAAAATGATATCATGTCAGTAAAATAATACAACATAATATTCGGTTCTTCTCGACCAATCAGATTGCAAGAAATTTGCCAGAGGTGGGATAAGAGAATGTATACAATCTTGTTTTTGTTCATGTCATTTGAAACTATGACCCGCCAATCATAAAAAGATAGAAACAGGATGAATTTCATATATAATAACTGATCTCCACTTATTTTCAAATCTTATGATGTTAATATTTTGTCACATGCATTATGTTTTCTTTCAATAAATACAGTTTAAACTAATATCAAAAGAGCACGTAAAGTTTTTAAGCATAAGGTATCTCGTAAAGTAAAAAAAAATATTTCTAGTATGTTATTATTATTCTTTGTGATACTTAACACATCCCTCAAATTACAGTTATGTGTATAGCATTGTGTACATTCTAACCGGTCTCACTTCTGAATTAATGTCCACTATTTACAACTTCACACTTTCAAACTTTTAACTGTATATTTTATGTGGTGTAGTCGAATCAACAGATTTTGGGTTTTTTCATGTTACGTTGTCGGAATTGTTGTGTGTCTTGTTGTCCCTCTTGCTTGCTGAAGTTGCAATGTTTGATGTTATTTGCTAAAGTTGTGAAGTTTGATTTGTCTGATGTTCTTTGATTGTTTCATCATGTGGGTGTGTTCCGCTGAGATACATGTAAGGTAGTCTTGCTGGAGTTCTCATCCAATTCTCCAAACAAAGCAAAAGAGAACTTTAATGTGGTCATACTCAAAGCCCAAATCAGCATTTAAATAACAAAAATAACATTCAACAGGTATGAAAAAAAATAGACGACATTCAAAACAAGTATAACATTCTACATGTACAAAGGAGTGATTTCAGATAGAGAATAAGTGTCTTAATTTGTATTTAGTTACGGGTATGCAACACACAGCAAGTGCATTTATCGTAAATGTACAGGTAATGCGCGTTAACGCATTGCATGCGATAAATACACTTGCTGTGTTGCATACCCATAACAAAATACAAATTATGACATTTATTCTAAATACATGCACCACATTTTGTCAGTTTCGTTCTTGTTTTCTGAAATCACGTGGTTTTTTTTTTTTTGTTTGTTTGTTGTTTTTTTTTTTTGTTTTTTTTTTTTTTTGTTTTTTTTGTTTTTTTGTTTTTTTTGTTTTTTTTTTTTTTTTTAGGTAAAACTTACGTGATCGAGGGTTCCGTTTATAGGTTAGAACAGCCGTCACTGCATGTTTCTGTATAGTTAATGCATTGTGACGTAACGAGTGTTTCATGCAGAAATACAACAATTTGTTCCTTTCGATAGTTTCATCTCAGGGAATTACATTGGTAGTGCATATATTAAATGTTGAAGTTCTATGTTGATTTCTAAACCAATTTAATATTCCTTTGTTGATGTTTAGTGATTTCCATAAATGTTGATATTCTATGTTGATTGTCTAAATCAATTTGATAGTGTTTTGTTGATGTTGAGTGATTTCAGTAAATGTTGAATCGTTGATGGTACTATGTTGATTGTCTAAAGCAATTTAATAGAGTTTTGTTGATGTTCAGTAATTTCAGTAAATGTTGATTAGTGATGTCAATGAATGTTGTGGCATCTCAATAATATAAGACCCTAAAATAATAAGACTAGTGTGTACTTTCTAATTATTTTAGTCTATAAAAAATTCAAGGGATTTTATTGACGAAATGAAATCTAGATATAGGCCGTGTATAAAAAAAAACATGATATATCTTTCAAAAACTTAATCATGATTTTTTAAACACGACCCCTTATGTTTGGCGAGTTTCGTCGCGTTTCGTTTGGACGTACTTCGTCGGCCAACAACCGTCTATTATTGATATGTATCTCTAATTATTGAACAAGAATTTCATCGTTGAAAATGTATATATATGTTACAAAAGTAAAAGATATGAGACGCTGAATTTCATCTTGCAATTCGGCTCTATAAACTGTGTTAGCATAGAAGGAATAGCTGCTTGGTTATTCAAACGAATCGGGTCATGGGTCTATTTTCAGCAAATTCACAGATTATTTGTAAATCAGGTTAACTATACGAAGAATGTATTTGACAAAACGATAGTTACTATCTGTATAGTACCCTATCAATCACTTTGAAATGCCAAAAGTCGTTTCCATTCTCATTCTTCATTATATGTACCACGGTAGGTTAGGGGGGAAATGCTGCACTTTTGACGGACATTTCCAGATAAAACTCATTATTTTATCCCAATTTCATTACAGATTAGTAAACCAGATAAATTAAATTATAAACCAAACTATTGAGACGCAATTATTATCATATATATCAAACTCTAAAGCAACGCCCAAAATCTTTGAAAATCTACTATGAAATCTTCATTGCTTTCGTAAATGAAGTCTATCAATTGTCATGATGAAAATGAATCGATCGGTAAAAACTAATACTATCCTTAAGTTTAAAGGCTAATTTCAAAACTTTATACTTCAAGCTAGGGATACATGTACGCCATCTTCGCGAGCCAATGGTAATGATCAATACGCCGTGCTCCTCAAATAGTACGCAAACACATTAACATGAAAGAAAGTAGCTAATTGTTAAAACGACTTTTTTGCAAATTTACGGGAGGTTCATACTTGTATATGTCACCCTCTTTTGGCGAAGTTTCAAGTGTTGTCTTTATTATCTATTTATACTAAGTGTTGTAAAAGTAGGACAAATATGACTTCTTTGCATCTTTGATCAATCAATCATCTTGTTCAATAATAAAGACTGTTTGTTCTTAAAAATAAATTCCCAGGAGGTCATTGTTATTGCTAACCAAGTAACCTGTGATCATACAGTCCTGCAGCCATTTTCACAAAAAACACTTACGATAAACTTGAGGATTTGTCGTAACTTTCATTTCATCATATCTCTGTCAAATAAATCACAATATTCAAACAGTTTTGGTTTTCTTTCTCTAACTCGTGAAATATCCAAAATGTGGCATAAAATTTAGATATTGAATATGGATTTTTAGAAATACATATACTTGAAAGTAACGACAAATTCTCAAATTTATCGTAAGTATTTTGTGAAAATGGCTACTGCAACCCACTTGCTTGACAAAAAAGTGGATAGGATATGATGTAGGATGCAGGATGTAGGATAGAATGTGAATAGAATTTTATCCTACTCTATCCCATCCTATCCTATCCTATCCACCTCAATCCTAACCTTTTCTATCCTATCATATCCTACATCCTATCCTATCCTACATCCTATCCACCTCGTTATTCTATCCAATCTTTTTTCTTAATTCTTAAGTTAAGATCAATTTAATTGAATTAAAACAAACTTGGGGTTTTTATTTTGATATTTTTGTTTCGTTCACTGCAAGTGCAAAAATGGTATTTAATCATCTAGATAATTTTCATTTTTATAAAATCCAAGGACAGCAATAATTACAGATAATTTCCTACTTATGCATGAATTTGTATCAAGTAATTCAGTTTTAATCATAATCTCGCTAAAGGTAATGAGAAGTAGAAAAAGGTGGATATGATAGGATAGGATAGGATAGGATAGGGAATAGGATTTAGGATCTATATTAGGATGGGATAAAATTGAATTGGAATGAGGTGGATAGGATAGGATTGGATAGGATAGGATAGGATAGGATAGGATAGAGTGGATAGGAGGTGGATGTAGGATGTAGGATGGTGGATAGGATAGGATAAGATTGTCAAACAAGTGGGTTGCAGTATGTATGTGTCAACTGTGTCTGTTTATAAATTAGACAAGCTTCCAACGAAAACCCTCATCAACACATTTTCATTTATAATCAAAATGCAATATTAGAATAAACTGAATTTAGAAAGTAGTACACGGAGGGTACATATGTATGTCGCAAAGACGTCTTTTATGGTTTCTGTGATAGTTTTTGTAAAGGTAAATGTGACAATCATATCATGTGATTGTTCGTCAAATGAGAGCGTTCATTGCAGGAAATCCGGAAAACAACATTTATTCGGTAATTAATACCTTTCTTGATCGCTGTCGCTGTCATTGTATCCTATTATGGATTTTCTCCTCTATTTGGCATGCCAGTATAAACGGGATATAACAAAAGATATGATTTATTGAATTATCGTCGTACCGATATTTAAAAACATTTTCGACTAGCTTCTTTGGATGTTTTAAATTTGGTAGGCAGTGCATACTAGCACTGCACCAGTTCCCATCTAATATTCTAACTTTAGGAACTTTCTGCTAATAAACGTGTATTTGACTTTATTTTATAACTGAATTGAAGTTTAACATGACTAATGTTTATCTATAGTCCTTGCTATATTTAGGGAACATCCATTTTATTGGAGGGGGGGGGACTTTGAACGAAATTCAGGATTGCATCTTTTATTAAAAAAAAACCAACATACAGCCCGAATGGACTGGCGGATCATGCTGCTATTGCATTTAAACAAATATCCTTTATTCCGATTGGTCAGTAGAACTCACCCCCCCCCCTCCCCCTTTTGTCGGATAAATGAAGAGTCTTTCCCATCAGAGAGTAACTTGGCTGCACGTGGTAGATTTAGGTTAATAGTATCTACATGTATATATTATTATGTAGTTTGTTTGATTGATGATCTGAAAATGTTAAACAATCCGATGACAAAAGGTAAAATTTTCATCCGTATGTTTTCAGTCCGTCTCCATTTCGTATTTACATCGCGCTTTCACGTGATGTACTTTCGCTTTCTAGAGCGCAGAAGATTACTGGATTGAGCCTGGCACTGACAGGTGTATTTTCATGGTAAGATAAGATGGTGTGAACTTTAATTATGTTAAAAGTAGCAGATTTTATAAATTTTCTTTGTAGAATGAAATTTTACCACATGGTTTGAGAGACTGAGTCAATATTTTCATTGTGATGTCATGTATCTGTATCTGTATGCTAGTAGATCCCTCCTGTGTAAGGAGAACCCCTATAGAAATAGGGTAGGAGGGTCCTTGGCATTCCCAGAAGGGATTAATGTTAGATTACTGTACAGGGATTTTTTTTGCCCCTTTTTGGGGCCGTTATTCGGCCCCATTCCCAATGAAAAATAGTATCTTTTTTTCCCAATTGATGCTCTAAAATTTCCCAATTTCATATAGATGGAATTATCACTGAAATAAGTGAAATTTACTGGTTCAAAAGTAGCAAATTTACTAATTATTTGCCATATTGTTGTAAGCATGAAAAAAATATTTGAATAAACATTCAATTCTGAACTTTTGATTGTATAAACTGTCATTTTGCTTTCATATTAGTACTTCCCAAAATATTCCCAAACGTTGTTAATTTTCCCAATTGCACGGGCCCCGACCCCATTCCCAAATTACTGAAAAAAATCACTGCTGTACCACTACCTAAGGTCCCGCCACCGTGTCCCACAACCCTGTGGAAATGACGATGGACATCACCAAAAAAAAAAGGAAATACCATCACAAAAAAAAAAAATATGGGGATTATATACAAGTGGGGAAAAATAAAACAGACCATGAGGTACACTTCTGTCCGCGCGGCTCACTTCGGAAACTCGATAAACGAGATTTTGATAACTTTGTCATGCAACATTTAAAGTAAAATCTATATCATTGAATATATCTCGCATAGTCGTGAATTTTGGTATATGTTACATAGTCGAGGGTTTATGCAATTATATTATACAGACAAAATAATTTTTAGATAGGGGTTTTCAATGTTAAATTTTAGCGTGACGTCGCCGAGTTGAACATTGAGCCTATGGAGAGCGTCACGACGTCAGGGGAAAACTTAGCATGGGAAATGGCCCATCTAAAACTTCTTTTGTCTATGTAGTTTGATTGGGTGTACTCACTATCATATAACATATACCAAAATTTACGGCTAAGCGAGATCTATTGAATGGTATCAAGTTCATTTAAATTTTTGCATCATGAAATAGTCAAAATCGCGTTTATTCAGTTTCCGAAGTGAGCCGCGCGGTCAGTGGAAAACATGATGATACATCTAGACACATCAAGACAGTGTGATTGAATTTGATGTGTGTCAATGAAAAATTTTACCAAATGATGTGATTTCTGGTGCCTATGAATATAAAATGTTTTAAAAAAAAACATTAGAATGGTTACAACTCTTAACTGGAAAATTAACTTTTTTGGGACAATAATTAATTTATCATATTATTTTTAGTGGTCATAATTAATTTATCATATTTTTTATCCTACGTAGATTATGTTTCATGTTTCATATAATCATCACATGACTTTGTAGGATGCAAAATAACAATTTTCAGTATCTGCAGAATGATGCATGTATTAGAAATTGTATGTTTTTGTGTACATATAGATTCAGTAGTAAAATAGAGAGCCTGAAAAATGGTGAGAGGCGTCAAGGTGAACTATCTGCACTTCCTGATGTTTATGCTCCTGTTACCTGCAGATGGAGCCATTAGACCACACATCATTCTCATTGTTGCAGATGACCTGGTTTGTAACTTTCAACATTTTACATGTTTCATTTCATTTTGCATATACGGTAGTCAGATTTCAAATCAAGTGGAAAACATCAAATTGCTAAATAATCCTACATGAATGTATTATTAATTTTGCTAGTGTGCAAACTCCCCTGAGCTTGCAATTGATAAAAAAAAAATGAAGGCAAAGATGCAAAAAAAAAAATGCTTGAAAGAAATCTTTCATTTTATATAGGGATGGAATGATGTGAGTTTCCATGGATCTAACCAGATTCCTACACCTAACATGGACAGCCTGGCATACGGAGGGATCATACTTAATAACTACTATGTTTCTCCAATCTGTACTCCTACTAGAGGTGCCCTACTATCAGGGAGACACCCTGTACATACAGGTGAGTATCATGGAGGGATCATACTTAATAACTACTATGTTTCTCCGATCTGTACTCCTACTAGAGGTGCCCTACTATCAGGGAGACACCCTGTACATACAGGTGAGTATCATGGAGGGATCATACTTAATAGCCATTCTCTGTAAGGACCAAAATAGTTCGGCACGGCATGTCATGAATTTTGATGATTTTCGGTATAATGGGTATATATTAAGTACTGACCATGAAATAACACTTTTCAGCCAATGTGACCTTTGGTTGCCATGGTAACGACGTCATTCTATTTATAGCACATTTGGGACCATGAAATAAGCCAGCTCTGGACACTTCGTTGCCATGGATACCACTGTAACAGCTTGTTCATCTTTATATAATCTATTCTTCCTTACTTCCATTCTTACTTAGTACACTTAGATATGTGATATTTATTACAGGAAGCTTATTGTATTAAGCCAAAATAAGTCAAAATGAAGCGAAAAATAGAGGTGAAAATAAGGGCCAATTTAGTGTGTTTTTTGACCATTTTCAATCTTAAATATCACAAAAGGCACCAATAGGAGACTAGTGATTTTCATCAATGGAAATGTATGTTTATTGACAAATAAAATGAACGAGAAATTGGAGTGGGTATTTAAGAGTTTTACCTAAATTATGTCGTCAAAGACCGTTGCCATGGCAACATTAGACATTTTTGCTTTTTTCATATCATCTTTGAAATTGATTTTATTCCTCTTTAGAGTAACATAAGATTGTCAAAATGTATGCATGTATAGATATGACTTAAATCTTTTACATAAGAACAATTAAAATGTTCAAGGTCATTGGCTTGATGTTCAAGGTCATTTATACTTTGAGACTCAAATTTTGCATAAAATATTGATTTTTTAATATTTTTGTTACCGATTTTAGTGATTTATTTATCTAAATATTTTCATAGGTCATATATATTATGAAAGCACATGAACATAAGAAAGACAAATCTTACAATTTATTGAATTGTAGCAATTCAATAGGAACATATTTTCCCGTCAAAAAAACAAGAAAAATACAGATTTCGTCCCTTTTTTATTAAAATACTCACCAAGAATTTAGATATTCGAAGATGTGAAGAAACGTAATCAATAGTTCTAAGAAATAAGTGATACATTTATCATTTTATGGCAAATAACTGTTAAGTTCAATATTTCAAGGTTTCTAAAATATTGACACCTTCATTTTATGAAAAATCAGGATTTTTCGTCAAATCTGGTCACTTAAAGTTTAATGACCTTGAAAATTCATTGGGTGACCTTGAAATACTTTCAAGGTCATTTTTATATCAAAACGCCTCTGATAGATGTATACATGAACTTCTGTTCCAATATCATGCGTAGATAGTATGATAGAGGTTGTGTTTAAATTCATCGTATTGAAACCTTCCAGCCGATTGTTGCCATAGCAACTGAATTTGATGCTGCTTTGCATACAAAAGGATAAATTAGCCCAATTAATTTTTTATATTCATGTAGAGTTCAAAGATGATACTAATTGGATAACTAGAATTTGGACTTCAAAAATTGGTGCTTTTATGAAATTTTTAACCTTGTAAAACAGTAAAAACATCCAAAAAAGGGTCTTTGAGTGCCCAAAACAAAGCCTTTTGATACCCTGTTTCGGCCCAATTTTTCATCTTGTATACATAAGGCATCTGAGATGAATGTAAAAAACTTTACAAATATGCATAATAATAAGGATAAAAAGAAAATAATCAAAGCAATTTAAGATTTAAAATGTACCTGTTTCCATGGTAACGAAGCCTACAAATATGCCTTGTCCTATAGATTTTCCCGATTTTTGAAACTTCAGACACGGTTACCATGGCAACGACAACCTTTTTGAAAAAACTGGGGTTGATTTACATACTAGTACTTCATATTGAACTTCCATACCAAAAATCTCAAAAATCCATGACATGCCGTGCCAACATGTTTTGAAATTCTTTGGTTCTTACAGAGAATTGCTGTTAATAACTACTATGTTTCTCCGATCCGTACTCCTACTAGAGGTGCCCTACTATCAGGGAGACACCCTGTACATACAGGTGAGTATCATGGAGGGATCATACTTAATAACTACTATGTTTCTCCGATCTGTACTCCTACTAGAGGTGCCCTACTATCAGGGAGACACCCTGTACATACAGGTGAGTATCATGGAGGGATCATACTTAATAACTACTATGTTTCTCCGATCTGTACTCCTACTAGAGGTGCCCTACTATCAGGGAGACACCCTGTACATACAGGTGAGTATCATGGAGGGATCATACTTAATAACTACTATGTTTCTTCGATCTGTACTCCTACTAGAGGTGTCCTACTATCAGGGAGACACCCTGTACATACAGGTGAGTATCATGGAGGAATCATACTTAATAACTACTATGTTTCTCCGATCTGTACTCCTACTAGAGGTGCTCTACTATCTGGGATACACCCTGTACATACAGGTGAGTATCATGGAGGGATCATACTTAATAACTACTATGTTTCTCCGATCTGTACTCCTACTAGAGGTGCCCTACTATCGGGGATACACCCTGTACATACAGGTGAGTATCATGGAGGGATCATACTTAATAACTACTATGTTTCTTCGATCTGTACTCCTACTAGAGGTGTCCTACTATCAGGGAGACACCCTGTACATACAGGTGAGTATCATGGAGGAATCATACTTAATAACTACTATGTTTCTCCGATCTGTACTCCTACTAGAGGTGCTCTACTATCAGGGATACACCCTCTACATACAAGTGAGTATCATGGAGAGATCATTCTTAATAATCACTATGTTTCTCTGATCTGTACTCCAACTAGAGGTGCTCTACTATCAGGGAGACACCCTGTACATACAGGTGAGTATCATGGAGGGATCATTCTTAATAATCACTATGTTTCTCTGATCTGTACTCCAACTAGAGTCGACCTACTATCAGGGATACACCCTCTACATGCAAGTGAGTATCATGGAGAGATCATTCTTAATAATCACTATGTTTCTCTGCTCTGTACTCCAACTAGAGGAGCCCTTCTCGAAGGGAGACTCTCAGACACCATATACATACATCAGATCCAGGATTTTTTTTTTTACTTTTTGTTTGAAGGGGAGCCCAGTTTGGCCAAAAAGGAGAAAGGGGGAGGGTTAGCCTTTATTAGTTTCCATACTTGTTTGCAAAAAAATTTTGACAGTTCCAAAGTTTGCCCTAAGACTCCTATATATAAGTACTTCAACAAAGTTGAAAGTGGATGTATCGTGACCCTTATGTCTCCTATTTGTAATATGCATGCACATCACATGCCTGCTAAGTTTACCATCATTTGTAGGATGGAAAGACCTAAACACCTGTTTCCTTAATTTTATGCACAAGTGTATTACATATTCTGTCAGTGTAGAAGTCTTGATATTGTTTTAACCTCATGCATACCTTAGGTTTTAATTGTATCATTACCCAAATCTATTAATCAGTATGTGTAAATTTGACCGCTCTGTGTCTTTTTAACTGATACATAAAACAACTATGATATTGTTGTGAAATGACAGCAAGACGTGTGAAAAGCAATAGTTGATGAATAGCTTTCCGAAGTTGATAACTAAATTTAGTAAGCTCAAGCTCCTTCTCACTGTTAATTGGTTGCTCAAAGTATTATATTTTTATAATTTGATAGTATATGTAGCACTAGGGTTAACAGTAAGACTTGACATCTAAAAATATAGACACAGTACAAAAAGTATGAAATGTCTTAGAAAGTCTAATTCCAAGCTTACTGCAAGAATTCATGCAATATTTTTACATAGCCTGAGCTCTAAACTGAATTAATTCATAGCAAGAATGAACTATTGAAATCAATAAAATTATAAACTGCAGACAGGTTCACCTGAAACAAATAGATAGGTAACAGCTTTCACACTTGCTGTTTTCTGTCAATAAGTCATTTCATTCAGTAATTCTATGATTTGATACTAGGTCTTCAGTCAGGTGTGATAATGTCCAGTGAGCCTTATGGCCTTCCGCTGAATGAGACCATAATGCCTCAGTACCTAAAATCCCTCGGATATAGGCGCCACATGATAGGCAAGGCAAGTTATACATGTATAAGATGTGACACAATAATATCTATGGCTTAGTGATGACTTGTATTTTCCATTAATATTTGGCTACTAATAACTAACAAGTTTGGATAGGATGGATTACAAGGTGACAGTGTTGACCCCAGGGTTGTCTGTCTCTATGCCTGGGAAGTGTCAAACAATACGGAAGATCGTAAATACATCTAACAAAAGTTATACGGATGTTTTCTTGCACTTTCTGATTGTTCTCCATTGTCTTGATGTCATCAGTTTACATGGGCAGAAAAGGTGCCCAGGCTTTGAATAATGGTACTGGTTTAGGTAGATGACTATATTTAAATACAAAATCAGAACGTACACTCTGCACGTGCTGTATTTGCGATCTTGCGACATTATTATTGTTAGTGGCCTTTTGATCAGAAAAAAAGACTTTCTACAAAATGTATGTAATATCCTAATCTTCTGGTTCAAATAGACCAGCAGTAGGTCACTTGTTTCAGCTTGACAAATGCTGATAGACCAACAATTTGTTAATTTTTAGTATTTTGCTTGTTCTAATTAGTTCAGTGTAAATTCAAAATACATTAGCTTTGTAACTTTTCACCATTTTTATGACCCAAATCTCCAGCACAGAGTAATATTTTCTAGTTACCCCATGGTGTACCTTTCTTAACAAAACCATTATACCTCACAAAAACCTTAATAAAACATAGAAGACACATTGTGGGAAAGTCAAGTTTATACTCTTACTAAGGCTTGAGGCAAAAACAAGGCATATATTACAGCATAATATTAGCTGTGCCTAATTTAGTCACACTAGTACATTAGCTTTTATTGTATTACTTGATGGATATTTTAATATTGTTTGGCAAATTGCTTTAATCTTTTTAGCTCACCTGAGCCATAGGCTCAAGTGAGCTATTGTCATAGTGTTGCGTCTGTCGTCCGTCGTCGTCGTAAACTTTTCACATTTTAAACTTCTTCTCCAGAACGGCTGAAGGGATTTTGATGAAACTTGGTAGGTATGAAGTACTCATGGTCCCCTACAAGTGTTGTTGTTTTTCGTCCGGATCTGTCAACAGGTGGCGCCACCACAGCCAAAAGTAGGTCACGGGGGGTACCCTCCTTTGACAAACTTCTTCTTCAGAACCGAAGCATGTATCGACAAACCGAATGCATCAGGATGATCTAGAGAGATGTCTTAAGAAGTGTTGTTATTTTTGGTTCCACTTCGAAGTCAAAATTTTTGACGCATTTTTGACGTCTTTTCGGACTTAGTCAGAAATGCACATTTTTGCATTATTTCTTTAAATAACTCAATAAGTGTATGATTTTACACACTCATTTGCTACATATTTATCATATTTAACTTACTTAATGCTTTGATATGTATTTTATGCTTAAATTTTATTTTTTTGATTTTTTATGAATTTTTTTCTTATGTAAAAAGGAAGGGGGGGGGGTGATTTTCATACATTTTCTGCTTCTTTTCTATAACCACTCTTCAGATTGTCATGACAATTTGTAGGTATGAGGTACTCATGCATGGTACCCTACAAGTGAAAGAATTTTGTCAAGATATCCACTTTTGGATTTTTAAGGAATATTTTTTAAGATTGTACATAGGTATAATGTATGTTTTCCATGCCCAATGGACCCATAGGGAGTAGCTTCAAACCCCGGCAGGACCCCAACAAAATTTTTTTTCCCTTTTTAGCTCACCTGAGCCATAGGCTCAAGTGAGCTATTGTCATAGTGTTGCGTCTGTCATGCGTCGTCCGTCGGCGTCATCGTCGGCGTCATCGTCGGCGTCCGTCGTCGTAAACTTTTCACATTTTTAAACTTCTTCTCCAGAACGGCAGAAGGGATTTTGATGAAACTTGGTAGGTATGAAGTGCTCATGGTCTCCTACAAGTGTTGTTGTTTTTCGTCCGGATCTGTCAACAGGTGGCGCCACCACAGCCAAAAGTAGGTCACGGGGGGTACCCTCCTTTGACAAACTTCTTCTTCAGAACCGAAGCATGTATCGACAAACAGAAAGCATCAGGATGATCTAGAGAGATGTCTTAAGAAGTGTTGTTATTTTTGGTTCCACTTCGAAGTCAAATTTTTGACGTCTTTTCGGACTTAGTCAGAAATGCACATTTTTGCACTATTTCTTTAAATAACTCAATAAGTGTATGATTTTACACACTCATTTACTACATATTAATCATATTTAACTTACTTAATGCTTTGATATGTATTTTATGCTTAAATTTTATTTTTTTGATTTTTTATGAATTTTTTTCTTATGTAAAAAGGAAGGGGGGGTGATTTTCATACATTTTCTGCTTCTTTTCTATAACCACTCTTCAGATTGTCATGACAATTTGTAGGTGTGAGGTACTCATGCATGGTACCCTACAAGTGAAAGAATTTTGTCAAGATATCCACTTTTGGATTTTTAAGGAATATTTTTTAAGATTGTACATAGGTATAATGTATGTTTTCCATGCCCAATGTTACAGGTGCAACTACAGGAAAAAAAACCTTCTTTGTATGATTAATCATTTTTAGATCGACCTTTCATCCATAGTTATAGCTGATAATTCAACAAGTGACACATGCTTCAATGTCTTATTGATTGACCTTTTATGTGATATGATTCAATTATTTAAATTCTTTATACTTATTTAGAATTTTATTTTTAAAGTCGGGAACAAGATTTCAAAAGCGGCCATGTTTTGCCGTGTACCCGAAGGGGATTCCCCTGTGATAGAGGTTTCATATTTCACATGTGTATTCCTTGTGACAATACCTTTCCATTGATACCAAAATTTTTGACCTCGTGACCATAACCTTGACCTTTGACATACTTCTCAAAAACTTTAACATTGGGCATAACTTTTGAATGGTTAGTGATAGAGGTTTCAATTTTTACATGTGTATTCCTTGTGACAAGATCTTTCCATTGATACCAATATTACGCTGACCCTGACCTCTCACATACTTAACAGAAAATGGCGTTTATACTAACAAAGATGCCGCCGGGGGCATTCTCATATCACAAACACAGGCTTTATGATTTCTGGCATGCTAGCTATCAATAATGAAAGGTTTTGTGTTCAATTTTAAATAAACTTAATTTATGAAATCATTTCATTCTTTTATTCTTTTTCTGCTGCACATTAATGTGGAATTTTACAATATGATTTTATTTTTGATGTTGCATAATTAAACTATACTAGCTGGGCATATGACCTTGGACCACTTTATCCGTCTTTTCAAATCAGTAAAAAAGTTATTGTTTTGAAATGTGACTATTTTTTCTTTTTTGTACTTTTAAAGGTTGTCTGAAAAAAAAAAACGTCTCTGCATCCGGCAAAAATTTTTTTTAGAAAGGTTGTGGGCTAAAATCCTGGTACTGTCACTATCAGTATTCAATGTCAGTATGTCAATTAGAGTGTGCATGGGTATCAGGTGAGCGTTGTGCCTCCTGGGGCTCTTGTTTTCTCATCTAGCTGTGATACATGTATGTACATGTATATACTAAATGTATCAATAAATTGTCAAAAATTCTCTCCACAAGTTTCAATATATTGAAAAAATAACATGATAGTTTAAAAATAATAATATTTCGGCTTTTGTTATTTTTTCAATACTAAATGTATATATATTTTTAAGTAATTGATGACCCTTGTCATATTCTTCGTATTTCATGTAAATGCTTGAATAAAGAAGCAAATGGCAAGCCTTATTCTTAGTCTGGATTGCCAAGCATGCAATTAAAGTACATACATCAGTTTTATTTCATTGAATTCGGAGAAAAGTTATAGTCTTGGACATAATTTGAAAAATTACTGTTATATCTAATGTACACTTGGTACTCTTTGTTGTGTCATAAAAGAGTTTTACAAAATGTTACATAACTGAAATTCAATATTCTGTAATGTCATCATTTCAGTGGCATCTTGGATTTCATCGTAAAGAATTTACCCCAATGTACAGAGGATTTGAGACACATTATGGATATTACCTAGGTTGTGGAGATTATTATGACCACACATCAGAGCAAAATGAGGTTAGTACATGTAACTAAGGTCAAGGTCATATCTCCATTAAATAGGTTGTGGGGATTATTATGAACATACATCAGAACAAAACTAGATGTATAACTTGAGTCAAAGATGAAGGTGATTATGACATTTGTTTATCTCTATAAGGTTAGCTGTGGAGATTATCAGAGGCATCTGAGGTAAGAAACAGGTCAAAGGTCAGGGTCAAAGGGTCATTGGTAGATCTGTATAATATGTTGTGGAGATCATTTTGACACATTAGAGGCATCTGATGTAAGAAATAGGTCAATGGTCAAGGTCATATGACATTTGTATGACTAGTACTCAGATATTTTAGATAATTATGACGACATATTAGATGCACCAGAGATTCATTTTTATCATGACTCAGCAGAGGAGGTGAAAAATTAAGATTGAATGTCAAGGTTTAATTATATCATGGCTGTTAATTAGGACAGTGGGAAGAAATCATAGCAACCAAATGTGCTGATGATAAAAAGGCCACTGACAATCAAACTTTTTTTTCTGCAATCAATATATGAACATGACAAAGGTCCTTTGTTGCTTTCAGAAATTTTAAATTTGCATCATTCAATTTTTCTAACCTTAGGTATACTCAACTTATAATATTTTTACAGGAATATTATGGTTTTGACTTTTGGAGAAACGAGACAGTAGATTTTTCTGGGATAGGACAGTACTCTACAGATCTGTTCAAAAATGAGGCCATCAACATCTTAAAGCATCATAACCAATCAGAGGTATTGTTACATACTGATCAGGCATACAATATGAATACAACATGTTTTTATTCAGGAAATATAAATTTCATGTTTATCAATTTCTGTTTTCTTTGGCCAATATTTAATTGACTTTTTCATTCATAATTAAGAATTTTTATTACATGACATTTTTGTATATATCTTTTCATCTATTGATTGATTATTATTATGACCAGAAACATAGATAAATACGTGTCATGATTAGTGAAATTATTACATGTGTATTTCTTTTACAAAAATCTGTATGATCATTGATAGCTTTCCCTCCCTCAATTCATCCCCTCCCCACTCCTTTTTTTTTCCTCATAATCGAGCTCAGATTGAGATCATGAGGTGTTCCTTGCCTTTTTTCCAGCCATTATTTCTGTATTTGCCATTCCAAGCCCCACATAATGGAAATAATCCAACCGGTAAAAGTCTGCAAGCACCATCTAAAATTATCAACAGATTCAAAAACATCAAAAATACACAAAGGAGAACATATGCAGGTAAGTATTGAACACACAGTGTAACAGTTTTGAATTTTGTCTGCCTTATTGACTTGGTTATAAAGATGATCCATCAGAGTTATAAGGTCAAGGTTATTTTTAAGGTCAGGTTTTGCAACAAATGACCTTGACCTCGAGCACTATAAGTGCTCTTAATCATAATCTATTAATGACCTTGACGTCGAGCACTATAAGTCATGTTGCATGTAATATACGTAATTAATATACACTTTCTCTTACCCTGCATGTTCTTTTCCTGTTTAAGGTATGGTATCGTCCCTAGATGATGCCGTTGGTGAGATCGTGAACAAACTTAAATCCCTCGGCATGTACGATAATTCCATCATAGCTTTTAGCACTGACAATGGAGGGCCTGCTAATGGTTTGGATCAAAATGCTGCTAGTAACTTTCCTCTCAGGTAAGTTTAATTCCTTGTGATGCTTGATGAGAAAATTATTATCCCTTTACAGCTCTGTTGTGATGGGGTTATAGCATTGCTGTCATGAGGCTGTATGTGTTTGTTTGTGTGTCTCTGTTCGGATTCTCGTGAACAGCATATAAGACAAAGTAATCAAGACAAACATCAAACCTTCCATGAGCATTCCCAAATGGTAGAGCATGAAACCTATTGATTGTAAAGGTAAAGGGTCTGAGGTCAAGGTCACTTTGGACTTTGGCCCAAAATCATTTTGAACCGCCTAAATAACAAAGTTATCATCACAGAAACATCAAACATTCCACAATTGTTCCCAATAGGGAGAAGAGGAAACCTTTTGGTGTTCAAGATCAAGGGTCAAAGGACAAGTTACTGTGGACTTCAGCTTAAGGTAGTCAACCCATAACCAAAGGATGAATAGTGTGAAAGATTTACCGATCATTGCCAAATATCAGTAAACCATTAGCATATCATAAGTCATCGTCAAAAAGTGTAATTTTGAGTGGAAGTAGGTTGACAACCTTAAAATCCTTGTGAACTCATAGATTACAAAGTATTCATCATAAAAACATCAAACCTTCCACAAATTTTCCTCGTGGGGAGAGGATGGACCCTAGTGATTTTCAAGGTCAAGGTCACAATGAACTTGGACTTAAAATCCTCTTGAACAGCATAGAAGACAAAAATTTCATTGAATCACCAAACCTTCTGCAAATGTTCAATATGGGGAGAGAATGAACCCTATTGATTATCAAGGTCAAGGTCACTGTGAACTTGATTTTAAAATCATTTTGCTGATAGGATAGAACATGCAATTTTGAGGGAATGCTTCACTTGCGTTGCATCTATTTCATACTGTATAACCCTTTTCCAAACAGAGATGGTACATATATGTTCTGTTTGTAAGTGACTGCCCATCTGTTCTTCCCAGTAGTTAGTCCCTCTTTATCTAAAAACATTATGAGTGCTTTTCATCAGCCAGTGTCCCTCCATACCTCAATCTAATGATTAATTCATCTTGATTTTTTCATACTTTGAATAAAGATGAAACATACATGTAAAAGATTTATTCAGCATGTATCAATGTGTTTGATATGGTTTGTTTGATTTTCAGAGGAGTGAAAACCACTCTATGGGAGGGTGGAGTCAGAGGGGTGGGATTTATACATAGTCCCCTCCTAAAAACCAAAGGCTATGTGTCACAACAGATGATGCATGTCACTGATTGGCTGCCTACCTTGTATACAGCTGCTGGCGGTAACCCTGGTGACATCAAGGTGACAGATGGAATTGACCAATGGGAGGTGCTGTCTCAAAATGGGACAACAAAAAGGGAGGAGCTTCTACATAACATTGATCCTTTAAAGAAAAAGGCGGCAATCAGGGTTGGTGATTATAAACTCCTCACAGGTCACATTAATATGAAATGGGATGGATGGTATCCGCCTTGGACAGAGTCTAATGAGGTCAAAGGTCAAATTATGTTAAATAACCTTGACCTCAGTAGTGGAGTTTCAGACTACATTTCCTCTGGAGTATTTTATTCAAACTCTGAATTCAGCAATACAGAGAAATATTCTAGTGTTCAGGAAAAGACTGTTTTGAAATGGTATA
Organism: Pinctada fucata; assembly: GCA_028142955.1. Classification (NCBI taxonomy): domain Eukaryota; kingdom Metazoa; phylum Mollusca; class Bivalvia; order Pterioida; family Pteriidae; genus Pinctada; species Pinctada fucata. The sequence goes on along the minus strand of AP027104.1, from coordinate 57,794,696 downwards.
CAAAGGGAACACCTGTAAAAATAAAGTGCGGACCAAAACCAGTTAATGCGAGTACGTATTGTGACCCTGTTAAATCCCCCTGCCTGTATCACATACTAACAGACCCCTGTGAATACCATAATATTGCTGATGAAAACAAAGATATTGTAAACAAACTTTTAACTCGACTCAATAAATGGGCCTCTACCATGGTAGAACCTGGTAACAAGCCTGCTGACCCTGCTGGCAATCCTAGAAATCATGGAGGAATATGGAGGCCATGGCTGGATTGATCGTTAAACCTTTAACAGAAACTTGATATTTAATACTATTGCTTAAACATATATGTCTGGCAATGTCTACATAGAGCATGGAAAGTATGACTCAGACTGCTTTAATTTGACCAAGGCTTTCATTTGAATTTTATGGTAGCGTCACACCTTACCAGATATCGGGAACGGATGTCTAACGGATGAAAAAACTTCCAAAATCCTTAGTCTGTTGGTCGTCCGTTTGTAAAAAATCAAAACTGCCACTGCTCTAGGCTCTTGCGACATGAAATGTTACCTCACTGCACGAGTAACAGAAAAGCAAAGGATAAAACGGAAATACAACATATGAGAAACGGACAATGAAGTAAAATCTGTTACTCATCTGTTGGCCTCTGGTAGCTGTCTGTTACATCTCTGTTTGATTCTGTTTCACATCCAGTAGATGTCCATTCATGACTTGAGTCCACCAGACATCAACGGACACCTAACGGATACCAACAGACAGGTTCTGGAGATGTAACAGATACCAACGGACAAGTAACAGACGCCTGAGCATGCTCATAACTTGCACACTTACAGAACGTACAACAAATTAGCCAGAAGAGTAACAGATAAAACGGAGATGTAATGTACATGTATATAGTATAGGAGGTTTAAGGGACAAGTAACTGATGCAAACTGAGACCAATGGATTGAAAATTTTGTTATCCGTTACTCGTCCGTTCATCTTATCTGGCTAGGTGTGACTGAGGTATTACCTTGAACTTTGAGCATGATTTTAAAATTACTAGCAAACACCCACTGATGAACTGCATTGCCACTCTGAGATGAGATCTCATAGCAGTTTTAATTTAAAAAAAAAAAAAAACTACAATAATGGGAAACTTCTAGAGAGTTTGTTTGACTGTGATTCACAAAGGAAGCCCAACGGCACCTTAATATGTAGTATACGAGGGCTGATTGATAAGCTATGAGCCTCATATTGAAGGAGATATGCAGGGATGTTCTTTTTAAGTCTGTATTATTGCTATTTTCTGACTATGTAAGGCCATGTACCCAAAGACTGGCCTCATTTCGTCAATTTAAATCGATGAGGTAACACTTTAAAGTAAACAAGACAAGTTGCTTTTGTAAAATGGACAATATCGGTGAAAGGGTAGTGATCCAATTTATGCATAAAAAAGGTTTAACACCTAAGGATATCCATAATGATATGGTAACAACACTAGGGAAAGATGCCCCTTCATATGCTTAATACATGTCCAAAAGTATTGGGTTCTTTTTACTTTTTAGGATTTTTATTTTAAATTCTGAAAATACTGACTACAAATGTATGTTCTTGACATGATAATGATTTGTGCCATAATTATACAAATTTAAGGTCTATGTTTTGATTTTTTTTATTGTATTATTATTGCTTATGCAATATATAAACATAAATATAGATTTATTTATGGTTTATGTCTTTTGCTATGTTTTGATATTTTTGTTATACATTTACTGTAATTTATTATACATATCTTTTATTTATGATATATGTTATTGCTGTATGTTTTGATGTTTTTATAATATGGTTAGCTTTATTTATGACTTTGTGTTTTTGTTTTACCCCTATCACTATATTTCTCTTTACAAAATATGTGGTGCCATAAAAGTTTGAGCAATAAGATGTTCAGATAGAGTCCTCAGCAGTTGCTTTGCTCATTCTTATATTGGACATGTCAATAAACATTACAAAAAAATGTATTTATAACATTATGTCAAGTACATGTATTATGTTATGTTTATCACTGCTTCTCCCTATTTTTTCTTCAAAAGACTATAATTCTGAATGTTACATAATATTAGTAATTGCAATACTATCATAAGAATCATACCATTATGTTAATATAATTTTTGTTAGTTGTATCTATGGTATTGTTGAAAAAAACTAGTAAAAGTAAAAAGTACCAGTTATTTGGAAAAAATGATATATTCCATGTATAATATGGTTGGATAATAAAAAGAGGGTCATAATAATAGTTTACTGTTGCTAATTTACACTTTGAAATTATGAAGATGTAATCCTTAAAATGATGGTAGTCGCTTCTTACACATGTAATAATTGTTGCATGTTAAATTGTTGGACATTTTAGCGCACCAAGTGAGTCAAAGGCAAGTTCTTAGTTTCATCTATAATATATCGTCTTAGCTGTTTTGCCAGTTAACACACAGGGCTGCCGAGGGCTCTGATTGCCTAAGTTAGTTTGCCTATACATATTTTCATTTCCACCATGATGGTGCACAGGATTTCCCAAAACCTTACAGGTATCAAATACTCAAGATCAAGTAGGTGATTTCTTGGATGATTTATATAATGTCAACAAATATGACTACCAAAGGCTCTGATTGGCTGATACATTTTCAGTTTCTTCTCTGCAACTGTTTCACAGGTTTCATGAAATTTCACAGGAGGCAAGTACACAAGGTCGTCTACAAAGTTTTACAATTGGCCTACAGGCATGCATGGCCGTCTCTGATTGGCTGACACATTTTCAACCTTTTTTTTTGCAGCCGCTGCACAAAGTTGAATGAAACCTCACAGGAATAAAGAACATGGGTCTAAATGTACAAAGTCTGAGTTTTTCAAGTTGATTGATTTGTAAACAAATATACATGTATGTGTCTGCTTAGGGCTCTGATTAGCTGATTTATTTTCTACTTCTCTGCTACATGTACTGGTTCACATAATTTCACAAAGACTTGCAGATAGCAAGTACTCAAAGTCATCCAGCAAGCATCTTGCTGCCAAAGGCTGTGATTGGCAGATTGACTTATGTCTCGGAACTGTTATATGGAATTGTATGAGCTTCAAATGAAGCATGTACTTGTACCTCTGTGTCTCATATATTAAGTCACTTTGTTCTGATTTAATGTATATCTTAAACATATTCGTGATCACTGTCAGAGTCCCAGTCTTCTCATGTGAGCCAAGTGGCCAATGACCTTGTTACTTATATAGCTATGTCTAGTTATACATTGAGCTTCGCTTCATGTATTGACTTTGTCTTTGTTTGACATTATTTGACACCATGTAATGCAAAAATAATCTACGTCAATGGCTGCAAAAGTCTGCAGCTTGTTTCATGAAAATTCTTACGGAATATTTTAGGAATTTCCGTAACTTTTGATTGCTTAGTTCTACTTTTTTAAAACTAGATTTAGCGAAGTTTTGTTTCTGAATTTATATTCAGTATGTTGAAATGATATTTGAAAACAATGCAATCTAAATAGAAAAACTTTTAAAACATTTATTCAATGATGAAAGTTACGAAAATTCCTCAATTTTTTCGTAAGATTTTTTTGTGAAACTGGGCACTGAACTGTTACAAAAAAAGATATATTTTAAATCTATAAAAGAAACGACAACATTTATTCAACAAAGTTTAGTGGCTTTTAATCTGAGCGATATATAAAGTAATAAAGCAGGAACTGTTTTGATTTTCTTTTGAAAATTATGAGTATCAAACATTATAATAAAGGGACTGAGTAAACTGTCTTAATGTCTGCAAACAAAGACCGGTACATCTGAATGATGCATGATATAATCACTGACGCTACCCATAAATGTACGTCTGATGGTGCCCAGACCACGGCACCCCGTCACTATAAACTCCGCCCCTGACTCCTCGGCCTTACGTACAATACACTCCCCGGGATCGCCCGACATCTTAACAAACTCTGCCTCGATCTAGAATATAATTTTTAAAAAATCAAAAAATAAACATCGGGAATGATCATGACTTCATGTGTAGAAAAAAAAATTGATACATCAAATCATCATTATTGATAAATTATTTTCTTCCAATTAAACATTATAAATAATAATGCTTTTTGCAAGTACTACAAGGATAAAACAACATTTTTGAAAACATCTTCAAATAAACATGTTTTAAAAATGATTGAAATAGCAATCAAAAGGCGAAAAAGCCAGTGTTCCATGTATTAATTTATTACCTAAATAATCAAACGAAGAATGTTCTTATATATGTTATAAGAGGTTAGTAACTTTATTTCATGCTACTTCTGAATTTATCATGCATGTCTATTTAAAATGCCAAGAAAAAAAAATCTAAGTCGTTTTCTGATTGAAAGTATAGATACATGTATAAGAGGTCAATTTTGTTTTCAAAATACCCAGTAAATAGTGTCCTGGCTGAGCTTGGTCAGTTGGGAAAGACGAGATGAGGAAAGGGAGGTGAGTGGTGTTTAAGATGTCTGAATGCAAGGCAAGGTTTGACAGGTTTTTGGATCAATTCAAAGCCATTACCGTAAATCACGATTGTACGTGGTGCTTGATCGTACAGTATTACATTCAACAAAAATGACATGTATTGCTTTTGTTACTTGTTGACATAATCCTTTCAAAAAGTGTCAAAACACCACAAATTATTTTTTTATCTATAACGATTACACATGAATCTATGAATAAACCACGTTAAAACCGACACAAGGTCTTTCAATTATGTAGATTACAGGTCATTATTCGTTTTTTAGTAGATACATTTCAGATCAGTCCTGCCCTGTGTATTGGTAACACTTACCCTAATAAGTTAAGAAATTGCCGTTACAGCATATTTTGCTGACTTTTGTCTTACATAATCAATAAAATAATTCAATATACATAGAGAAAATGGCACGTTACCCAAGTAATTACAATCTTTTTCCATTACTACAACCGATTGATAATATCCGGGAAAATATTTGCTACCAAGAAGGCGCCTTCCAAATAAGAAGAAGTGAAAGTTCCTTGCCCTGGGGAGATTCTTTTTTATGAAAATAGGACCCCGTGGACTCTTTCTCCTTTCAATCATAAAGCCCTTTACAAATTCAGATAGAAAATCTCTATAGTAGTACCTGAAGCTTCTCTGCTATTTCTTTATATGCATTCAGAACTCTTTGGGCTTGTTTTTCAGCTTCTTTTACGCTTCTACTAAGAATATTTGGATCCCCGGAAATCAAGGATACAGCTAGTGAAGGGTACAAATAGGAAAATATACAAATTTGTTGAATTATGTTTGTTGAATAAAGACATCAAAGGGTGATCATTAGTGAGGGAAACGTCCAACCGTCTTTGACGTAAGGAAACACAAAGAAGCATTAAAATATAATTAGACATTAGTAACAGCGGGTGACTTGTGTTCAGATGGTTTTGTACATATGGAAACCTATTTTTATTTCTTTTAAAAACAATTTTCCTTTTGATTGGTTCAAGAGCAAAAAAAAAAAAAAATCGGTGTCAGAAGTAGAAGCGTCCGTTGTAATTTAGAAAAGCCTACGGCTACGTGTATATTTCATTTCGACTTCTAGATTCGCATTTCTTAGTCAAAATTAGAAAAGAGAAAAGAGGACTCTTTGATAAAAATAATTCCTTGTAAATATGAAAAAATGCGATTACAGCAGTGATTTTCAAAATCCGATATAAGTGCACTGGCATGTCGCTTTCATTTTCGTTTGTTTGATTGTTTGTTTTGTTTCTTTAGAATGGGAATTGTTTGGGAACACTTTGAATTTATTTGTATACTTTATTTTTCACAATACAAAAGATAACTTTTGAGACACAATGCTGTTATAGAGTTGAGTTATTATTAGATTGTTGACCGTCTGAACACAAGGAATTTTAGCATGTGGTTTGGTATAGTTTACAGATGAAACTGTGTCCCCGATGTAGCAAGCCTCTATACAAACCTTCAAACATAGAAAGCAAAAGAATAAATCTTGGTTCAATAATTATTTACCCCGAACTCCTTCATTTTTTCTCGTGTTTTCACCAGCAGTTCGTTGGCTTTCACGTCTTCCCGGTGAAACGCATGGGTCGCAGAATCAGGATTCCCAGGAGCCATTGCAATGGCTTTTGGAGAAACATACACTATTTGAATTAAGTCAAACTAACACATTGACTGGATACGCAATGGTATACTGATTATGTATATTAAGTTGTATTTTTCTTCAAAGATACAATCGGTTCAACAAAGACGATCTATACATAGCAGACAAAATGTAGCAGTAAATAGAAATGAACCAATGATGTTGTTTATCGACCATGTCCAAAACAGACGTTAAATGATATAGATGTAGTCATTATGGAAGGGTTAAATTGAGCACTGCCTCCCATCAAATTGTCTTTAACGTCGGAACGATGTTTTATTTACATGATATAGAGTCTGTGGAACATCTCTCTCTCTCTCTCTCTCTCTCTCTCTCTCTCTCTCTCTCTCTCTCTCTCTCTCTCTGTATTTTTTCCAAACCTTTTCATAAGAATATTCTTTAGATATGAAATTAAACAATTCACTGAATTTCACTTTTGTTCTTTCAAAACTTAACCTCCATGCACTACTTCCATGTACTAAGACAATGATAGATGAACATTCCCTATGGACAATAGTTGACATGCATTTGACAGATGCGATGGATCGTACATCAGTTTGCAATAAAAGGTAATTTTGAAATTAATTGGCTACATGCATGGAGTAATGGAATAGAAAATGAATTCCTCCTTTATGTTTTAGAAGTCGAAGATTGAATTGACAACACATGGTAAGGTCTATAGAGAACACTAAACGTGACGTTATTGGGGTAAAGAACTAATGAAAAATGACTGATTATATCCATACAGAAACTTACATATTAACAAAGTATTGGATTCAGAAAATATTTTCAAAAGACAATCTGAGGCAGCAAGCTAACCAAACCAACAAGATCACTCTTTTGAAAATAAAATTCTACGCCTCTCTAGCGTTTGTGACGTAATTCAAAGTCCAGTGGATTTTGGACTTATTTGTCAGGGAAGAAATGATTTTAAGAGCAGATACGAACGCAAGAGTTTAGCTAGCCCTATAATTTCACAGACTAAACGTATAATTCGTCGAAATTTTCTCCATACGAAGTAATTGCCTCAAATTCTTTGTTTGAAGACTAAGATGTATTATTTTTTACTTACATGTATCGATAAAATGTTATTAAATAATGAATTCATAATGATATTAACTTACTTCCATATTGCAGGTGTTTCCTGTGATCAACACAATGAACGATCAAAACATGGTCGCCGTGCTTATGGATGTTTTCTTTGTACCCTGCAATGTGCATTGTGTACATGTCCTTTTTAACAAAATTCACATATGATACATGTATAATTACTATAAATTTTATACCATTAAAAATGAAAAACCTGTACGATACGAGAGAATTATGACATTGAATGGAATGTGCCCTTGTCATTGTGTTCGCAAGAATTGAAAAGACAAATGGGAGGGTTGAATGCATGTTGTCTGTATAATCACAGCATAATTAGTGATAATAAAAGAAATAACTAAACAAAGGATAATTAGGTGAACGAGACCATGCACTGAAAGTATATATAGACTCCGCTTTATCCATACTTGTGCAAGTATTTAGATCTCATCTACATTTGAACGACAATGATCACCTAAACCTTTGATATAAATGTATGACAACGAATTCAACTTCAAATACACAAATTTCCCTTTCCTGAGTAGAAAAATGTCTTTGTCTCTATTTCTGTATATTTTATTGCAATTGATGCGCTAAATAATTCCAGATCAAATACAAAGTACATCGACTATGTTCGAGGACAATGCGAAAACTAAGCGGGTAACAACTCAGCCATAGGTATATGACTTTGTCACTGCAATATTTTTAGGAGACAATGGAATATGAAACACTATAAAATCTCGTTGTTCACAATGTTAACAGACACCAACCAAAACACCGAATGTGATTTTGACCTATTCGGCACAGCTATTTAAAGTGACGGGTGTTGCCAGATTGTTCCACCACTATAGGTTGGTACCTCTGCTGGTGGACTGTTAGTCCCAAAGGATATCATTTGCATAATTTCCTAGTGTTTCGTCCATTGACTTAAATATATTTACTAGATTTGATTTTGTCAGTTATAAGAGGTGAATAAATGAGGAGCCAAGGAAATCATTCTAAGGACAATGGATGTGGCAGTAGTATAGTTTACGTGTAATACAAGCGTATACGGATGACTTTAAAAGCTGAACTGACGATTAAATTTTTGAATTCTACGCAAAAACCATTATGCTCCGTGAAAATATACAAATAAGGACATTTCTCATGATATGGATGTCTCAAGTATAGATTCTCATTCTTACTAACTAGTATATTCATAGCTCGGCACATGACATGTAAATGTATAGACTACAAATAGTTCAAATAAATGTGTGTCAATGTTCACCTTGACTTCATGTATGCACGTAAAGTGCTAAATTTAGATAAGAAATATAGCATCACACAATTGCAGCTCAGGTTGTTTGATATCTTACTTCTCCTTTGAATTATGATGTTTAAATTATAATATCATTGCCCCTATCCATAGTCTTATCACTAGGTTGGTATCCCTGCTGGCTGTGTTAGTCCCCGAGGGTATCATTCACCTAGTTTTAGTGTGCTTCTGCACTGGCATGAAATACATTTGTAAATTTTCTGATACTAAATTTGATAAATTATTCTGAAAAATAAAATAAAAACCAAACTAGAGGGCGCTACTAAAATAAATTTGGTTGTGTCGTTGTGTCTGAAAATCTTTGACTTTTGGCATTGAGTATACCACTGATGAGGATTTACTATCCGAAACACGTGTCTGGTGAATTATCGAGTCAGAACACTTCCACCTTAAGGAGGACCTCCATCCTCTATCCTTCCCTTCATACATTTTAGGTCATGTTCAGAATATGGCTCTCCACTATTCAGAATAACTATTTGGTATGTCTTGTCTTTTGGCCTCGAGCATCATTGATGATGATACACTGTTTGTTGAAGTGCGCATATGTTGCACTAAATTATTACAATAGGACATATATTTCACTATGATAATGTCAAGCATTTTGAAATCTGAAAAAAATATAGATACAGTGTACTGTATTTAATGTGCTATATATAGTATAAAAACTGGGTGTGACGGTAACGGAGCTAGAACAATTTATCTAAAATGCGATGCACCAAATATGCATGATAATAACATTTTGTAAAATCCTACTTACAAGTGAGTGCTAAATCAGAATGTTTGCTTCCATCCACCGCGATTACACACACTCGCTTTTTACCTTCTTCAGCCATATTGTTATATATAATTTATTTATTCACGCTTGCTTTAACAGGCTGTCACATTCACACAGCTTATACACAGACTGTAGGTTTTACAAAGTTCAAGGCTGACATCATGTTAAACAAATAAGATCAACGAGCTTTGTTGAATGCATATGATATCTTGCTGAATATGATAGGACTAGGGTGAAATCAATATACTTTTGTGTTCTAATATTTTTGAGACATTGAGTAGACAAGGAGCGGTAACTCTAATACCTCCTTATCTCTAAAGTTATAGATTGACTTTTAGACTTGCCCAAGTCCTTTCAAAATTAAATACATTAAATCACTTTTTTGTTATCAGAGTGAAATCTCTTTACTAGCAAGCAAAAGTTGTCTTCTCTGTTTCGTGATACATTTTACTTAGGCACGGTCCATTTGATATTCTGGGGGGGGGGGGGGGGGGGGGGGGGGGGGGGGGGGCTTGGGTTTTTTTCGAAAAAAATAATTTTGCTCTCAATTTTGATGAAAAAAATTAATTTGCTTATGGTGTGACAGAAAAAAATAATCTTGCTCTTACAAGTAATCTGAATTTGAAGAATTACCATAAAATTTTGCTAAAATTCTTGAAAATTTTCCGGCTCGCTTCGCTCGCCACAGTTTTCAAAGTGTATAAAAAAATTTTGGCTCCCTTCACTCGCCATAGTTTTCTATCAAAACATTTAGTTCATATATTTGAAGATATCAAAAGTTATACATGTATGTGAATGAAAAAAGGGCTTCCTTAAACATGTTAAAAGCTTTAATATTTTATCAATATTTATGTATTGCTATTAGCACATGTTGCATATAGTCTAATTTTATGTTCCTGTAAGCTTAGAAGGAGATCTTCAGTTATTCACCAATTTACAATTCTCAGTAACATTTAAAATCTGTCTAGGAGACCTTCCCCTCAGACCCTCTTATACATGTTATATACATGATGTACCTTATATCAAATATTGAGAATTGTATTGTAAAAATCTTTTACATGTATCTCTGTTTAAAAGTGAAAATTGAAAACTTGATAAAAATAAACTAATATATTAATATTTAGAGTTTTGAGTAAAAATATAAATAATTTCTATTGATAAAACACAAACATTCTTAATACATGTATGGACATCACTTTGTAAAAAAAAATTTCCTTGCTCCAACTTTGCAAGAAAAAAATAATTTTGCCCCGATCCGGGGCAAAAAAAATAATCTTGCTCCGACAAAAAACTCAAGCCCCCCCCCCCCCCCTGAATATCAAATGGACCATGCCTTATATATCTCTGTAACCTGCTCACTGCCTATAGTTTTAAAGGGGCATTTCTTTTCTACTTAACAAATCTAATTAAATAATTGCAATTCTCTTCAAATAGCTTTATTTGATAAAAGGACTTGAGCAAGTCTAATAGACTTTCTAAGCTTTGAAATTAAAAATTTGAGTTCTCAATGTGTTACTGTTCGCTTTTAATTTGTTACAAATATGCAAAGCAAAAATATTTGGAACGACGAAAACCAATCCATCTACATTGTTATATTCACTTTTCATATGAAATCGCATAGAGTAAATCATACACTTGAGGTTTATGATTTTTCTAGGAGGGTACTAGGATGAATGATAGGGACACTTATTTAGTTTTCAAAAGAAATTGACCTCTACACACAGCAAGCTTGAAGGATACACAAAATGGGACGGAAGGAAACAAACAATTAGTGTAGTATGATCTGAAACTAAAAGAACCCGTCCTATAAGTATTATATCAAATGTTCAAGGTCAAGTGAAGTACCTATTAGTAAGTTTCAGAGATGCAATAATTAACGTACATACAATAATACCATCTAATACTTTTGAGAAATTGTAGTGTATGATTCGGAGAAACGTTTTGAACTTCTGCAGTTTGGGCCGTGAAGTTATCTTTTTCAAGAGAAACAAAACAAGGTGTATAATCATTGTTTGCCCTTCTGCTCAGCCTAATCTGTTTAACCTCAGATAACAAATGTAACAGTGCGCAATAAATGTACCTATGTCATTCATCTCTCTATCATGGAGACGAAAGAAGGGAAGAAAACACGACGTGTTGTCATAGCCATGGATGGAAGCGAACATTCTCACTATGCCTTCAAATGTAAGTATAAGATAGTGTCCATTACATTGATAGTGAAATTCTTTAATTTTGTGATATTCTGACATTCACGTCATAAGGTATCGTATTCTGCAGTGTATTGTTTTTCATGCAGCTAGTGTAAACTAACATGTAATATGCCTGACAAAATAGAATATTCGAACATATGCAAGGAATTTGAAAAAAAAATGTTTTCAATATGCTGAATTCTGTAATAGCGATTGTATACATATAGTTTTGAGTCTGTACAAAACGTCGTTAATTCTAAGTTCACTGGACAAGCATCAAAACAAAACACTTGAGGGAATGTTTAAAGACATAAAGCAAAAACAAAGACTCATTATAAGACATCTCATATGTACAAGAAAATACTTTTTGATTTTAAGGGTATCTCACAAAGTTACGACTACCCGGGGATTTCTTATCACTGCTTCATTTTGCAACGTATGAGAACATGAGCTACGGTGGTATGTATCAAAATTAATATATATTATGAATAATTATTATATATATCTTCTTCATTTTATAAATCTCAGGACACAACTTGAGTATCGTAGTTGATTTGTTATCAAAGGGTCATTGAAGGGTCATCTCGGTACTGTATCATATATATCTTATATATATGTATGTCAATTTCAGCTAGCAGTAGGATACTATTTTCACATTCTGAACCTTTGGATGGTTCTTACCTAAATATTTCAATTATATCGACAGTAAATAGTGAGTAAAAGTCGAAAACAAAACCAAGATTAGAATCGAATATGAGCATAATAATCAGTAGGCATACAAAACCTTGCAGAATATACGACCAAACAAAACCAATATTCAAAGCAGCAAAACTTATTCTCCAAAACGTGATAAGATCAGTTGCCCGGGGAGAGTAAGCATCTCCTGTATGCTGGCAACATTCGTCACCTTAGCCGTACAGAAAAGGTCAAAACTTGTGAATATATCAAATCTTGTTTCTCTGGATACTTCTTATTTCTAACCTGAAATATGTTTCAATATTGTGGACAAAGATATGCTATTGTGTTTTATATTCCCATTGAATCTTAAAAAAATCTGTAGTGACAAAGTCGGTCCCTCACAAAGATATCTTTCGCTAAGTAGGTTCTCGATTAGTGGCATTGCCCTCTGGTTGTAATCTTACTCTGGAATACCGTTTACACTTTAGGCAGGTGCCGAAGGAATGTCACTATACTCAAGGATGGGACATTTGTATTTTTGAATTTGAAGTAGTAATTTATTGAAGAATTTGGATGACTGTTGTCATAATAAGATGACATTAGGTAAAATATGAAGCGGAGTTTAGTTTTCAATTGTATCATTCACGTCTCGTTCACACGGTTAGATTGTGCCAAGGTGACTATATCCCCATGCAGGTTATAAAATCGATAATTCAGAAAATCATAATCCGAAGGTATATGAAATAGGGATACAACAGGAACCAAAGCAAACAATCAAAAACCTCCATCACATGAAAAGAAGCGAACTCTCAATATGAGAGTATATACCAAGTAAGAGTCAGCATCTCCTGCTTACATGCAACACCCGTCGCTTCAGTTTGGTAGAATTGTCATATCCGGCAAATTGTCTAAGACAAAACACCATCCACCAATGTCTGGAAAATGTCAAATGGTGATGACCATATCCCTATATACAGCACGAAACCGATAATTCAGAAAATCATAAACCGAAGGCATACAAAATCAGGATAAAACAGGAACCAAAGCAAACAAACAAAATCCTCTACAAAATGAAAAGAAGCAAACCCCCCAATGAGAGTGAGACCAGGTGCCCAGGAAGAGTCAGCATCTCCCGCTTGCATGCAACACCCGTCGCTTCAATTCGGTAGAATTGTCACATCCGGTTACTTCCATTTGGAGGATAGAAAGTTTAATCTTTGGTTGGATGGTACAAATGGTCTATGACAGAAAATCATTCACCATTCTGGGGAGTGGGACATCATAGTGTATGATGAGTTCCCCGTATCGACCGTAGAACTTCCTCAGTGACGATGTTAGTCAAATGTGTCCCTGATTGAGAAGCTTATCTGAAAGACGCATAGCTTTTAGAACAAAATCTGTGTATTTGGTACTTATCCTCGCATAATGTATCAATTGAGATATGAACACGCCATAAGCGGGCGAGGAAGGAAGAAGGGATGTTGCTACTCAGAAAAGGAAAGTTTGTGATGCAAAAATTGAACTCGTCAAATTTGTCATAGAGAGAAGTGTTCATGTGACCATCAGTGTCGTAGGACAGCATCAAATCAATGTTGAATCAATTCTTATATTAATGTTGAGTCAATTCTAAGTATTATTAGATTAATGTTGAGTCAATTTGTTTTGTTTAGCCGTGTCTCTCTTCCCTGGTGATCCATCTATAGTGGAAAAAATAATCAACACCGAAGAAAAAAGAATTTCTGAATTCATAGACAAACTTGGATCTCTACTGCAGGAAAATGGGGTAAGGAAAATGGGATTGAGAATGCTCTCAAGAATTCATGCATATATAAGAATCTAAACTTATCAAAAAAAGAAAGTATCATATATAGATGACATCAAACTACAGTAAATACTTAAAGACGGTTGGTAAAAAAAATACAAATACTTGCTCTGTCATTTAATTTTTATCGAAAGTCATAATTGCCAAATCATTTTTAAGTAAAATGAAATTGACATGCTTGCAGATTGAAGGTGAAGTTCTGCGCCTGTCAGGAGAGCACGCTGGCCAAGTATTGTTGAAAAAAGCAGAGGAACTACAAGCAGATATGATCGTTACTGGATCACGAGGGTTGGGTACTGTCAGAAGAACTGTTCTAGGAAGTATTAGTGACTATATCATTCATCACGCGCACGTGCCAGTTGTCGTCTGCAAACACGTCAGTCATCATAAACACGGACATCATGACAGTCATCCTCATCATCACAAATGATTTTAGAATATGAAGTGTCATTTATATGACAAGACTATATATTTTACCTTGAATTGAAAGGAATCTTATTATGTACTGATCTAGTATAGTATTTTACTAACAATTAAATCGTGTTTCGAGTATTGATCTTACGATTTACAAAACAAATCAGTTTAGTTTCTTAAGTAAGTCCAAATAAAAAAATTGAAAGGAATCTTATTATGTACTGATCTAGTATAGTATTTTACTAACAATTAAATCGTGTTTCGAGTATTGATCTTACGATTTACAAAACAAATCAGTTTAATTTCTTAAGTAAGTCCAAATAAAAAAAAAAATAATCGGAAGCTACAAAAATGTATCAGCATGTCGTCTTTGAACCTGTGTGTTTAATGTTTTGACAAGATCGATATAGCATATTAATTAAAATTTTGTCCTACACTCACTTTATTTCATTCAAAAACTGAATGTTGAAAAGAGATTCGATTGTATTCCAGCTACCTATATTCTTTTTACAATTCGAATAAAATGACTGGCTTGTTTGTTTTCGTATTTGGATTTACATAATAGCTCCTATTTTAATGTTAATAAAAGCAATTAGTTTTTTGTAATAATTATGCAGAATGAAATGAATTCTAATATTATACCTGTATAGATGTATTTGTACTTCATGTATATGATTCGGAAAAAACTTGTTTTTTATATTATAGTAGGTATATTATAGAATAAGTCCATTAGTCTGCAATAAAAGATAATTATTATCTTTCAGGACTCTACCTTGTTACATTTTTATACCATACCGTGTCTTCACTAAATTACAATTATTAAAGTTAACTTCTCAAATTAAGAGCATTAAGTGGTTACACATGCATTTTTTAAATTCACTTCTGAGTCCATCAAATATATGTATTATCAATATTACAAAACACTTCCAAAGAAGAGAAACCCGAAGTTATACATCCCACCAATCCTGCTACGTCTTTCGGTACATTTTTGGACATAATAACTTTCATACTTTTTGGCCATATTATTTACTGTAAATTGTTTAGATTGATGATCACTGACGAGGGTTAAGTACTCGAAACGTGCCTGTCTGGTCCAAGCTGCAAATTTATCTGTTCTTAAATGATGCTATTGAATTTGAAGACGTTTAACATTAGATGATTTTATCTTTATGATTAGAAAATGGATTAAATAAAAAAGCCTATACTATTCTCTAAATACATTTGAAATGCTAATGTTCAAATCTTCTGAGCATCATTGGCATGTGAAGCCTTGGTTATCCCAAAATATATGTTTTATCTTAATGATTAAGTGCACTATAAGCGCATTTCATCAAACAATGTATCATCAGTAATGTTCGAGGCCAAAAGAGATGAAATCTAAATAGACATTTTTTTACCGCGACGAACTTCGCACTTCGTACTTCGAACTTCGGACTTTATTTATCATAGAAATTTTTATGAGTTGGTTGCCAGAAGAACAGGAAGTCAAATATACCAATTCTGTTGAGAATGCTAATCAAGATATAGATGACTCCACTGATGAGTTTATACTTGAACGGCAGCTACGCCACTGATTCTTCAATGTTCGGAGTGCGAAGTATCAAGTCCGTCACCGTGAAAAAGTCTCTTAATATTGAATATATGAAGAGTGAAATCCTAAAAAATGACCTCAAATGTACGGCAAAGATACAGCTAATGACAGGGTTATGCCATGAGGAAAACACTCCTTCGTTTCAGAATAATCATCAATTTAGTATCAGAAAATTTACAAATACATGTATATTTCAAGTCAGTCCAGAAAGTACAGGAAGTCCAATATACCAATTCTGTTGAGAATGCTAATCAAGATATAGATGACTCCACTGATGAGTTTATACTTGAACGGCAGCTACGCCACTGATTCTTCAATGTTCGGAGTGCGAAGTATCAAGTCCGTCACTGTGAAAAAGTCTCTTAATATTGAATATATGAAGAGTGAAATCCTAAAAAATGACCTCAAATGTACGACAAAGATACAGCTAATGACAGGGTTATGCCATGAGGAAAACACTCCTTCGTTTCAGAATAATCATCAATTTAGTATCAGAAAATTTACAAATACATGTATATTTCAAGTCAGTCCAGAAACATCGTAATCATCCTCGGGGTGTAACAGTCCAACAAAAGAGATACATACCATTGACAAATATGGAAAATGACCATATCCCTGTATACAGCACAAAATCAATAATTCAGAAAATCATAAACCGAAGGCATACAAAATCAGGATAAAAAAAGAACAAAAGCAGAGAAAAAACCCTCCACCATATGAAATAAAGCGAACTCCCTCAATTGGAGTGAGACCCGGTGCCCAGGAAGCTAAGAGTAAGCATCTCCTGCTTGCTAGTTGATGAAATTTTCATATTGAGATATACTTTCTATCGTTATAATCAAAAGTATCATCCATGATGCTGGAGGCCGAAAGAGAGGATATCCAAATAGTGAATAAGGCCATTTCATTGTTATTTTTTGTTTTATGTCCTCGTGCTGGTAGATTTTGAGCCCAAAGTCATAAAACAAAGCAGTATCAAAATGATACATTCTTTTGCTAAATCGATGTGTTTTCTACAAACATTGAAAGAAATTGGGTTTTTTTATTTCATGTAAAAAATGTAAAAGTAATGTACAGACTTATCTATCATTCTTTTATTAGATAAAATCTGTTGATAATCAAATGAATCAAGTTTCTGTCATGTTTCATTTAATTTCAAAATATATAATTGCAACTTTGTTTAATACGCTTGTTTGTTTTTCTTCCAGGCTGACTGGTAGCTTTCTTGATTTCTAAAGGACGCAAAACAGAACAAAAACAAAATATGGCCAAATTATGAAGAGCAAAATTTAAACATGACCTTAAATGTATGCCAAAGAAATGATAAATATGGATAATGGCCATATCCCTGTATACAGCACAAAATCGATAATTCAGAAAATCAGAAACCGAAGGCATACAAAATCAGGATAAATCAGCAACCAAAGCAAACAGACAAAAACCTCCATCATATGAAAAGAAGCGAACTCCCGATATGGGAGTGAGACCAGGTGCCCAGGAGGAGTAAGCATCTCCTGCTTGCATGCAAATTTAGCTTAGGAAAGAGTTAAGTCATGAGGGTGTTTCAGAATAATTTATCAAATATAGTATAAGCATATTTACACAAGCTTCGAGGTCTCGAGGAACGCATAAGTGTAAATTAATTAAATAACGTACATCCTCACTGTAAGATGAACATACAAATAGACATATGACACAGGAGCCAAAGAAACACACCGAAAAGTGTACATGACATATTACAAACTCAAGAGCTTTGTTTTTGACAATGGGTAGCAATGATGACAAAAAGCTGTAGGAATAGGTAAAAGAGTGTATCGACATGGATATAGTGATGACAACATGTACTAACTGTAATTTGGCATGGCTGCTATCGGCCATCGTAGAACCTGATCTAAGCTTTAAAACTTCCCATTAAGAGTATGATGCAAAATATCTGCATCTTAACTAACAAATCATCAATCTCATAGAATTTTTTGTTGATATCTTTTGCATACACAGCGTACAAATCGAAATTCGAGGTTTAAAAATAGAACAACTTCTCTGCGTTATCGTTTGTTTACACTTGGCCTGTCTATTTTTAGAAGGATACTCAGTGTGTGTTTGAACATCGATCTATGTAAACACACACACAAGAAGCTAAAATCATGAACACCATCATCTCGATTGTCTTGGGAATCATAGCAATACTTGTTATTGTTTTCGTGGGATTCCTTATTTGGATAAGTTTGGAACGGAGAAAATTAAATCACCTACCTGGCCCCAAGTTATCAAGGTTAGTTGAGTTCACGATTGAGTACATGATAATGCTAACAGACAGAATTTATATACATGTATATGTATTTTATTTTTATATTAAAAATTCATAAAATGTGCACTATCTAGCTATGGGTTAGCTTGAATAGCATCAGTCCTCTAGAGAAAAGGAATTGATAAGTCCGTATATGGCAACGAACGTATACCATGTATACCTGATTTACATATTTTATAAATCTTTTTTAGCTTTATATTTGGAACTATAGAGGGAATAAAAGATTTTATAGAAAATGGAGGATCGTTTGCAGAATATGTCACAGAAATGTAAGTATTTTCTAATATACTCTTCTACCCATGCAATGTCTTTGATTCAATCAATAATTTGCACTAAATAAAAAATCAATAACCAATTCACATTTCAACATTCTGGCAAATTCCTTCGTTTTCACTTGTTTCTACACAGTATGCCTTTATTAAGCTATATATGAGAGGAATTCGCACGTAAGCAATCCGGTTAATGCTATCATTTGCTAGATTGTTGAAAATCCAAATTCTATGAAATTATAGTGCCAATCGTATTTTCAAAGGGGTTTTCAAAATGGGCCGTATTGAGGATCCTAACCGCCCTATACGTATTACCTGAATGTGGAGAATGTTGAGGTACAATTTGAAAGATCCATGCTATTTAGTTCTATTGTTTACTTTTCACAAAGACCACTACATCAGGAGAAAATTTTTAGCGAGACTTTAGTTTCACCTAGTTTTAGTGTTTACGCACTGCATTGAAATATATTCTAATTTTCTGTCATCAAATTAGACCTAAATTTCTAAAACGAAGGGGTATCTCCCTCATTGCATAGCTCTGTCCTTAGCTGGGTTTCGGCATAATTTTTTCCGGTCATGTTTAGAAATACGCTTCTGAATAAACCCCACTCAAAATTTGGAGCCGCTCATTTTGGCAAGAGGAAATTAAAGCTCTGTATCGTAGACGGCGCCAGGAAAATTCACTTTGGCTTTACTTAAACTGTTTGGCATGAAGTACTACTGACGAGGGTTAAAGTATCCGAAATACGTGTCTAGTACAACAAAATTGGTACTATAGAACATATATTTCAATATTGACAATTTTTTGTTTTGAAAATTGTCTTTACTTTGAAAAGAATTTGTAAAGATCAAACACTAAACGTACGGAAAATTTGCGGAACTGAGGTCTTAGTTCTGGTCATCTTTTACAAAATGTTTTGCATTATACACTTGTAGATTGATCTACTCGAGCTCATAAAGTGTTCAAGTCATAGACCATTTGAACCATCCAACCAAAGATTGTACTCTATATCTTCCAAAATGGAAGTAACCGGATGTGACAGTTCTACCGAATTGAAGCGAAGGGTGTTGCATGCAATCAGGAGATGCTTACTCTTCCTGGGCACCTGGTCTCACTCTCATATCGGGAGTTCGCTTCTTTTCATATGGTGGAGGTTTTTGTTTGTTTGCTTTGGTTCCTGTTTTATCCTGATTTTGTATGCCTTCGGTTTCTGATTTTCTGGATTATCGATTTTGTGCTGTAAACAGGGATATGGTCATTATCCATATTTGTCATAGCCCTACAAAGTTTTTGCCAGGGGTCTGGAAAGAATAGTTCCCTATACATGTATTTTGACAAGTATATCTAATTATTTATCTTTCAGGCACAAGACATACGGACCTGTGTTTCGCATTTCGTTTTTCCATCTCAACTTTGCATTTGTATGCGATAGGAATGCAATAAAGGTAGATACAATTTTATGACGAAATGTAATCATATTATTTTGGCAGAGGGAAACATTCAACACCTATAAAATATTTTCTAGTATGCCTGTATTGACTATTTTAACATTGCTCATTCAAAGGATTTACTAGTATATGGACTATTGGAAGAGCAGGCATGGAAACTATTTCTAGAATTATGCATGATGCATAAGTTGCTACATGTCGGACCACGGAGCGAAATATATAAGAAAATTCATCAGACTTCTCTAAATTTGCCAAAAAAATGAACTTTTTTGTCCAAAAATACTTGCTACTGTACTGAAATTGAAATTGAGTGCTATCAAAATTGAAAGATAATTCCAATCACAATACTTCAAATTTTTTTCCAAATTTTTACATTTATTCCCAAAAGAATTGTAGGCTTTTCCCTGTTTTTCGTGTTTTTCTGCTTGATTGGACGGTTTTTGCCCTAAAACATAACTTTCGCATCCGAGTTTTTTCTTACGACACATTACATTTTAAAGAGGAATCTTGAAGCTTTAATTTGAGGTCAATTAAAGTCGAAAACTAGAGCTCTTTTTGACACTTTATTGACTATTTCAACATTGCTCATTCGAATGATTTATATGGACCACAATTGTTCAACGCTCCATAACAAAGTAACCCTCAGATTTCACTACTTCTTATCAAATTCAGGAAGAGAAATTACTTCGTTTGGTCGATACTTTAAGATTAATTTTAAAACCATACCAGATGTAAACTAAGTTGAAGTATGACAAATTGGCATTTTTTCGCTTCATACCTTGAGTTTGATTAAATGATGGTATTTTGCTTGCAGTTTCAATTTGATTTTAATACAGGAAATATTTGTTACAAGTAATTTTCCAAAACCAAATATTGGATATGAGGATATGCGAATACTATTTGGCACAAGGTAAGACTTCTCAATGAAGACAATTTATTCTACATTAAATTCTAAATAAAGATTGTATTTCTATCTTTGTATTTCATTAGTCATGTTATCATAAATTGTACAATCTGAACATAGAAACCATTCTTCTCTGTGCAGTCTTTTAAGATATTGTGGTTTTCAGAGTCTGATTTTCGGTTTTGTATCTTTATACTTTTTTCACTGATGGAAGTATTCTTTGTCGGTTGCATCCTGTGTATTGGGTGTTTTCCGTTGTTGTCAATAGCGGATAGTCAAGTTGGAGATTTCTTCAATAACCTTGATATAAGGTTATAATTATCTAACAATTGTGTAGGTTCATGGGTGAAGGATTGGTTACCATAAACGACAAGAAGAAATGGACTTGGAAGCGTGCTATATTAAATCCTGCATTTCAAAAGAGGTAAGATTGGCCGCGTGAAGCTTAAGGTAAAACAAAAACGAAAAATGAAGGGAATGATTTTGTGTTTAGTCCAATGAGTTAACAAATGAATTACTTTATGACGAGATAAGTTTATAAGAAATCACAGAGGAGGCGTTCCTAAAATTTAAAACCTGAAAACAAACTTCTTCGTATTAGAAAACGAAACCAGAAGAAAGAAGCAAACTATACAGAAATGAGAAAGAAGAAAGACTTACTCTTCAGCGCATAACCACCAATGTCCTATATCAATCTTATTGTTGATATCATAAGGCATGTACAGTACTAATATTAAGCATTTTGACAGAAAATGTATTTTGAATATTTCGTTACAGCCATCTAAGAAAGTTAGAGGATGACTTTAATGAAGTCAGTGATTCCTTCATGGACCGTTTGGAAAAACTGGCTGATGGCAAACGGGTTGTTAAAATGCTTGACGAATTCAACCATATGGCATTAGATATGATTGCTAAGGTGAGCATTGTTAACAAATTTCTGTCCATTATTTCTCTCAAAGTGGTATAAGTATCCATCGAGTCCGTGAAACAATATCAATGACATGGTTATCTAAAAGACATCCTATTTTTATGTTTTTTATTCAGAAAGTCAGGGATAATTCTATGGTACACTACATTGTATCTGACGAAGGTCCTTATCATGAGAAATAAATTATATAGTTGACGACTCGTTGCTCAGAGTATTGAACAATTCCCTGTCTAACTTTCATTTACTAATAGTGGATAAAGATAGAAAATATGAAGAAGAGACAGGTGTTATATTGTACATACAAGCAGCTAGGATATGACTTTTTACTCGGTATTCTTGTTTAACTCTTTTCGTAGAAGGCTTCTGTTCTTGTGGTAGACAATTTCGATACCGTGATTCTTATATTTGTAACTGTAAATAAGTTCTACTGTTTGTATTTTTCCGATTTCATACTTTGTAGCGTTACAATGTACAATTTTGTTTGTTTTATCGTTGATTTCATGACCACATAACGCATATGTATCATTCATAATTATTATAGGTTGTTTATGCAGTAGACTTAAAAAGCGTAGACAGCGATGACAACCCCTTTACACGGGCTATCAATAAATCATTTGAAGGGTTTCAGAAAAACGCCGAAGACAAATTTCTAAAGGTAAATACATTGTTTTGATACTTAGCATGCTTTTGTTCAGCTTTGAATTAATAAACGTTATCTTGATCAGCAAAGTGATATGAGCAAACCAATTTCTGTAAGGAATTTGAGCTATTCCAAATATGTTAAACGTCTTTAAATTTTTATCATACTATCTCGGTAATCAGAGGGTCAAAATGATGTAAAGGCCTTTGATTGAATTCCTCAACCGGGTAATAATCAAAGGAATTCGAATCTGTGTTTGCCGATGAAAACTCCGGCTGGTGTTTCTTCATTGTTTAATCTTTTGAATTTGTCATGTAATATACGGTAGGATGAGTGCAGGTGTTTGATATATGTGAGATTTTTAAAGGTCAATCAAATGTTAATCATTATCTAAGTTTAAATAATAAAAAAAAATCCTGAATTAGATACCCATGTCTTCTTCCTCGCAAACATTTCTAAAATCATAGTAAAATGTGCGTCTCAATTTTCTTGAGTGGAAACAAATACGGGAAGTATTGAAATATATTTTGTGTTCTCCATCAATAATTCGAACTTTGAGGAACACCTAAAAGAAATATATTCTCAAGAAGTAGGGAACAAGGAAACAACCGAGATCGACAGACCAGCTTCGTACTTGCGTATACTTCTCTTTCGACACAAACGGCATTTTTTAAAACACCCAACTGTATGACAAGCGTGATGATTTCACCTTTCACATAACTTCTCTTTCGTGAATAGCAAAAAAGGATTACCGTCTTCTTCTGCTTATGATGTTTTTGTTTCTCAGCAAATTTGATATGTCAGGGCATGTCCCAAATATAACGATTTCATCGTTAGAGCCAGACGGTTTGCAAGAAAGCTACTCGATCAGGGTTATATTATAAAATGGCTGAAATCATTATTGGGGAAGTTCTTGGTCGCTACGCGGATCTTATAAAGCATATGCGATTCCTCTTTCCAGAATGATCAGTGACACTCTGGATTGCAATTGAATGGCTGTCAACATCAACAAACAAGACATCTTTATCCGATATGTACATCAAAATGTACATCGAGACAATTACCGAATTTGACAAGCTTTCATGGAACTGTTGCGACAGGTGCTGCATTCAATCAGGAGACACTGACCCTCCCCGGGCACCAGGTCTCACCTCGGAATATTACTTATTCCGGGGTTCGCAGCTGTTCCAGTGGAAATTATAATGATTTTTTTGCCTTACCTCCTCGACTTTGAGACTCAATAACTGATGGGTACTTATTCGATGTTTATTCTTTTATAAAATTCCAGTGTACCATATGCGCATTTCAACAAGTTATGTCTCATCAGTGATGCTCGAGGCCGAAAAAAGGAAATCCAAATAATCTGAAATTATGAAGAGCAAAAGTCTAGACCTGACCTAAAGAGCCAAAGAATCTGATAAAAACAGAGTTATGCCATCAAAGAGATACCCCTTAGTTTTTTTTGGGGGGGGGGTATAAAATTTTGCGATGAAGGATTTACAAATATAAGGAAAAAACACGAAATCTGAACGGCGTTATGTAAAGGAAAGGAGGGGATCTCCAACAACACTAGGTTGTAGCACCCACAGCAAAACTCCAAAACACCCAATGCAAAAAACACAGAACAGACAACCATAGAAAGAGACACAAAAGGGACAAGGAACACCAACTCACACCATAAAAACATTAAACATAAAAGACCACACATAAACCAACGAGACCAATGGGCAACCGGTGCCGACTTAGGACGGCCATCTGCCACGTTAATAGCAGACGGTGTAAAGGACACCATTTTGTTCCGAAAGACAGTAAATTCGTTATATAGCTGATACAATACATGAAGCCGAATATGGTTGCTCAATCTTATTACAAAGGACCTCGCACGAATTGACGGGAAATCCGCCCAGATAATAAAATCTCCTCCAGGGTTACTAAAACTGTTTCAAGGTATAATATATATATTTATGGATAGAAAAACTTATAATCTATAATATTTACTCAAATGTTTATCATTCACACAACCTACTTGGCATTTATTCGAAATCGAATCAACGCGGGGTCCACCATTTTGAGTCCGTGGTATTACGTTATAAAATTCAGTAAGATGAGAAGAAATTGAGAAAATCGTTTTATTCTGAGTTATATTAAGTTATCATACATTTAGTGATTTAATAAACGGTAGAATTATTGTCCTCCTTCAAAAACTAGTATTTCTTTTCCGTATTTAGAACTACACTTTTGGTTCATCACTATACTCCCAATAGTTCACAATGGATGAATGCGCTTAGTGTGTTTACATTACGAAAAGATACATGTAAGCGAAAAACTATCGAAAAAAGAAATTTTTTGTGGTTATTCGTAAAAACAAATAATAGAGTGTTTGATAAATGGAGGAAATAAAACATAATCGAGAACAGTATTCTTTGTTGGAAGTGTTTGAATGAATATCTCAAAAGAAAAAAAATGTAGTCGCAAAATGTATACTACTCACCCAAAGCATAACATGACATCATAAAAATAATTGATTAATTAACATATTAGATATAATTGCAAAGTATCATCACTCTTAATCCATCGAGAGAAAACGTGAAAGATTTATGTATAATTACTCAAGATTTTGAGCCTTCTCAACCCCCCCCCCTTTTTTTTATATTTCGATCGCCTGGTTGACATCGTTCCCCACCTTGCTACAGGATCTTACTCGCCATGCCGGTAGATCTTGTCAAACGAAAGTTTCTATTACAAGGAAATCCTGTAGGAAGATGGGGAACAAGACTCTAAAAAACTTTTCAAGTTTCCATAGGCTTTAGTGTTAAAATCGACTGTTTTAACCCAAATTATACACAAAATATAGGTCGCATGTTTGAAATATTACTATTTTCATAAAATTCAGCAAAAATCTTACCGAATTCAGAGTTTTAATTTCTTTTAATGAGAAAAAAAAAATTTTCGGCTCCAACTGGGCGGAATTCCATACTTATCGTTCGAGCTCCTTGACACAACTTAGTTATGAAAGCTCTCACTGAAATATACAAGTTTTCAAATACATTTCAGCTGAAGCCATGGAAATGGGCTTACATTAAAACTGTTACAGACTCCATTCAGTTTCTAAGAAACTACACTCGAGAACAAATGGCTAAAAGGATGGAAGCAATCGCGAAAGGAGATCATGTTCAAGAAGACATATTGTCCTTTATTCTAAAACTAAAAGGTAAAATAACTTATGTGTGAGTATGCTTTTTGTAATATTTTACTGAAGAAAAAGCCTATAAAAAGGTTCTCTTTGTCATAGATGAATTTATACATTGATTTTTTTTCTCAATGTATAAATTTGTCACAACTTTGAAAATAACGCTGTTTCTGTCAATTATACATGAATAATCTTTTTCTTATTCATTCAGAGAGCGATCCGGAATTATCAGAAGAGGAACTGCTAGATGAGTTTGTGACTTTCTTCGTAGCAGGTAAGATAGTTTATATATCTAATGTCGGTTACAAAACTTCATGATTATGTTTCAATTCTCTTATTCAACCATTTGAACTTTACTCAAAACATTGTTTCGCATTGATTTCTTCTTTCTTCCAAGGACAAGAAACAACAGGGAATTTGATGGCGTTTATGGTCATGGATCTAGCACAGAATCCGACTGTTCTATCTAGGTTTATTTGTAATTTTTCTTTCATTTGATCTAAGAATTAATTCATGACTTCATAAGCAAAAAAGTGTTAATTTCGATATATCACTCCCGTATCATCTTGATGGAGGGTAAAACAATTGTAGTCAATTATTACCAGTAATCATCCATGCATAGAAAAAATTAGAAAAGTAGTTCCATATTGTATATGTATGTACGTTTCAATGGTATTATTAACTATACAAAATGATCAAATAAACTAATATTCCATATAATAAATTTTCGTCAAATATTGTTTGACAAATCACATATTTCTATTTTTAAGGTTGTTGGGAGAAATTGACCAAGTAGTTGGGAAGAAAGCTGTTATAAGTTATGACGATCTCAACAAATTGACGTATTTAGACATGGTTGTAAAAGAGACACTCAGGTTACATCCTCCGGTAGGTCAACCCAGCAGGGTAACGACAAAACCTATGGAGGTTGCGGGCTACACTATTCCTGCTGGAACTATGGTTGGAGTAAGAAATATTTATGTATTCAAAACGTTCTTATTTCAATTCATACAAAAGAGAGGAGGCACAACATATCCATGAATTTTTATTTTATTTTATTTTATTTTATTTATTTATTTTTTTTTTTTTTGATAATATATTTGCTTTCAGGTTGCCTTATTTTCAATTGCAAGAAGCGAGGAATTTTTCGATGACCCATTGACGTATAATCCCGAGAGATTCTCACCTGATGCTGAAAAGAAGTAAGAAATGTCACCTGAACTGCCATCATGTGGCACTGAGTCTGACTTAATAAATTGTTTACAATTCTGACACATTTGGTTTCAAAATTTGACCTGTAGCAAATGTACAATGTAAAAGAAAAAAATTATGTGAACCAGAAAAAAATGGAAAAGATATATATATTGATGTCAATGCATGTAATGAGTCATTCAGCATCTCTAATGCTAAATCAATACCTTCAAATTATTAAATTCACAGATTTATATCTTCAATTCTATTTCAGAGTTGATACTTACACATATTTCCCGTTCACACTTGGACCTCGAACTTGTATTGGACGTCATTTTGCCGACGTATGTTATCATAATAATGTTAAACTATTGATTTATATAAAAATGATAAAATACATCTTTCTTATTTTACATGACGAGTTATCCTAATAATGCAACCACTTCAGGTAGATTTTCTTCAGATTGCAATTTATCTTAAACTATATTATGTTTGAAAACTGTAACTTTTTATAATGGTTCATAGCATCTAAGTTTCCCAACTACAAAATTGAAGTTTAATATTTTCTTCTATTATAGATTGAGGCAAAGACAGTGATGACAAAAATTTTGCAAAGATACACGTTCGAACTTGTTAAGGACCAACCTATGGGTTTACTGGAAACAATAACGATAGGCCCCAAGGGACGTGTGCAGTGCATTCTCAGAATCAGGGAAGACTGAATCGGAAGACTCTGTATAAATCGAAAAGTTCATTTACATCTATCAAATGACAGTGAAAATTTTTTTCCCTCTATACTTAATTTCAATCGACCAGTAAAGAAAACAGCATTTCCGAAGATATTTTGAGCCAGTTCAATTGCTTCATAATAGCAATGTTTTATAATCGAGTGAAACCGGATATGTTTTTCGTATGTTTTATAAAATAGTGAAACCAGGTGATCTGAAGAGATATGAATTCTTCAATATTTGCTGTAGTAAACGACATTTACTTTATTCAGATACTAGTACTGGCATCAAGCTTAACAGCTACATTGTCATGAAAATTATGTTGATGGAATCATCTGATGCATATGGATTCGAATTCCGTGTTCAAAATTTAAATGTAAAAGAAGATCTAAGTTTATAGAAAAAGAAAAAGAAATTCGCCTCTCAAGTCACCTCAATTCAAATACCTCTCATCTTTTATAAACGAATTTACATACTTTTAGAAATAAAAAAAAGTAATTTCTTCATTTGAATATTGTTGATATGTTTTGTACTGCTCATGATCATAATTTTCTGTATATATCTATGTGTCTCTTATTTGATTATCATAGTATATCTGTATAAAGCAAACATGTCTCAACTCAACTTAAATTTATTGGCATAAAAGTTGAGTCGAGTTGAAGAAACATGTCGTGTGTGCCATATAAAATCATTGAAACCAAATTGATATTAGTTCAATGATTAATTACAATTCTTTTTCGCTTTTTCATATCTTTGCATTTGATGTATCTTATACTTAGGAATAATTGCCAATCTTATATTTTATATTTATTTGTATGAATGTGATTGTCTTCCTTTGTACTTTCTTATGATTTTTTATTTTGATTTTTATCCATCATTTATCCTCGTTACCTCTGTTTATCAGGAATACAAGTACTTGAGCACATATGTGACACATGTGTAAGTCAGCAACTGTTATTCAAATAAAGATTTTGTATGTTTTATATACCTTTGGAATTGATTAAAATAATACTTGTACATGTACTGACTAATTTGTCTTTGCCATTATTGTTCTATTTGAGACTGAGATATACTCTGTTGAGAAAATATTTGATGAGAAAAAAAAGAACGAGTTCCAAATTATGTTGCCAGATTGCAGCCTTGAAAAGAAGCTTAATTTACGGTACAAACTTCAAAATATGTTTTGACGGCAAGAAATCAATCTAGAGTCCAATCACCTAGATATGATGAACTATGATTTTAGTATGGCTTGCCAAAATTTCAAACAAAAAGTGAGCGCTGAGAAATAATTACTATCAACGCATGAGCATAACAATAATCAATGGTCATCCAACAAAAAGATCATGATCTACACCAACGGAGGTAACGAAAATATTATCAGAAAATGACAAAGAAACAGAAGAAAGATTTCCTCTGAAATACGAAAGACAACATATTAAAGGAGGGAGATCAATATGTATCAAGAACAGAACTGTTTCGAATATTTTCTGAAAAGGCAACAAATGGAAGCTGACATTATATACGTCTAGAAAATACGGATAAATTATATACGTCTGGAAAATACGGATAAAGAAGTATGCGGAACAAATAAAAAGACGAGAAAATAGAAATGCCCAAGAACGCGAAAGCACAAGTTGGGAAACCCACAGCCTATTAGAACGGAGAAGAAGTACCGCTATGAGAGATCGTTGAAATATATGTAGTCCAACGGTCATACATTGTACATGTACATCAAGTATGTTCCTATCTTTGTCCATGATTTCTTCACCTGCAATATCTGGATAACTCACTGCTTAAAGGACGAACTCTAATTTGTGAATTCCCATCGAGAGTATCTGGGGCATTGGGCGGTTCTTATCTTGCAGCGTCGATAAAAATAGCACACGTGTATTGTAGCAGACGAATTAATCATGTACTGATGAAAGTCTCGAGTCAAAGTACAATATTATTAAAGGCATAATTATAAGAAATTCGTAGCGGTCTATAATTGTCATTTCTATGATTTTACGTCTAGGAAGACATGTTCTGATAAGTTTAACACATACATGTATGACCTACATATCTATAATGGAAGCTGGGATTTAGGAATATGCGTTTGTTTATAATAGTCCGGTTTATTTTTAGAATGATATGAACATCGATCTATGTAAACACACAAGGACAAGAAATCTGCAATCATGAACGTTATTATAAGTATTGTGTTGGGAATAATAACAATACTTATTACAGTTATCGGTGGATTTATAATTTGGTTATTCTTAGAGCGAAGAAAATTAGATTTCCTTCCAGGTCCGAAGCTATCAAGGTTTGTTGACGTTGAACATGTTTACTTGTATGTTTATATCTTCTTTAACTCATTTGTATGTTTATATAATGCTGATGCACGTACATTATAAATATTTCATCTTTATATTAGGTATACATCTATTCGAATTGCCTAATATCGAAATTTACATTAGCTTAAAGCCTTTCATACAAGGGCGTTTATGAAATCGTGTTCTGTTACATAGTATTGTTCTAGGATGAAGGGGCAAATATAGGATTTAAACTGAACCAATCTGATTAAAACCAGATCTCTTCTGTTTTGTCGCGTACGCGACATAACAAAATGTGGAGCATGTAGAGATCTGATTTTTATCAGATTGAAACTGAACCTCATTTTTTACACCTGGGTCTGTTTTCTGTTGAAGCTTCTTCTTTGGGTCAATAAAGGAGGCAACAAAGTTTGTTGAAAATGGTGGATCTTTTGCGGAATATATCACGGAAATGTAAGTATACTCTTAACATATGAAATGAGTAGTAACATCTGTATGTACAACCTAATCTATTTAACAAAAAAAGAAACAGAATTACAAAGTTCTTAAAATCAGTAAATTGTGTACTTAGCGTTATATCAACTCTCTTGGAGGGTTTTTTTCATTATCTCATCGACAGAATTTTGCCAAGCATTTTGGTCAGTCTATTAAGATCAATGAGAGGGATATTTTATCATTTACTTCAGTAACGTTAGCTAACTGCGCTCGGAAATCCCTCCGTTCATCGAATTCGAATTAAAACACGTCTATCAGTTCTGTTGAGGTCCTGTTAATATGGATGTGTTTTTTCCTTTTTCTTCCGAGGTTTCTTTCCATCTTTCTCCATCATGTCCATCTTTTTTGGGCTACAATGAATATCAGACTGCGCAATGGATGATATAAAGTAAGTAAAATAAATGAAAAATGAGAATTCAAGATATTATTTTTCTTCTTTTTTTTTAAGGCACAAAATGTATGGACCTGTCTTTCGCATGTCGTTTCTTCATTTCAACATTGCTGTAATATGCGATAGGAATGCAATAAAGGTAATCAATTTAACGTATCTATTTGTATGTAAAAACAATACCTGTTAACATCTTAGCACCATCCCTCCAATGCTATTTTGAACATTTTATTTGGATATGCTACTGAATCGACCCTACAGGAAATTTGGAGCCGCGCACTCTCTGTAATGTAAATGTACAAAATCAAAGAGGGCGCTACTGAAATTATTTTTGGTGGCTCCGCAGGAAGCATCACTGATGAGAATTTAATATTCGAAACACGTGTCTGGTGCATGAAAATTGGTTTGGAATTTTCTTAAAGAAGGTATAGAGTTGTTACCCTTCGACATTATTACAATCTCCTCCTTTCTCAAGTGTAATTAGTATGGTGGCATATTTCTGCCACCTACATTTGTACTTGTCAGATAATTATGACGACATAGAAATGATTAAGTCCACTTGTCAGATATTTAAGTCGACATATAAGAATATATAAGTCGAATTAAATTATCTTGTTATCTAGCTTTGTAGGTCGTGTTACTGCCCACTTATGACATACATGTACATGACAAATATGGATAATGACCATATCCCTGTATACAGCACAAAATCGATAATTCAGAAAATCAGAAACCAAAGGCATACAAAATCAGGACAAAACAGGAACCAAAGCTAACAAACAAAAACCTCCACCACATGAAAAGAAGCGAACTCCCGATATGGGGGTGAGATCAAGTGCCCAGGAAGAGTAAGCATCTCCTGCTTGCATGCAACACCCGCCGCTTCAATTCGGTAGAACTGTCACATCCGGTAACTTCCATTTCGGAAGACATAGAGTACAATCTTGGCTTGGATTGTTCAAATGGTCTATGACAGAATATCACCAACCATTCTGGAGAGTGGGACATCATAGTGTATGACGAGTTCCCCATATCGACCGTAGAACTTCCTCAGTGACGATGTTAGTCGGTCACAAACATATCCCTGACTGAGAAGCTTATCTGAAAGACGCCTAGCTCTCAGAACAAAATCCGTATATTTCGTACTTGCTCTGGCATAGCGTATCAACTGAGGTATGAACACGCCATAAGCAGGCGATGAAGGGATGTTGCTACTCAGAAAAGGAAAGTTTGTAATGCTGAAATTGAAGTCGTCACGTTTGTCATAGAGTGAGGTGTTCATGTGACCATCAGTGTCGTAGGACAACATTATGTCCAAATAGGATGCTGAATTATTTGTCTCTGTAGTTTCTTTGACTTCAAGCTCTGAAGGATAGATTCTGCTCAGGTAATCTGCGAATTTCGGATTATTTGTTAGATAAAATGGCGCGCTGTTCCCTCTTTTTATGCGTGTATATTCCGCTGCGGTATCTTAAAGTTCGTCATGTTGTAATTCTTCTCCTTATTCTTCTAATGTTTTTACTTTCGATGGTTTATATCAAAGATTCAAATTCAAACTTTTAGACATCTTTTCTTTTTAATATATAACTTGCTCTTAGTTTTCTACATGCAGGAAATACTTGTCACCAGTAATTTTCCAAAACCAACCATAGGATACGAGGATATGAAAATGTTATTTGGCACAAGGTAGTATTGTATTAGAAAAATGATATATTGAATATTACGCGAGAGATTTTCTTAATTCACCCGTTTCTAAGAGCAGGTATTTATTGTTTCCCTTCCGTTGACCGTTTGTATAAGCCTCAGGCTATATATTGCATGGCTAGTAATTAGACAAAGGAGCCGAGGAGGGTAAAATAGATGCTCAGTTTGGTGCTCTATTGTGAGTGCTGTTGAGATTGTCCTCAGGATCATCTCGGTCTCATTCGAATTCATGTCAAAATTTCCATAGTCTGGTAATTGGTAATAGCGCCATACTCCCTCTGTTGAAGAAGCATTTAGAATACGCTCGAAATTTTGTCTACTACATGTATGTAAGCGATGAAACATGTACTGTAACATATCATTATTAATTTGGAAAAAAATGCTCTATCACTAAAGTGCTGACTGCGAACCTCTCTTTCAAATTTTACAATTTCACAGATTTATGGGTGAGGGGTTGGTTACCATAAACGACAAGAAAAAATGGGCTTGGAAGCGTGCAATATTAAATCCTGCTTTCCAAAAGAGGTATGATAAAAAATTATTATAATCTAATTATTTTCACATTGCCTGTATAACGCCTATGCAATAGTACAGGGCACCTATATAGATAATGCTACTCGATAATGCACAATCGGACCGAGTGTAAACACCAGGGACAACCAGCTTGTATCAGACGGAATGACGAAACACCCCCTTCTTTTTTCATATGTTTCTTTTATTCCTGGACTTTATTTCATGTTTCATTTTTGAAAACTGTATTTTCCGTTTTCATTAATGATCATCTGTTTCGATTGTTATACATTTGACGTGGCTGACGTCACGCCCCGATTAAGGTTGAAAATCCATACGCGCCAAAATTTGAATGATCAGTTTTAAAAAAAATTGTTTTTCTTGAAAAATGAAGCTTTATGTTAGAAGTTACTGTAATGAATTTTAAAAAATGACTGAAATAAAATTTCTGTCTATCGATGTATATATAAAATGTTAAACGTCTTTAAATTCAATAGCATCATTTAAAACCTGATAAATTTACAGCATGGACCAGACATGCACGTTTCGGGTATTAAACCCTCGTCAGTGATCCTTAGTGTAAGCAATACAATATAATATGGCCAAAAAGTATGAAAATTATTATGTCCAAAAATGTACCAAAAGACGTAGCAGAATGAGTGGGATATGATGCTACAGGACCCACGTTTTAGAAATTTCAAGCAATTTTGTAACAGAAAATTTCAAATGCGTTGAAGAGACAGACGATCAATCGAAGTTGATCGAACTTGGCTACATGTAACTGATGCATAAACAAAATATAATCCGCTTCGAGTTTGTCTATAAATCGATACACAGAAAAATTATTACAGTCATTTGTTAAATAACTAAGAAAAAACCTCTATTGTGCACTTGTATACTTGATTAACATGATTAATCTGAAGATAATATCAAAATGTTTAAATCATTAAACGATGAGAAGTAAATATTTCAGATCTAAAATAGAATACATGTATTTTAACTAAATAAAAAGAAGAATTCATTATATAATAACAAGGTAATGCCTTATGTGAGGATCCTTAACAGAATTGAATGAAAGATGAGATTGAAAAAAAGAGATCTCCAGCAAGACTACCTTTCACTTATCACAGTGGAACACACCCGATATACAGCAACATCACAAAGAACGGTTCAACAGACAACCAAAGTAGACACACTAAAACATGTAACACGAAGGGCAATACATAAATGAGGAAGACCACTGCGTACCCGACACCGACGGTCATCCATTATATAACAGCACAATGTATGACTATCCGGATTACATGCACACAAAGACAATATGTTTTTGTAGTCATACAGAATTACGAATAAACTTTCTGATTTCAACCAAGCTTGCAAGCGGTTACAACGATATACCCTATATGTATTTATTTTAGCGGTTTAACGCTTATTCAAAACCTCGCTTGCATCTATAATGTTATGAATTTTAACAAAACACTTCAAGTAATTAATTATTTAATTTACGCTTTTTGTATCACTTTGCTTCCTTTTCTCACGATCGAATATGTAGATTTATCCCGCCTCTGGCAAATTTCTTGCAATCTGATTGGTTGAGAAGAACCAAATATTATGTTGTATTATTTTACTAACAGGATATTATTTTAATATCCTGCTTCTACTAAGACGCTTTATGCTTTTGACGTCACCAAAATGCTTTAAAATATGTTGATGTAACATACACAAACCAAAAGCCATCAGCGAGATAAATTCGTTATACAGTGTTTTACAGGGGAGATACAAAAATATTGGGCCGATGAAAAAAGTAGTATTGAGCTCGGCTTCGCCTCGCCCAATACAACTTTTTTTATCGACCCAATATATTTCTGTATCCCCCCTGTAAAACACTGTATAACTAATAGTATACTCAGGATACCCCAATATCACCGATACCTTATTTCAAATAACTATTCTAGCCATCTAAGAAAGCTGGAAGATGACTTTAATGAAGTAAGTGACTTCTTCATGAACCGATTGGAGAAACTAGCTGATGGCAAACGAGTAGTTAAAATGCTTGACGAATTCAACCATATGGCATTAGATATGATTGCAAAGGTAGGTAT
The DNA here is from genome assembly GCA_028142955.1 of Pinctada fucata. Taxonomy (NCBI): domain Eukaryota; kingdom Metazoa; phylum Mollusca; class Bivalvia; order Pterioida; family Pteriidae; genus Pinctada; species Pinctada fucata. The sequence goes on along the minus strand of AP027104.1, from coordinate 57,759,547 downwards.
CGAAAAAGATAAATGCTTTATGCAATTGCGTTCAATTTGGATAAGCCTTCAAAATTGATCAATGAAACAATGAGAAACTGAATGCAATTCCATTGATCCCAAAACCTGCCAAACATAATAACTTCTTACAAATGAGACACACAGTGAATACTGAACACTGCCTCGTCAACAAAGAATAAAAAACATAGAAGATATTTCCATCATAAGAAATAAGCAAAAGTGAATCATCAATAGAGACGGGGTCAGGTTCACTGGGAGAGTAAGCAATCTCATGTTTGCTAGCAACACCCGTCACTTAGGCCGTGCAGAAAAAGTAATATCCGGTTAACAGATGGGGGATTATGATTTAAGGTGGATGAAATTAGTTAATGTTCGCCTAAAATTGACATCTTTCGTTCCATTTCACGAACAGATTTGTGCTACTACAGTCAATGATGGATAAATGTGCATCACTTCTTTTACATATTCTTTTCGCCAAAGAAGATAAAGAGAAATTTATATCCTTCTTGGTAACGAAAGTGCATTGGCAGGGGTTATTTATTTAATTACATCCTTTATCAATATACATGTACTTTAAAAGTACATAATTTCGTGGTTGATTGATTTTTAGAAAACGATTCAACTTATGCTTCCGCTTTTTTTAACTTAGGTTACTTACTAACTGAATCTTGTTCCAAATCGTAGGACACTTTGGCAGAACATGTTTTGAATACATACTCATGTTAGATCCTACACAGCGATTACAGACTCTCCCCTTCTATATTATTAAATGTTGGCGGCGCTACTGAATTAATAAGGTTTCCTTTTTTCAAACGGTACATTTTTGTAAAAAAAACGACTTAATTTCCAATGCATGTATTGTGAACTGTTGTTGTTTATTAGAGGATTGTCGTTCAAAGTGCTAGCTTCTAACCTAATAAATAAAATCAATGCCTAATACAGCCATTTTTGGATTGCATAATATGGGTCAATGCGATGACTTATTTGTTGCAATCTTGAGCTAATGCAGGTTATGTTGCAGTGCCCATAAGGGAGCATTTCCATCCGATGTGACACACCGATCATCTCAGCTCGGTAAAAGAGTGTCAAGTCCAGTATTTTTGAGTTAATCCTAATTTCTTAATTCAGTGGCACCACAAACAATTCAAACTAAGCAGTCAGCATGACTAACAGATAAGAATGAAAACCTCTACACGTTGTAGTGAAGCAGAACAGAATGGATAAAAAGAAAGGAGACGGAAACATTGAGAACAATAATATCACAACAATGAAATAAATTTACGAAGAACACTTTATGTAATAATTATCTACCAATACCATACATCGGGTAAAAACAAAAGTATTTATAGTTTGGTATTTTTGTAAGCTTGAAGATAAAATCAACGATGTTATTAACCTTATCTTCACTTACTACTTCAAAAATATTATAAAGGTTGCGTATGCAGTGGATTTGAAAAGTGTAGACGGTGATGACAATCCCCTTACACAGGCAATATATAAAGCATTTGAAGGTTTTCAGAAACATGGTGAAGACAGATTGATGAAGGTCAGTAGTGTGTCTCTTGATATAAATGTATATACCAATTCAAAAATGTCTTTTTTCAATTTTGTTTTCAAGAGCATGTTTGAAGGGACTTTTGCAATAAAGTTCATACAAGAATGGCATTAAATCAGGCTTTACTTTAACGATTATATTTTATATACTTCCAGCTTAAACCATGGAAATGGGCTTACATCAAGACTGTTACAGACTCAATTCAAAAAAGAAGAAACTACACACGAGAACAAATGGCAAAAAGGTTAGATGCAATTTCGAAAGGAGAACATGTGCCGGAAGATATACTGTCCTTTATTATCAAGCTTAAAGGTAAATATTAAGAGTGCACAGAGTTCCAAGTAATGGAGGAAATTGTTTTATGTAGGTTTTAATCCTTGTTTGAATACTGTAAGCGTGTAAATTTTCGCGCGGGGAAAAGTTTTGGAAATAGAGGGATTTCGCGAAAATTCCCCCTCGAAATTATCCCCATTACATTCTTACAGTTGGCAAGATATTTTTATCGCGAATATTTCCCCCTCGCGAAAAGTCTTGGTGTTATAATCGAGAAATTTACCCATGCGAAAATAACCACGTTTACAATAACTGTATGGAATGTAACGGCACATTTGAAAAACTTTTTTCTTTGAAAATTTCAAACGATGGTCCTTTGCGTATACATGTCTCCTATTGGGGCTAGATATTTTCAGTATTAGATCAACTTCTTTTTACAGAGAGTGACCCCGATATTTCAGAAGAGGAATTATTAGATGAATTTGTAACTTTCTTCGTAGCAGGTAATCCTTAATTTTTGTAAGTCAAAATATTTCTTTGATTCAGCTTCTTTATATTTTACCTCTATTTAATCTTTTTCCATACTGCAATACTATTTTTTGAAGGGCAGGAAACAACAGGGAATTTGATGGCGTTTATGATCATGGATCTTGCTCAAAACCCAGACGTTCTTAAGAGGTAAATATGGTACATCTATTATCAGCAAGCCGGAGATGCTTACTCTTCCTTGGCACCTGGTCTCACTCCCATATCGGGAGTTCGTTTCTTTTCATATGGTGGAGGTTTTTGTTTGTTTGCTTTGGTTCCTGTTTTTATCCTGATTTTGTATGCCTTCGGTTTCTGATTTTCTGAATTATCGATTTTGTACTGTATACAGGGATATGGTCATTATCCATATTTGTCATTGAACACAAGGACTCATATATTCTAACGCCCTGTAGTAAGCTATTTGAAATTTAACCGATCGATTCATTTTAAGGAGTTCGATAAAATATTTTACATGTCTGGTCCATGCTGCAAATTGATCTGTTCTTAAATGATGCTATTGAATTTGAAGACGTTTAACAACAGTATATACATATCAAAAGTACAATCAGAGTTTCTCATTGCATTTTTCCTTTTACTCAATATCTGTAGTATGCTGTATATAGTATTATCCGCTTTTCATTTCTCCTAAGAAAGTTTTGCTTTATATTTGTTCAAAAATTTATAAAAAGCCGATTCAGATTGTGCTTTTGATTCTGATTTTGGGTTTGGTGTTTGACTTTCATTCACTGATCTGACCACAACTACATATTGCAAATGAGAGTAAAATTGAAAATCAAAATAGAGTAAAAGACAAATGTACGATCTATATACTGAGTGACACAGTTTCATGATTGATAAAACCATAAAACACTGAGACAAAAATCATAAAATCATAAATCAAAGGGCGTTATAACACCACTAGAGGATTTATCCCTGTATGTGCTATGAAGCTCTCCTAGTGATTACTCTACACCAATTCCTTCTCGGATAAGCAAGGCCTACTTTACAATTGATTTTCTGAAAACGTTAGAATTAAAAATTATCCACCCAGTAACTCCTTCAGTGCATGAACCAATCAAATTACTGGACAAATGAATATACATGTAGCTTGTTAGTTAATATTTCCCCTCATTTCCTTTTTTTATGTATATATTGAAACTGTGGCGAACAAAAAGGAAGTTATCCATAAATTTAGCTGAGGTAAAATCGAAAGCCAAATTTGAATACCATGACTGCCTCAATCGCTCTGTAGAGAATTGTCCTGTTCAGAATTTTTTCACACATTTGTAGTCATATCCCACCTAACATATACCTTGCTAGGGGTCCCTCGATGCTCAATTTTGTTATCTATTGTGAGTGCTGTTGAGATTATCGTCAATATCTCCTTTAACTCATTTGTGTCACACTTTGCCGTCTGGAGCTCGTAAAAAAGTTTACCGCGAGGGGTTTGACAGTAAGTGTTCTGAATATTTTCCCTGACATGGTCGCCATAGCACTTTCTATAAAGACATAACCTCAGACACTGCATGTATTTTTGATATTGTTTTCATTTTCGTGCGTGACATCGACGGCGGGTGCGGCTAGCCAAATGTGGGATGCTTACTCCTCCCGGACACCTGGTCTCACCTCTAGCTTGCTAGGGGTCCGTCGATGCTCAGTTTTGTGATCTATTGTGATTGCTGTTGAGGTTATCGTCAGGATCTTCTTTAACTCTTTCATATATCAAATGTTTTGATTTCCTCTCTTTCGGCGGCCTTGAGCATAACCGATGATGTATTTGGGTTTTTAATGCGCATATAGTGCACTAAATTATTATGATACAATATATATTTCAATATAAGATGTTGAAATAAATAATAGCGTACGTTTTAGCATAGGGGTTTTTAGGTATTTAACTGTGGGCGCTCCAACGAAATTTTGTTGGAGATCCCCTTCTTTCGTGTATATAAAGCGTTTTCAAAATATTTGCTATTGGAATCTTACTACACTGAAACATGAACGGAAAGTTTTTAAAAAACGCACAAATTTGACATAATTTGCTGTAAAATGACCCTGTCTTTGTAGGTTGTTGACAGAGATTGACCAGGTTGTAGGAAAGAAAGCTGTTATAAATCATGATGACCTCAATAGACTGACCTATTTAGACATGGTCGTTAAAGAGACTCTCAGGCTCCATCCTCCAGTAGGTCAACCAGCCAGGATAACGACAAAACCTATGGAGGTTGGAGGCTACACTATTCCTACTGGAACGATTGTCAGTGTTAGTATGAAAAAGAAAATTTTATATATATATTTTCTCTCATACCCGCGTATGTGTTACAGAGTAGGCCCATGAAATACAGCTATGTAAGCTACACTTGTATCACATATCATATGACAACTGTATCACATTATCACGTAACGTTATTGTTTCATTGTTAACGCTATTGTGACGTCATGATTTCAATCCGCAAAACAAACAAGCTAGCGGCGACGTTGCAATAAAACATCGATTTTAAGATCGTTTTTCAATGTATTCTTGGGTTATATTTAGTTAAGCCTTATATTCGTAGTTTAAACCATTTTCGGGGCACTGAATTTGAATATCGCAAAATTTTTGCGATTAGATCAACTTGATATTTATCAAATTTTATCTCTTTCTTTCAATTTTGACTTTAACCCTTAGATATGAGAGAAAAATCCCCTTTCATGTTCTACTAAGAAAGATACATCGTTTCCACCCTCGGGGTCTTGTAATTTTGCAAAACTCTCGGCAAGCTTCGTGTTTTACATGATTTTGAGACCCCTCGGGTGGAACCAATGTATCTTTCATAAAAGACCATAAAAAAGTCTTATAATATCATATACAGGGTCGTATCTATTCTACGTTCACTTGATATATATGCTGCAAATTTATCTGTTCTTAAATGGTGCTTTTGAATTTGAATGCTTAACATTTATTTGTAAATTCCCTCTCTCTAAATTTGATTAAATAAATTATTCTTTAACTAAGGGATATCTCCTTGGTTGGTTCTTTGGCTTGAAATGATGGTCATGCTTAGACCTTCACTCTTCATAAATGCACCAGGAAGACTCCCTCTTTTCAGCACTGAACATTACTAATGAGAAATTATCTATTGAAATGTGCTTATGGTGCACTAATTTTTTTAACATAAAAGTTTTAAAACATATATATCATTTTTTATGATTTAGCGCACATATATGCCTATCTAAATATTGTCTATTCATCAATGGCATATGCAAATAGTTCAACTTTACACGTAAAGTACACGTACAGGTAAAGTTGGGATCACTGCAAAACAAACACACATACACATGAGACGAAAAAAATGAAATAAAGTTAAAGAAATAATCCTGACGATAATCTCAACAACACTAATAATAGAGCAGCAAATTGAGCATCGACGAAAAGAAACAGACGAAGACAATGAGAACAATACATTCTCATCAATTTCAGGCAGCCTTATTTTTAATCCTTTTCTCATAATTTCAGGTAGCCTTATTTTCAATGGCAAGAAGCGAGGAATTTTTCGATGATCCATTGACATATAATCCTGAGAGATTCTCACCTGATGCCGAGAAGAAGTAAGACATACAGTTACATGTAAACCTGTTATGATGAGGAGCAAATACCAAAAATTCAGTTGATTTTCAGTTATATATCATTCTCTTGTAATTCCGATCAGACAAATTTGAAAGCCTTGAATTACCATTGACATTTTTTAAACAGAATCATAGTCGTTAACATAAAACGGTTATTATATGTAAAGAGTTGTACACGTCGTTATTCTTCAATACAATACACTGTATACATTTGTATAAGTACCAACATCGAATAAGTCTGTGCTGATGTTTAAATCTATTTGACATCTTTATTGTTCTTATTTCAGAGTCGATACTTACACATATTTTCCGTTTTCTCTTGGACCTCGAACTTGTATTGGACGCTATTTTGCAGACGTAGGTATTTCTGGCAGAATTTAATCCTACAATTTTCAATTGCAACATTAAATTTCAAAAGTTTCATTAAGATATGATAACATATATGTTGTTTTAAACATTCATAGGGTCAGAGTTTCACAATTTCAATTTCATGTAACTTTTTGTCTACAATTTTAGATCGAGGCAAAGACGGTGATGACAAAGTTATTGCAAAGATTTACGTTTGAACTCGTCCCAGATCAACCTAAGGGTGTTGTTGAAAAATTGACTATGAGTCCGAAAGGACGTGTGCAATGTATTCTCAGAACTAGAGAAGATTGATTTGATAAAACCACGGATAACACAAAATAATACATGTAACTTCTTTAAAACATCTATAACAGAGAGTAAATATCTTTAGTGGTGTTACATGGTATTTAACCAAAAACCGAGCCAAGTAGAAAAATTAGAAATAGCAACACGGAATTTGCATAATTGCTATTTTTTAAACTTTTATTGATATCATAATATAACATTGCCTTGCAAGGATTTTAAGTTTGAATCTCTGAATGAATTACGCTTATTCTTTGTTGCCAGATATAGGTAACTTACTCTACAAAAGTTGTCTTGAATAATATTCTAACAGACGAATAAAGGAAATTAAAGTGTTCCAACTTGTAATCTTCATGAACAACATTTCAAATCGATTCACGTGTTTCGGTTAGTAAATCCTCGTCAATAGTACTTCAAGTCAAAGTTATTTTCAGAGAAGACAAATGTATTTAAATAAAGCTTTTTAGTTTAATATCTGAATTTTATAGAGTGCGCGGCTCCAAATTTTCTTAAGAGTTGAGTCAGTAACATAATTGAGTAGAATCCATGACCAGAGCAATGGAAGGATGGTGCTATGATATTTAAAGCTCATTTTAGGATGAAGTGACACGTTCCGAAATTTCGTGAATTTGTTGGGTTTTTTTTCAGTAGAAATAGCAATGTTGATCAGAGAACTAAATTTCAAATGTGACCACTTGGTTGTATCTTGTCATTATGTACCACTAGTATTGAAAAATATCAAAACATATTTGTATTGTGCAAAACGTTTTAGCTATTGTCTATTTATTACTATTTTACTTATAATAAATGTTGTACTACAAAGTAATAACTACTTTTTATGTTTCTTACTACATCAACAATCAAAGACATTTCCCCAACATTGTTATCAAATGGACATCAAAGCTTTTGCCTAACATGAAAATGAATCTAGAATACATAAATGATGCAAATGTTGCAGTTACTTAATTCTGATTAATACGGAAGTGTTCCAATTCTTTACCTTCTCGAAGAAAATTTCAAATCAATTTTAAACAGACACGTGTTTTGGATATAAAATCCTCAACAGTGATGCTTCAAGTCGAAGTAATTTTCAGACACAGGCAAAATTAACTTCAGTAGCGCCATCTAGTTTTATTCTTGTGCAATTAATTTGCATAGAGTGCGCGGTTTCAAATTTTCTTTAGGGTCGATTCAGTAGCATAGTTGAATCAAATCGATGACCAAAATAGCATTGGATGGATGATCCTCAGATCCTTCAGGAGGTTAAAGTATAAATTCTATGAAAAAGATCTAAGTACAGCATAATGACATTTCAACACGCAATGTCTTTTCTCGCTGCTGAAAAAAGAAAATCAACAATTGAAGATAAGAAAGAAGGGAGGGGATCTCAAACAAGACCCTGTTGCAGCACCAATAGTTAAACACGAAAAAATCCGATGCGAAAACACTAAATACGGGCATACCAAGAAACGGAAAAGAGACACACGACATGTAAACATGAAACATAAAAGACTACACATAAACCAACGAGACCAATGGGTAACCGGTGCCGACTTTGGAAGGCCATTTGCCACGCAAGTAGCAAATGGTGTGGTTATTCTGGATTTCGTGCGCTCAACCCGATGTAGAAGTATACCGTATCTTTAACAAGACAACACTAAGACGAGAGCAGTATGGATCAGTGCCCTGTTTCTGACGAAAATCAGAATCAAAGCATTGCAAATTATCGTTAAATAATAAAAATGATGCCATCAAGTGTTACGAAAATTTCTTATCGTAAGAATTGTCTTCAAAACTTCGATACAGTGACAACTGTAGCAAACAAGCTTCAGATTGCAACAAAAATATACATCACACAAAACAGTAACGACACAACCAAAGAAAATCGTAAAAAAAAGATCACCTCACACAAAATCAAGCATATACTTAATCGAAATTTTACACTAAAAAGAGGCAATGAAAATGAAATCCATGACAATATAAACCCCTTAGCCAATATTTGTTGAAAGATATTTTAGGTTAGAATAGTTGAAAACAACATTCCTTGGTTTTAAACTTTTTTGTGTGGCTGAAGTGACAAGCATATTGACCATTATGAAGTAGATAACCGTCCAAATAACCGCACATTGGTCTTATAGTCATTCGTGTTCATGTCTTAGTATGTCTTTAGACTACCTTATTCATTTATTTTTATTTATTTTATTTCTTTTTTTTTTTTTTTTTTTTTTTTTTTTTTTTTGCACCGCTCGGTGTCGGTGATGTGTGTCTCGTTGTCCGCTATTGTTAGCTGAAGTTGTTTTATCATATCTTCGTTGCTTGTTGGATCCTGCGGATGTGTTCCGCTGTGGTCTATGCAGGGTAGTCTTGTTGGAGATCAAAATATTGTAAGCAAAATGGAGATTCTAAACCTTCCCGGGTACCTGATCTCCTCTTCAATGGGGTTTCACTTTAGCTCATATGAAGAGCAGTTTATCTGTATTCATCAAGGTTTATATGCATATTGAATATAATTTTTTGACTCTGATTTGGATTTGTGTTTGACTTTCGCTGACTGATCTGATTTTTTTATCTATATCCGATTTACGTTTACTAAATAATTTTTGTTTCATATTTTTACCACTTTTCTACAACGTTGGTGCTCCTACATGTATATTTGTACAAATCATGTAAAAGAAGTTTACAAATAAGAGTTATATTTCTTTGCATCTACGTTTAAATCAAGTCTTTTTATTGCCGAATGTTAAAAGTGAAAAGGTTTCCGTTACATGTAGAACAATATTGCATCGAAAACGGCGAAATACGTATAAACCCATGGTTGCAACATATAAAGGACACCATCCTTATCTTACAATATTAGAAAAAGAGACAGAATAGAACAATTACACTTGGAAAATCATATAATGAATAAAACAAGCTAAAGTATCTCAATGGAAGTATATCTATTTAACCTTCTCAGAATAAGGAGATGGTCCGTAACATGTCAACATTGGCCGACAGCTGAGACGAATAAAGCCTGTGTTTGTGAAACACGAATGCCCCCGGTGGCATCTTTGTTAGTATGAACACTATTTTCTGTTAAGTACATGTATGTGAGGTCACTGGGTTAAAAGTTCAAAGGTCAAGGTCACGAGGTCAAAAATTTTGGTATCAATGGAAAGGTCTTGTCACAAGGAATACACATGTGAAATATGAAAGCCCTATCACTTACCATTCAAAAGTTATGCCAAATGTTAAAGTTTTTGAAAAGTAGGTCGAAGGTCAAGGTCATGAGGTCAAAAATTTCGGTATCAATGGAAAGGTCTTGTCACAAGGAATACACATGTGAAATATGAAAGCCCTATCACTTCCCATTCAAAAGTTATGCCCAATGTTAAAGTTTTTGAAAAGTAGGTCAAAGGTCAAGGTCAAGGTCAAGAGGTCAAAAAATTTGGTATCAATGAAAAGGTCTTGTCACAAGGAATACACATGTGAAATATGAAAGCCCTATCACTTCCCATTCAAAAGTTATGCCCAATGTTAAAGTTTTTGAAAAGTAGGTCAAAGGTCAAGGTCAAGGTCACGAGGTCAGAAAATTTGGTATCAATGGAAAGGTCTTGTCACAAGGAATACACATGTGAAATATGAAAGCCCTATCCCTTCCCATTCAAAAGTTATGCCCAATGTTAAAGTTTTTGAAAAGTAGGTCAAAGGTCAAGGTCAATGTCACAAGGTCAAAAATGTTGGTATCAATGGAAAGGTCTTGTCACAAGGAATACACATGTGAAATATGAAAGCCCTATCCCTTCCCATTCAAAAGTTATGCCCAATGTTAAAGTTTTTGAAAAGTAGGTCAAAGATCAAGGTCAAGGTCACGAGGTCAAAAAATTTGGTATCAATGAAAGGTCTTGTCACAAGAAATACACATGTCAAATATGAAAGCCCTATCACTTCCCATTCAAAAGTTATGCCCAATGTTAAAGTTTTTGAAAGGTAGGTCAAAGGTCAAGGTCAAGGTCACGAGGTCAAAAATTTTCGGACAAACAGACAGATAAGCAGACAAACCGACAAACAGACGGACAGGCCAAAAACTATATGCCCCCGAATCTTTGATTCCGGGGGCATAAAAAAGGAACAAACAGACCGAGACGGATTTATGTATATTCTGCAGATACGATGATTTCAATGTCGATGTCTCATAAAACCTATATCAAATATCAATGACAAATATGGAAATATGGACAATTGCCATATCCCAATTCACAGTACAAAATCGATAATTCAGAAAGTCATAAACCGAAGGCATACAAAATCAGGATAAAATAGGAACCAAAGCAAACAAACAAAAACCTCCACAACACGAAATGAAGTGAACTCCCAATAGGGGAATAAGACCAGGTACCCAAGGAAGAATCAGCATTTTCTGCTTGCATTTAGTACTTGTCGCCACAATTCGACAGAAATGCCACATTCGGTTAATTCCATTTCGGAAGATACAAATGAGTCAAAGGAGATAGTATATTCTGTGGTTGGATGGCTCAAATGATCTACGACAGAATATCATCCACCATTCTGTACCGACCGTAGAACTTCCTCATTGGGGATGTTATTCGGTCACAAAGGTATCCCTGACTGAGAAGCTTATCAAAGACGCCTAGCTCTCAGAAAAGAAATAGTTGGTACACTTTCTCTGCCATAATGTATCAATTGAGATATGAACTAGCCATAAGCAGGCGATGAGTGATGTTGCTACTCAGAAAAGGAAAGTGTGTGATGCTGAAATTGAAGTCGTCGCATTTGTCATACAGGTAGAGTGAGGTGTTCATGGACCATCTGTGTAGTAGGACAGAATTATGTATTATAGATAGGATGCTGAACTATTTGTCTCTGACATTTCTTTGACTTCAAACTCCGAAGGATACATTCTGCTGAGGTAATCCGCGAATTTTGGATTATTGATTGACAGGACGTTATCTATATATCTGTAAGTTAAGTTAAAGTCAGAAGCTAAGAATATTTTCCCTTCAGAGACCAAAGATTGAATGAATTCTTACGAGATTAAAATGTCGTCAAGGAGTGGGTCACGATTGGTTCCCATCGGAATTCCGACAATATGTTGGAAGACCATTCCTCCGAACACCACAAAAATGTTGTCGATCAGGAGGTTTTAGAATTAACATCTGAATAATACGGTATCTGTTACAGCGTACTTGTGAGATTTGAATATGTTTTAACTAATCAATACAGCGCGTTTTAACAATGATACCCACTTCCGTTCTTGTACTGGACTCTGGAGATCGTTTATCAGATAATGTCCTTTTTTTATTTATTTATTTTTATTTTCTTTTAATGGCCTCCTTCCTCCCCCACAGCCATCCAACTCCACCATTTATTGATTAAAGTATGTACAGTTTGTTTTTATGCTGAAACGTCCACCAGTAGGAAGTCTGGTTAAGAGGATTTACTACAATGGGTTTTTATTTTAAACATATTGAAACATCCCCCTCTACAGCTTCCCAAAAGTTTATAGCATTTCTATTTTAAAAGATTACTTCTTCAGCTTAAATTTAGAGATTCCCTGGTAAACGTTTCAGCATTTACAAAATATTTACATGGTGCAGTTAAATAATGGGATATCTGGAATGGCAACATTAGCATTTCTTGCATTTCTCCTTTTTCAATAAAAGATGAATTGAAAGTTATCTTCACAGTGTGACCATTCTGTTCCAGTATCATCTTTTTCTTATCTCGTGAGAAAACGTTCTGCTGTTTTCACTTTTGGAGATCTTCTCCCTATCTTTGTTTTGATAAAGGTGGGTCCCTACTCTACCATTAAGGTGGTTCCGGTATCGCATGACGTCTTCACTAATTTCCAAAATATATAAGAATAACGTTGTATTGCCTTAATTAATTGCAGATGATTAAAATAGTTTGTTTAACAAATATTTAATCATGTTTGAATAATAAATCCTTCATTTTTTTAGAACTTTTTTGTTTGTCATAGAGGGTTTTACGCGTTTTTTGGCTTAAAATATAGCATTTTTGTATTTAAATTTACAATATCTTTAAAAGTTATGGTCAAAACTCCTTAGAATTTGGTATACTTATAAATTGTTTCACCCATAAATCAAAAAAGACGAAAAGGGTACCTTGCAGAGGGTTTCCTTTAATCAAAGGGCATATGAATATAGTCTTCGGCATATTTTGACATCATATATTAACCCGCTAATTGTGATATATTTTACTATTTCATTGCTATTTCTCAAAATATTACAATTGTCTTGTCTTCTACTGCTAATAATTAATTTTTAATCAGTTTTCCTTGGATATACTCAAAATTTGGGCAAAATATGATTTTCCACTAAGAGTGCCCGACTTTGTTCAAGTATTAGACCCTAAAGATGCCCTGCACGATGTATATATTTTATACCTTTTAGAATATCTGAAGATAGATTTTTAATTTAGAGAAAAAATATAGTTAGTTTGACCATCCAAACAGTATCAAAATAACGATACTCGAACCCTCTTAAAAGATTTTTATTTCCCGGTTGTTGTTATGGTAGAAATTACACACATATTTGTACACTAAATATTCACTACTGACCAATAAACATTGTTTTTCATGACAATAATGTATATTGTATCTATATTATCTGTGGAGCCATATCTTGATCCTATACAAAATTGGATACCTGTGTGTATTTGTTTTCCTCATCTATATTTATAAAATAATACAAAATGAAGAAGTGATATCTGTTATTTTGGGCAAAAAGTTGGATTAAGTCTATTTTATTAGTCGAAAATACAATGAAATTATAAGGGGATACCCTTGTGTTTTGCAACACAAAACAGTTCTGGATAGAATAAAATCTTAACACTGCAGCGCTCTGTGAGTGCAATGATAATAGCAGCAGCATAGGAAACTTAACAAGTCCCGGTTGTCAATCGGTGAATGTGACTAGCTTATTCAACAGACCACAAAGAAGACTGCTCAAGAAAATTAAGGGAGCAAGTTTTCTACTTTCATATCACACACGTTTGCAGCTGCTTATTCTATATGATGAACATAAATGTATAAAGACATATTTCATAGTCATTTCTTTATAAACAATGTCTGTATTGAACAGATTAACAATATACACATGATAAAACTTGATGATGTAGCTTTGCTTATCCCAAAAAATTTTACAAGCTATGTACCATTATATTACAATGGGAAAATCGCTCCTTTAATATTTTTGAGCAGTGTATAATAGGCCTGAGATACATAGTTTCTCCTTAGATGACTTGGTTCAATTTTTAGAGTAGCCTCTATGCCTGCATTATATTCATACCAAATTATATTACAAGTTCCGTTTTGGAAGTTACACGAAAACTACGAATTACGAAGGACCTCACATTTACCGATAGACATTCCCCAGAATACAGACTACAAGGAGTCATCATGGACATTTCTACTTTTTGTTTATTTCAAGCAGTTAGATCAGATAAATCGGAGGAGAAAACAAATCGTCCTTTCATTAAAGTAAGACTTGCAAACAAAGGTATTGATAAATTGAATCTTGGTCAAATTTTGAATCACAAAACTGTCACGGAAAAACTCACACCATAATTCAAAAGAAAAGAAACTTCTTGTATTTCCTATAGCTACACACCAACAGTTGCATCTAAAATTTACAATTACAAACGATTCCTGCAATGTATTAATTTAATATGGATTCTCTGTAAAAACCTAAAAATCAGACATGTTTGGCAACGACATGTCTCAGATTTTGGATATTGTTCGTGTACAAGGTGTATAGGATGTCCTCAGAACGAAATGGCCTTCCATTTTTTTTTTTCTCTGACGTTCCTTTGCCATGGTAACCAAGGTTTTGTATTAAAACCCCTTTACACAAGGCATTTTTATGCATCCCGTTACCATGGAAACGAATGTTGAATGTATATGTAGTTTTCTGAACAGATTATTTAAATCCTCTTAAGTTAATATAATTTGATTATTCACTGCTCATTCTTTCTGTATTTCATGTTAATTTGCTTCAATTTCAAGAAAAATTGCTTTTTCAAAATGTGCCATTTTTGGCCAATTTAGGCCTGATTTTACCTATATTTCACCTACTTTTGACATCATGAGTAATAATGCAGTTGCACAAGATGTGAATTAAAGTTGCCTATTTCCTGAATAGAACTATCCTAGGACTTCATGAGAATCGAAGGACATTTATGTGGAAATGAGATTTTTCTGTTTATATGCCTTTGGAATAGGTTACCATGGCAACATTTGGTATGAAGATGTTAATACCTGTCATAAGTAAAAAGCTAATTTCTATAGATGTATGCCTGATATCGTTACAAAACTTGGAATGTAGATGTATTAAAGACAATTTGATGCTATCATGACCTTGACAAAATGTCAAGGTCATTTGCTCAATTTTCAAGGTCATTGAAAAATATTTGCTATTTTCAGGCCAAATTTTGTGATTTTTCACTAAAAAGAGACATGATTATCAGTAAACGATATGAAACTTTGGTAAACAATCAATTAAAGACGAAAGTATGATAAATGCATTATTTGTTGGGATGAGTATCAAAATTATCAAAGTCCACTGAAGACCCAAATAAATGTCACATATTTTACAAGAAAAATTTAGAAAATATAAATTGTATGCTCATATTGAAAGTATGTCATACATAGAAGTGAAATACAATTTAACAAACTGTGATAAATTCTACTTCTTTTGATCTGTTGTTCAACTGTTAATATTTAAAATCAAAATATCTAATGAAATAAGTTAGAGAAATCAATTCAAAATTATTTGGAAATCCAGATTTTTGTGTAAATTTTAGTCTAAAATTAGAAATGACCTTGCGATTTGGACAGATGACCTTGAAATAGTTTGAAGGTCAAGTGATAATGATAAATGTATTTTGTATACAGGTATGCTATAATTTCATAATCATCGGACTCAAAATAGGGAAAAACAATGTTTTTAAATATGCTGTATACAAAATATTGATTCCAAGTTGCTACAGCAACGGTTTTTGATTGGTATTCATGACGAAATGGCGAGTTTCACCATGAATTTTATTTCTTGAATTTTTTCAGCTAGGGACATTGATTTTGTCAAGGTGACATCGAATAACCATAACGCGCGCCAAATTATGATTTTTTCGACCTTCAAAATAGTCAAAACCGGCATAAAATGACCCTAAAATTAGACCTTATTTTTGCTTAAATTTCACATATATTGACTAAACATCAACAACCCCCTCCCCCAAAAAAATTATTCTTATTATTAGAGTTGAACTTACAAAGAAAAATTTTCGTGTTCATAAAGTAAGTTTTGACCATGGTTTCCATGGCAACAGAATGTCACAATATGTCTTATATCTCATATATGTGAGGGTGTACAATAGATGGACCCCTTTACCATGGCAACTGTGGTTCAAATGTAACAAAAGGATTTGTTTTTTATTGTTTTTACATTAAGTATTATAATTAAAGAAAGTTTCATCAAAATCCATGACATGCCGTGGCCACTCACTACATCCACTCCCTTGCGAATGTTCTTTATCGGATTTCAACTACTCTCCTTGTGGATACAATATTACTGGTGACAAATTGAACAAAAAGAACGACAAATTGAGAGAAATGTTAAAACGGTCCCAAATACAGAGAAAGTATGTCCTTTACATGGAACCAAAATTTCAAAATTATCATGGATTTCTCTCAATTTGTCGTTCTTGACTATACTAAGGTCTATTATCATGGACTCTTCTGAGGAATCTGCAAGACGTTGGGCAAAGAAAGAGGACGTACAGATCGACACCCTTTCCGAATGGATAAAATCCACCAGAGGGTTACTTTTATCTAGAATTTACCGATTAAAATCAACTGTGAACACCTGATTCGAGTATATCTTTAAAGACCCTGATGTTATCACAGAGCTTACCTACCTTCAAGAACCTTATGTCATCACACTAGCAGACAAAGCCTCAAATAGTTACACATTTACTTGCAGAAAGTACTATTTCGACAGTCTAGTTAAAGAGTTTGGTTTAAATTCGACTCCTGGAAATCCCACTTACACCCAAATAAACCTTTCTGCCTCTGAAATAATAGATAACCACAAATGAGCTCTTGCTTCCTTTGGCTTCGACACTAACAATTTAGATTTAGCTTTACCATACTTATACATGCATAAGAATCCGTACAAACAACGTTTCATCGCTGGGTCCTCAAAATATTCTACCAAATCTGTATCGATATTACTCACCAAAGTTTTATCTGAAATCAAATCTGGGCTTCAAAAATATTGTTTGACAGTATATTCTCGCAGTGGTATCAACCAGATGTGGATTTTAAAGAAATCGAAGGAACTAATTTTAGTTCAGTCCATTCGATCTAAGTCTTTGATTTTTCGAGACTTCACACTACAATCCCACATTCTAAATTGAAGGAAAGACTCGCAAAATTTATAGGTAATGCGTTTACACGCAAGAACGGCAATCGCAAATACAAATTTATTGTTGTTAACTATGACAAAACCTACCTTATAAAAGAAAAGTCCGATTCTGAAAATAAGTACACTGAAACAGTTATTATTCAGATGTTAAACTTTCTGATCGACAACATTTTTGCGGTGTTTGAAGGAAAGGTCTTCCAGCAAATTGTCGGAACTCCAATGGGGACCAATTGTGCCCCACTCCTTGCCGACATTTTCCTTTACTCGTACGAAACTGAATTCATTCAATCCTTGGTCTCTGAAGGGAAAATATTCTTAGCTTTCTGACTTCAACTTCACTTACAGTTACATAGACGATGTGTTGTCCATCAATAATCCAAAATTCGCGGATTACCTTAGCAGTTTCTATCCTTCGGAGCTTGAAGTCAAAGAAACTACAGAGACAAATAACTCAGCATCCTATTTGGACATAATGTTGTCCTACGACACTGATGGTCACATGAACAACTCACTCTATTACAAATGTGACAACTTCAATTTCAGTATTACAAACTTTCCTTTTCTGAGTAGCGACATCCCTTCATCGCCTGCTTACGATGTGTTCATATCTCAGTTGATACGCTATGCCAGAGCAAGTACCAACTATACGGATTTTGTTCTGAGAGCTATGCGTCTTTCAGATAAGCTTCTCAGTCAGGGATATGTTTGTGACCGACTAACATCGTCACAGAGGAAGTTCTGCGGTCGATAAGGGGGACTCGTCATACAATATGATGTCCCACTCTCCAGAATGGTGGATGATATTCTGTCATAGACCATTTGAACCATCCAACCAAAGATTGTACTCTATGTCTTACGAAATACAAGTAACCGGATGTGACAGTTCTACGGAATTGAAGCGGCGGGTGTTGCATGCAAGTAGGAGATGCTTACTCTTCCTGGACACAATGTCTCACTCTCATATCGGGAGTTCGCTTCTTTTCATATGGTGGAGGTTTTGGTTCCTGTTTTATCCTGATTTTGCATGCCTTCGGCTTCTGATTTTCTGATTTGTTCTGTATACAGGGATTTGTTCATTATCCATATTTGTCAGTCACACCATTGGAACTTACAACTTATCTTTTTAAAAGTGCTATATTTTTTCTGTATTACTTATTATTATAATTTAGAACAAAACAATAAATTTTGAACCTATTATAAGTTAACTTGGAGGGATTAAGTGCATATACTGGATATTTGATATTCATAAATCTTAATGCGCAAGTATCACCGCGTGGGATCGAAACGTATGGTGCTGTGATTCCTTAGACAATGTTTTGGTATTTTTTTTCATTTCTAAGTTAAACTTGCACAATTGATGAGCCGTTGCAATAGGACAATGCCTAATAAATCAATCCATATCGTCTAGGTTTATGAAAAGTTCATAGTTTTTTCAAACACTTCAATAGTTCGTCGACGACAGAAACGTTCTTAACCTAGCAGACTGGAACTCTCGAAGTGTTTGCTAAAACATTGACTTTTCAGATATATAGACGATATGGACTTACTTATTAGACATTGCTCTACTGCAACGTCTCATTAGTTTTGTGCAGTATCACTTGAATGACGAGAAAACAATCAAAAATATCCGTGAAGAATCACAACATCATACAGTTCGATCCCACGCGGTGAGGGTGCTTTTCTAAAATGTACCATATCTTTGATGAAAACAAAATGGGTTATCTATATCTATGTTCCTTATGTCATTTGTATCATAATGAAAAGGGAAAATACGTTTTAAAAAAATTCACCTGTTCAATCTACGAGTGCGGACCCACCTTAATGTATTTTACATGAATTAGACTTTGTCTATTGGTTATATTTTTTTTTATTCTGCTTATTGGTTTTGTTTGACTTTCACTAATTTGATCTTTCTTATTATTTATAATGTTATCCCAAATGATAACTACTTTTATACGTATTTTCGGATTGTTACAAATTTTAAAAGAAGATCAGAATCTTTTCTGGAAAAAACTTCCAAAATTTTTTTTTGAGAAGTTTATAATAACGAAGCCCTTGAACTTTAAAGAGTTTGTGTAATATGCTTTTTTTTACAATAATGAAAGTGTAACCTTTTCTTAATAGAAATATCCAATTTGCTTTTTTTCAATTTTTACGATAACTTTATACAAAGTACAAACATGGATTCGTCAAGAAAAAAAAATAACAAGTTAATGATACAGATACCTTCAGACCATTTTCAATGAAAACGTAGTTTTAAATGTCACATGATGTGGGGTTTAGAA
Organism: Pinctada fucata; assembly: GCA_028142955.1. Taxonomy (NCBI): domain Eukaryota; kingdom Metazoa; phylum Mollusca; class Bivalvia; order Pterioida; family Pteriidae; genus Pinctada; species Pinctada fucata. The sequence goes on along the minus strand of AP027104.1, from coordinate 57,740,210 downwards.
ATTGTAGGACTAAGGACCATGATCTGATGAATATCAATTAACTAGAAATTCTAATCACAACTAATTATTTTACACGAACAAGGAAATATCACAGAAAATACTCCAATATTTACGACTATGCCTCTGGACTACTCATTAAAGTATCTTCTTTTAACGTTTTCACGAATTTTTATCAATTTATATTTAATATTATCCTTCACTGAATCTATATGTATTTGTATCGTGGAGACTTTGAATCATGACAAAACTCCTACCAGAAACAATAAAAAGGTAAATGTTTTGTATTTCTGTTTCTTAACGTTTACCCATAAAAAAAAAACTTTTTTATGATACGAAAGTAAACTTAACTTCACTTGGAAGGATGGTTGGATGGAAAGAAGGATGTTTGAATGGTATATCTTTAACATCATCATTTTCTGAATCGTAAAGAAAATATTTTTACAGGAAAATAAGTTACGAACGATCTCAGGAGGAATGGAATGTCAATTTCTAGTCGAATGATATCTTAATTTTAAAGATACGAAATATTTCGAATAAATTTTAAGATTATATATATAGTAACAACGAAGGGTATCTCCCAGAAGACTTAGCTCTGTCCTTCACTGGGGTTTTTTCTGTATAAACGTTAGGTCTTTATTATGTTTTCTCTCTTCATACATTCATTTTTGAGACTGAATAACTGATAGGTACTTCTTTGATGATTATTGTGTATGTCGGCCTCCAGCATCACTGATGAAACATTGGTGAAATGCACAGATGGTGCACTGAAATTTTTACTACAGAACATATATTTCTATATTGGTAATATATGCATATTGTTGAATGAAATATATTTTAATGACATTCAATTTAATCCATATTCTCAGGAACATAACGGAACAAGTTTATGTGCATAGAACGAGAAAAAAAATACGCTAAATGTACATTTTGTTCAGTCTTACCCAATTAGAAATAAAGACTATTCATTATGAATAAATATATCCGATTTATTAATTTGATTTCAAATTGGTTGTTATTTTATATAAGCAACAGGGGAAAATATGCGTCCCCTGTATTATACTTTTAGAATGAAGATCATCACTAGCTGTAATAAGGATTACAGGAACATTTAGTTATTGTAGACTTACATGGTATAAACATTATGAGTAACATGTAGGTTATGGTAACATCTGCATCTAGCATCTTATAGATTTATTTGGCTGTATAAAAGAAAAAAGTGTTTTTACGATGAAAATTCACTTTCATCAATTTTACATTCTCTTCTTATTACTCGCAGAACTGCAATGTTGTATTATTGAGCCTATATTTTCAAGACCATCTATTACACAGCAAATGAATAGGAATAAAATTAAATCAATTTGAAATTCAGAAAAGTGTCATGTAGCTTTCTAAACATAGGCGGAGTAATTTGGATTGAAGTACAAAAAGTCAGGTAATTCGGAAGAAATGAAATTAAATTAATACTTCATAAATGTAGATATGCTCTTAACCGATGTAAATTGTCACATTTCAAACAAGAAATCACGCAATTTTCGAGTGGTTTGACACATTAATTAAACGTCTATCGTGGAATAAAGTCGATTTTCTAGCGTGTCAAACAGATATTAATATAACAAAATGGGAATTGATTCATTGAATCTATATTATTAGCACAGATGAAATTACTAGAAAGGTTTCTTGTTGCGGTTGCAACAAGAGTGTCTTCCTCCTATACAATTTTTGGTTTGGAAATATGAAGGACGTCACATTACATGTATTTATATTATATATTTAAGTTTTCAAATAGCAGTAACATTAAATTTTCAAACCGATAATTGTTGGTGAGCAACCATTTGATTTGGGGGGGGGGGGGGGCAGGAATTCTATTGCCAGCCGGTAAAATTTCTTCAGCAATTTTCTGAGCAGGCCATTTTTTTCAGCCATTACCAGAGTCGGAGAAAAATTTTCGCCGGTTCTTCGGGCCGGATTTAAACAAATTGTCAAATGTTGTGAATGTCTATGTAAGTTAAACTCCCCGCTGTTACAGAGTATGAGTTAATAACCGTTCCTTCAGATGTCTCTTTGCAATTAGCGAATTTCAGACAGATTGTATGATGTTTAAATAGAACCTTTTCTAGATTTTTGTGCCTATGCGTATTAGGTCTCTGGTAGATACAGCTATGTGAACAGTTTGTATTTATATTAATTAATTTTTTGACTTTAAATTGTCTGGCACAAAGGGCCAGCAAAAATTTCCATATCATGCAATGTATCCTTACTTTTGCATGGTCCGGGAAAAAAATTGTCGGCCCTTTGGGCCGGAATATTTTTTTCAGCATTTTTCAGAGCCGGGATTTTTTTTTTTTTTTTTTTTTTTTGCAAATTCTTCCTGCCCCCTTCCCCCATAAAAAAGGCGAGCTCGTAGCTGTAGAACCAATTTTCTTGAGAAGAGAAATGGTAATAACAAGTTACGTTCAATATATATATATAAATACCATGAGGTTCTCGCTGTGCAGGACCCCCCCCCCCCCCCCCTTCCCTTTTTTCAAAGTTTATTTTGAATTTCCATCATGGCGACATCGTTCAATATAAACAGAACTGTTTTCGAAAAACGAGGGGAGGGAAGAATGTTGGAGAAATTGTTCATCAATTTGTAAATAAACCAACCGAAAATTATGTTCGAACGTTTGCTAGAATTAGAAATTAAACTTGATGTTCAAAATATAGTTATTGAAGTTTAGAAACAGGTTTGTAGGTTAGAAATCGGAATCAAACTACCACTTTTTGTGTGTAAATTCTGGTTTGTAGCTGATCTCTTCTAAATTAATCAACTGTTTTAAAATCAAATTGTGTATATCGAAATGTATTTATGAAATGCATATTCATCATTGCCGTGAAATCGGAATTTGAAAATCTCAACACTGCTTTTTTCGAGTCGGACTCGGACTACCAATTTTAGTGTGCGCCCGATCTGTTGGCGTGAAGGTGTATCGAAATACCCAACTCAAAATTTCGATGCTCATATCTTTTCAACAGTAAGAGATAGGAAAAATCAGAAAGACTAAATAAGACAGATATATGGATAAAAAATAATAATATTGAAATTTTTAGGAAACTTCATAAGCTTAATTTTTGTTTACTATTATAAGCAAAAAAGTGTCTTCCTCCTATGAACTTCTGAATTTGGAAATATGAAGGACGGTGAAGGACGTCATCGTAATAAATCGTTACAGTGTGCATCTAGCATTTCATATCTTGCATGGCTGTCGACTTTCAAAAAGAATGGAAATTGTAGATAGCAAAATACGAGATGTTTAAGCTTACAAATAGCAAAACATGAAATTTTCGGTCCTTTTGAGTAATTCGACTCTCCCGTCAAATATTTGAATCTACTAAAAACATGATAAAAAAAATAACAGAGACCAAAAATAAAAAAGACCAATCTAGCTTTTACTCCAAACGTAACGTTAGAGAACTTTCATTGTCCTAGCTTACAGGGTTCTTGAGAAATCGCTGATCCAATTTTCCACGGTTACGAAAACAATAGGTCTTCCGACGGAAGTCGGAAGACCTAATAAGACCAGGTTATCAACACGAAAGAAGGAACTGTTCTAAAAGTCTATGGTTATAACATGTGGGCAGTTATGAATATATAATGATGATTTGTTAGACAGTTACCTACCCCCCTCCTAATCATCTGCAGACTGGGATGGCTTCTGTTAGGTCGAATGCCAGAACTTTGGAATAAATCTATTGCTCCAGGCAATATAAAATACTTAACTACATAAATCATCAAATCATCAGGCATCATAATGCATTTTCGTGCCAGGAGTTAAATCATTAGTTTCTTTATCATTTCGATTTCATTTATTTTATGTCTTTATAATTATATGTACTGAACATAAGGAATTAATTCCCAGGAAATACAAAAAAAGTACACTCTAAGAGTTATAGAGTACGCAGATTCGGGCGTTTGATTATAAATGTACGAAATTGGTCAAAATTATAAAAAGGAAACTTCTTTGCAATTACCAAAGCAAACGGCATAACGACTAAACCTACTGAAAAATACTTGAATGAAGGCACAATGGTGTTTGATAGCAACACAAAGCAACAAGTATATTTTCGCCACTTCTTTTCAAAAATTAAAGAATGGGGGAAGATGACGCCACTTAAAGAAAAAAAAATAGAAAAGATGTTTGAATGATTCGTAAATTGACATCAACGAAATGAAAATATTATTGTTAAGATGGGCAACACAATAGTTTTATAAGCAATTTCTTCCTGAAATCGCATACAACATTTTCACCTAGATCAGACATGTACAAACTTGTAGCCTTTAGTCAAAAGGCTTTATTACTTAAAGTATTTGAACAGATACACGTATAATGACTTATTGACATATATATAAAGTTTAGATTAAAATCAATATTGAAGTATATGTTCTGTCTAAAAAGTTCAGTGCACCATTTGCGCATATGAACAAGTAATGTACCATCAAAGATATACTACAGGCCAAAATATAGGAAATCCAAAAATGAATATATGAAGAGCGGAATTCATAATATGACCTAAAATATATGCAAATGAACCAGCTAAGGACAGAGCTATCCCATCAGGTAGATACCCCTTAGGTTAAAAAATATCAAATATAGTGGCGGAGAGTATACAAATATATTACAAGTCTAAAGTCGAGGCACTGTGAAAAAAGGGGAACCATATCCTCGCGACAAGTACAACACTGTACAAGTAGATACATGTACCAACCTACTGGTTGAAATTATGAATTTTGAAATGTATATTCTATTGTGAAAATTTTCAGTGCACCATATGCGCATTTCAACAAGTTATATCTCATCAGTGATGCTCGAGGCCGAAAAGGGGGAATCCAAATACAGATTATACATGTATGAAGAGCGAAATTTTTTATATAACATTAAATCTATGCCATAGAACGAGCTAAGGACAGAGTCATGCTTCCGGGGATATACCCTTTAGTTTATTTTAAAGAATATCAAAATTAATGGCGAAAAATTTACAAATATATTTCAAGTCTAGTGTCGAAGTACTGTGAACTAAGAGAACGATTTACTCGGGGACTCAATTAACAGTCCACAAGCATAGATACCCATCTTGTAGTTGAAATTGAACATAGATACCCATTTTGTGATTGAAATTGTCAATATTGAAATATATGTTCTATAGCGAACATTTCAGTGCATTTCAACAAATTATGTCTCATGTTAAGAATTTCGCTTCTCGAATATTCACTATTTGAATTTCTTCAATTTAGACTCAATGATAACCGATGAGGAATAATGATTTGAGAATGCGAATATGGTAAATTTCCCAGCATTGATAAAAAAAATACATGTATCTTGGTTGGTTGACTTTAATTTTATTCCCCGTTAGTTGTTTCACAGTATTTCGGCTCTGACTTTGAAATATGATTTTTTCTTAAATTCTCTGTCACTACATTTGAGGTTTGTTTGTTTGTTTTAAGTGGTTTTTTTTTTGTTTGTTTGTTTGTTTGTTTGTTTGTTTAATTTCTAAACTGTATCACCCCGAATACAAGCTCTTTACTTTGTAACCTCTATGGAGTTTTCATGTTAAGAATTTCTTTTTTCGTATATACATTATTTGGATTTCCTCTATTCAGCCTAGAGCATACCTGATGAAATTTGATGGCTGAAATTGTTACTATGGGATACACATGTATATTAGACTATTGAAAACAACCTTAGAAATATAGATCTATATGTCTACGAAAATGTGGTGTCTGGTTTTATATTATTTTTAAGAAAAAAATTGATCCGTGTGAGCAGGGTTTTGTTGGAAAAGGAGTTGTAATTAAGCTCAACTATTAGATATTGCTATGGGATCCGTGTAGCAATTTTTTTTACTAAACTTAAAAATTTCGAAATGTTTAGAGAATGAAAATAACTGAAATTCAAAACAGCTTGATATTGTTACTTTACATCCTTCATGATCAGAGTGATTTTTAACGTGCATTTATAGGTTTTCGGTTAAATTTTCAAATATATAAGATCTTAAAACTTTTTTGAGTTTGAATCGATCATTGTTATGATAATTTGGTAGCGAGGGCATTGTGTCGGTCGAAAGTCTTGTGTCGAATCGTATATCCGCTTGTTTCATTGCAAACTGTGATAGCCAAAACTTTATTGCTGAAAATATGCCTTTATAGAGTTTATGCTGATAAAGTTGGAAATACACATTATTACCTTAGTGAAATATGTTCTATCGTAATTTAATTTTTATTAATTCCAATCAAAAGTCGCATCTTCAGATATGAAAAGCGCATTTCAATATTTTCGTTATCACTTTATTTTATGGAAAATCGTTCCGATTCATAATTTTTGATAGATGAAGGGGCGGTTGATAGATCCGAGACTGATGCCTGATATTTTTACCTTTGCAAAATGGGTTCCTCTTTTCTGTTTAGATAGATAAAAACGTATCCATACATTGATATAAAAATGCGTCCTCTTATTTCTATAGTTCTTGCCAAATCAGATTGTAAGTAAACATAAATTACAAGACCTGTAAAATTCTATCAGAATTTTTTCGAAAGAAAGCGATGATTACGTTTTTCTCAAGCCTTTCCTAAATCTCAATATCACTTTTAAAATCCTCAGTTTTGATTGATTTAAGAAGCATCAATTCTTGTTCTTAATATCATTTTGGTTTCTCCGTTTCTTTTCTTTCTTTCTCTTTTTTTTTTTATTTGTAAATAGTACGTAGACTTCATCATACTTTCTCTGTCATATTTGTGGTAACATATAATGCGGTAGGGTGTGAATTCACATACATAATCTATTTTAGAAAAAAAGAAGTTATTAATGACAATCAAAACTAACCTAGATAGTGTTTTAATTAAGTAATTAATTTTGATACCATAAACTTCATTATTCGTGCATTATTCATACAGTTTTAGAAATTATTCCAGACAGCGTTTTGTGGGTGTGCACCAAATCTCCTGAGCGTTTAATATTACTTTCAAAAGGTTAAAGCCTTCCAGACGAGTGCAATTTATAGACAGTGTATTTCATTATAATATCAAATAAAAATCTAAGAATTTTATTTGGGAAATTTACAACTTGACCTTATGGAATAAATTGTGTCGCATCATTCTGATAGGCCGAATAAATTTCATTTCCAAAAAGTACATTCAAATTGTAGATATCTCGCTTAGCCTCTGTAACTGTTAGTTGATGTGGTAGTTTGTAAATCCTTTGTTTGTTTCTATTATAGTCACAAGTCCTCTATATTCTGCTTCTATTTTAAATTTCAGCCAGATATATAAAAGTTACATTTTTCTTTTTAGATACCTAGTTGAACAGCTGTATCCCATCGAGATGATACAGACTCTCTTCTAGATTGATTCTTTGAATATTTCAGTAGCGCCACCTACAACGAATTTCGTTTTAACAATGATACCGTTCATATATACAGAGTGTCTTCGTGTTATGTGATTGCTCTCGTTGTTACTGTGTGTTAAGAGCTCTGAAAGCAAAGTTAAATCATACATCCTGAAAATTCTTTCAAAATGAAACGAATGAAGTGTTTGTTTTATAATTATACAATTTTAAACAACTGTACCAACACAACATGTATAGAGATTTCGAAAAGTAATGATTGGGAATTTTCGAGACGAAAAAGAATTCTTATTACCACTAGATTTGAAAGATTGTTGGTTGAAACCTTCCTCTAGAAAATAACTTTGCTCTCATTATATGATGACACAGTGCAGAGCATCAGATGTTTCCTATCTTGCATAAGTAAATTAGGTTGCCATTTCAAAGTTGGGAAAAAGAAACCAGGTCATTGAATTCATCATTCTTAATGTCACAAAATGTACATTCTTACAACTGCAGATCATCATTAATGTTAATGTTTTTAAAAAAGTTACTCAGTACTCGTTGAATGACGATAACAAAGTTTCGTCGGCCAAATCAAGCCACATGTAGTGTACTAGGCACATAAAATGACACTTTTGTGCGTTTTTCGAGACATCTGGGTAACCGGAAAAGAGGGAAGGTTGTGCTCACGCAAATCGGATAATCACACTATTTGCAATTGACGTGACAGATGGTCGTCATTAGTCAGCAGCAATTGTCCATTGGTATCGTTGTTTATGTGTTTATGTGTATTTTTTGTGTTTGATGTTTTGATGTTGTGGCTGGTGTTCCTTGTACCTTATGTGTCTCTTGCTGTGTATGTCTACTTTATTTTTTTGCTTTGATGTTTCGGGGTTTTGTTGTGATTGCTGCAACAAAGTCATGTTGGAAACCCCCTCCTTTCTTTAATATAGTCGATATATAATTATTTTGTGATTTTGTTATTTTGAACTCCTTTCGGTCCCAACTCATTAGGAATCGAATTATTTGGGGGATAAAACAGAAATGGGCAAGTTCCAAAACTCCATTACATGTAGTACAAGCTTTGCAGTTAACGAAAGATGAAAATACAAGAACTTTTTATATGCATAAACAAGAAAAGGTTCTATGCACTCATCGTATCCCTTTATTTTTTCTTCTCAAAATGTACATTGGATTTTTGGCCGTCGAATCTCTTTATAACAACTTCACATCTTTCTCCTAAATGTATTTCAAGAGGCTTCTGTATATACATCTGCAAAATATAAGATGTTCTTTTGTAGCACGATGATGAACTGCCTTATGCAAATAGCCAGTTCTATACAGATGCAATACGTCTTTGAATATATAAAAGAAGAAAAAATCTCGTAAAACTTCACTTTCTGAATATTTTCATGAGAAATATTAGAACTTTTTTTCATATTTTGCACGAATAGATGATTAAGGTGGTGAAAATGCAATTACAAAATGCAAAAACGTAGGTTTTTTCTCATAAATGCATTCAAAATTCATACATATCAGCAAATATTGAGTGTCATTTATTTGTCCGTATGTACTGTTGCCATATGTTTTGATCAAGTTCTGCATTTCTTTACTAATTTATACATTTACCAGTCAAATACATCTAATGAAATGTATAATAAGGACGATATAAGAATTTTCGTCATTTTACGTGCACATAATCAGAGTGTTCGAATAAATCACACTACCAAAATCTTCACTGAAACCACAATGCAAACATCGAAGAAGTAAAGTAAGGTCCAAAGTCAGCACTCAGCACATGATGCACAATATTCTGTTGTCATTTGTGTGTCAGTTAAGCCTTTGTTTCTTTATTAGGTTATTTTCGTTGCCTTCAGTTGCATGTTAATATGGTTGTTTGATTACCTTTTTTGTGATGTTTGATAGTACTTTAAAATAGTCACAAGTCCTCGATGTTCACTATTTCCAGTTTCCGTTCTAATTTGTGTTTGCTTGTTCGTTTGTCGTTTTGATGTTATATTTGCCATTGTCTTCGTCTGTTTGCTGACATGGTGAGTTTTACGTGTCCCCCCTTTCTTTTTCCTTATGCGTGTGTGTTCAACGTGATAGCTGCAGCGTTGCCTTATTTGAGACCTTCTCCATATTCTGGGTCTCTCTGGTACGTATATGTTTTCCTTTAATGTGATATCTACAATTATCTTTTAATTTTTGGTATTCCCCCTTGTGGTTTTTGGACAATGGCTATAAAAAGGTAAACCACTACAAGTGTTGTCTTCCATGATTTCTTTTATTGGTTTTTACTTTGATTTATTGAATTGTTCCTTTTGTTGCTGTGTTTTGGATATTGCAAGATCATAAAGAAGGTATTTCCGTCCTTTTTAATGAAAGACACAAAGTTTTAAGAAATATTAAATATATCAAAATGATAGGAATAATTATCATAATTGTTGTAATTGATACGTTCATGTGTGACAATCATGATCATACTCCCTTACAATAAGATAATCTTATAATCAAAACGAAACAAACTAAAGGTACAAAAAGAGATACGTACATGAATCACACACATCTACAGTAACTATTTCATAATTCTTTATTGGTCCTTCATTATCTGTCGGTTAAGTCAAGGTACGAAGATCATTCTGTAAAACTTCTTAAATCTTTTTTCTTCTTATTCGAAGGGTAATAAGGATATTTAGAGACTGATCAAAATGAAGAGTAGTATAATAAAAAAAAAATCCAGCTGAAACTTTTTTTAGAATATATGCCTCTGTAATACGCAAATCCTAGTATCTATCTTATTCAACAACCAGTGCAGTCCATCTTATCTTCATGACTCCCTAGACACACTTTGAAACTTTGTTGTAGTGTTGAAGTCTACAATTTTCATCGACTATGTTGAGCAATATTTTTGCTTTGTCCCTTCGCTTGTCACGTAAGAATGGTTCTATTGCACTCCAATTCTTGATTGGATGAATCCTTACCTATATTCAAAGTTTTAAGGTGAATGATGAGTTTACAATGTAACTCTTTAGAAGACATATATCATGATTTATAAAAGCGGGAGACTGTTTTGGGGATACTTTTTGACTTGGCAACTTACTAACACATTCAATCTACCAAAAACACGTAATATCGACCTCACACTGCTTCTCGCTTTCATAGAGGAAGCTCAAACTAATTCCTTTTGACACCAGAAATTAGCACGACCCGATTGCATAAACACTAGTATTGAGAACGCCATAACCTCAAACAAGACGGCAATCTGCTGCAGAGCCTAGAGCGATTACTACAAACAAAATGTCGGTTTATGTCAAACTCGTGGTGAAATGAAGCGTCCCTCAAACATCCTTAAATAATTGTTCAAATAGGTCTCATTGATTGTTGTCTCTGAATCGACTATATCGCGCGTGCGGTCGAATTAACACCAAGAACAGAAATACTGGATTGGGACACTTATAGAATGGCTTAGTATCAATGTGGGGAACATGAAGAGAAAAATAATATAAAAAAAATTGCATCATTTCAATTCAATCTGTCAACTCTATCTTCATTGTAGAATAGAGTGTAATTAAGATGGCTACGTTGGCGGAAAAAAATTCACATAAAGAAAATATGTCAACGATTCTTTATAATTTATTTTGCTATTTTCAAGAAATTCTATTCACAGAAATCATTCATATAAAGAAAATATGTCTACGATTCTTTATAATTTATTTTGCTATTTTCTAGAAATTCTATTCACTTTTTTATATTTTCCTCTATTCTTTCTCGTTCCTTCTCTACTGAAAGAAAAAAAATCTTGTTTTTCCAAAGTTGTAATAAGATCGCTGAGAGGACCTATTATCTTGTTTAGTAAATGTTTGGAAAACACATCAGGTTTTCTTTATTACAAAAACAAAATTCTTCTAATCGCTTTCATGAATTAATTTTCCATTTGTAGTCGAACTAAATCAAATATCTAATGCTTTGCCCCCTCATATTACATCACTTTAAGACAAGTATACTAAATATAAAACATGAGATATGTATCTGTCATAGATGATGTATTTGATAACCTTGAGAAAAACGCGATTGCCGCCATGATCTTACAGAGGAACCTTCCATTTAGAAACTCACGAACCCCCTGAAAAACACGAGTAAATCCCAAGTAGTTGATTTCATATTTTCAGTATTGAAATATATGTTTTATTATAAGATTTCAGTGCACCATATGCGCATTCCAACAAGTTATCTCTCATCAGTGATGCTCGAGGACGAAAAAGAGGAAATCCAAATAGTATGAAATTATGAAGAGCAAATGTCTAAACTTGACCTATAATTTACCAAAGAACCTGCTAAGGACAGACTTATGCCATCAGGGAATAATGTCCCTCTTAGTTTTAGAAAAAAAAATTTTTGTACGGAGAATTACAAAATATATTTCAAGTCAAGTGCCGAAACACTGCGAAACTAGGCGAACGATATCTTCGTAGACTAAACAATCCACCAGCAGAGATACCAACTTAGTGGTTGAAATGGTCAATATTGAGAAATATTTTCTATACTAAACATATACATTTGTATTTCGATATTGACGATAAAACTTACGTGTACCATATACTGTTGTTGCACCGGTCGGTTTGTCCACCTTTTTCTCGTCTAATGAGATTACATTTGTATACGTTCTACTGTTTTCACTGTTGGGGGTTTCCTGAAAAAAAACAAAGTGTCTAACTCTTAAGCCAGAGAGCAGCTTATTACACAAATACCTAAGTGTGAAGCACCAGACATACATGTTTTGGATCAGGAAACCTCATCGGTGGTACTTATAATTAAGCCAAATAATACATGTAGTCGATCTTCTGATTATTCCTAAGACCCGGCATGACGTATTTGAACTATGACGTTGTAGATAAATCCTTGGAAATCAAGAAAGCAATGTCGAAGCACCTGCTATCATTTATGAGGTTTTTTTATAGTTGGGGAAATGTCTATATTCAAAATGTGTTTTGGATTCTGGATTCTGACCTTGGGTTTTGACTTTCATTCAATGACGGGTGTTGCATGCAAGCAGGAGATGCTTACTCTTCCTGGGCACCTGGTCTCACTCCCATATCGGAAGTGCGCTTCTTTTCATGTGGTGGAGGTTTTTGTTTGTTTGCTTTGGTTCCTGTTTTATCCTGATTTTGTATGCCTTCGGTTTCTGATTTTCTGAATTATCGATTTTGTGCTGTATACAGGGATATGGTCATTATCCATATTTGTCATTGTGCACATGAAAAGGTGCTTTGTTCAGACTTCTGATAAATGTAAAATTAATGATACTTTTTTTCCGAATAAATTCAAGTGTTGAAAACAACCATGTAAAGATATGACCTTACATAGCCTTTGCAACTGATAGTTATGTCGTAGTTACTTGAATAGAGATAAACCTGACACAAAAATGTTCTCTCTTTCTACTAAATTCTGTCATATATTTGGTTACATGGTAAAAATATGCCATAATTGAAAAACTGTTTAAGTTAATACGCGTGTAAGTTGACCCCCTACATCAATTTTTATGTATTCCCGTGTAAAGAGGGGGCGAAATCTATTAGCATTTTCTAAAGATGTGAATAGTTATCACAATAATGCTACTTTCGCACTTACTTTTTGAGATCTGACAAAGGTCTGTGCTAAACAGATATGAAAATCGTTTAAATTTTATAACAACATTTTAATAGGCATGATTTTAAGAAAAAAACAACTAAAAGCTATAAATATTAATAGGAAATATCGAGTCGGACTGAGTTTGTTATATGGAACATCATGAATATCAAACTTAATAACCGAAGTAAACACATAAAGTACTAATAATATTTGTAAGAGTACGCAAGTCCGGACAATGACGTCATTAAAGAAATTGTTGCACTATAAGGGTACAATCAGCGACATTCGTGTCAAGTGATTTAGCTAACACAATCTTTTTATTCTATGCGTCATTCAGCATCTTGCGAGTGTAAAGTAAATCGAACTAAATATAACGAATAACACGTATAGATATTATCACATTTATGTGCCTTCTTATTTCGAATATTTCTGTAATTCAACGTAAGACATTAGCTATAAGACATACTTACTGGGTTTTTAAAATCTTGTCATGTGTAAAGGAAATCTTTAATTTTTATTGTAAACAAAGTAAAAATAACACACCTAGGTTGTCTGTCTCATCACTTTAACTTTTATGTTAGTCATCCGTGTATTTGAGTACTATTTTGTGTTGTCCTTTGTGCTGAAAACAATTCCTTCGTGATTTGTGATGGGAACGTGGCTTACTTTTTTACTTGATCTCGAAACGAGAGAGAAGACAACCGCTATTCCACATCCCTCACAGTCATAAGAAATACCTCAAACTCGTTGAAAAAGTTTCTATGGCGAAAACAATATAAATCCAGTTCAACTTCGTAACTTTTATATGAAAAAAAATGTGTACTTATATAACAAATGAAGATGGTTTCATCCAAAATAGTGCATTTCGGTATTTATTGGTAGTGACAAATTTCACGAGTAATAAATTGTGTTTTGCAATTCTATGCATGCTGTTACAAATAAAATCTATATGTCTGGTATTTTTCCTACATTCCTTGCATTCTTGCATCTCAAATATTGGTTTTATGCATTGTTTGCCAACAAAATTTGAAAAGTGATCCGATTTGGTGTGTGAGGGTCAATTTGATGATCACAGTTAGTTGCTTATACATATATGTTTCATATACCGGTATATATACTATAAAAAAGTATACCGAAGACGATATCATCTGGATGCTTGAGTTTTTGATTGACAACATTTTTGTGGTGTTTGGAGGAACCGTATTCCAGCAAATAGTTGGCATTCCCATGGGTACCATTTTTATATTCATACGAAGCTGACTTCATCTAGGCCTTGCTCTCGACTGGGTGAAAGCACCTCGCATCTCAGTTCAATTTTACCTTTAGATACATAGGTGACGTGTTGTCCATCAATAATCCGAACTTTAAGGATCATCTATTAACTTCTATCTTTCGACGCAAACGGCCATTTGAACACCTCACTGTATGAAAAGCGTGATGATTTCAGCTTCCACATAACTAACTGCCCTTTCATGAATAACAACATTCCGTCTTCTCCTGCTTATGGCATTTTTGTTTCTTGCCTGATACGGAAGGCCAGGGCATGTTCCAAATATGAAGATTCCATCGTTAGAGCCAGACGGCTTGCAAGTTAGCTACTTGTTCAGGGTTATATTACATAACGGCTGAAATTATCATTAAGGAATTTCTTTGGTCGCTACGGGGATATAATAAAAGCATATTGAATCCCTCTTTCCAGAATGATCAGCGACATTCTGGATTTCGATTGAATGACTGTCATCATTACCAAACAGGAAATATTTACCTGATATGTACATCAATATGTACAGCGATACAATCGCTGAATTTGACAGGTTTCCATGGAGCTTTTGCGACGGGTGCTGCATGCAATCAGGAGACGCTGACTCTCCCCGGGCACGGCATCTGGCCTCACTTCGGAATTCATTCCGAGGTTCGCAACCGTTCCAATGGAAAATCTTATGATTCTGCCTTGCCTTCTTGAGACTTAATACCTGATGTTTATTTCATATCATTTTAATCAAAATTCTGTAATGAGACAAGAAAAGCAACCAAAACTGGATTTAAAAAAAACCTGTGTTCTTTAAATGGATCCATAAAAACATTTGAGGAATCAAATGAAATATGACATAATTTGGATGAAACCATACATAAACTCAAATCGCAAAATTTGTCCAAATAGACTACTGGATCAGGCAAAATGAATTGCCGGAAAATAAACAAAAGCAAATACAATGTGAACACAGTACTAATTTACAAAAATGTGACATTACATAACTAGGAATAGTAAGCATCCACCACTGGCGTCTATGTTTGATGGATAATCTGTGTTTGATGGTTAACCTGTGTTTGATGGTTAATCTGTGCGATGTTTGATGGTTAATCTATGCGGTGTTTGATGGTTAATCTGTGTTTGATGATTAATCTGTGTTTGATGGTTAGTCTGTGTTTCAAGGTTAATCTGTGTTTGATGGTAGTCATCTGATTTTGAGAGGTGTTCACCTGAAAGTATACCTGAACGGGGTGTCAGCTGAATACTGTGTATGAAACGTTGTCATGTAACTATTTCTTAAAGGTTGTCACTTTAAAAATCTGCGTCTGGAAGGTTGTCATCTGAATCTGTGTCTTATGGATTGTTTTCTTAATCCGTGTCTGTAAGGTTGTTATCTGTAGCTAAGTCTGAATGTTTTTTATCTTAATCTGAATCTGGAGTTTTGTCCTGTGACTTCGTGTCTGAAAGATGTTAAAGTTAAATGAAAGTGAATCTGCATTTGCATCTATCAGACTGGTTTCTTTTTAGGTATTTGTCAGAAAGGCCTTTGGCCTAATCTGAATCTGGACGGGTTTCTTGTAATTTTTTGTCTGAAGGTTTGTCATTTCAAACCAAATCTGTCTGAAAGGTTATCATTTGAATCTGTGTCTGAAAGGTTATCATCTGAAAATTTATGTCTGAAAAGTTATCTACAGAATATATGTTTGAAAAGTTATCATCAGAATCTATGTTTGAAAAGTTATCATCTGAAATTTTGTATGAAAGTTTATCATCTGAATCAGTGTCTGAAAGGTTATCATCTAAATATGTGTCTGAAAGGTTATCATCTGAATCTGTGTCTGAAAGGTTATCATCTGAATCTGTGTGTTTAAAAAGGTTATCATAAGAATCGGTGTCTGAAAGGTAATTATCTGTATCTGTGTCTGAAATCATATGAAAATGTCTTTTAAAAGGTTATCCTCTGAAGCTGAATCTGAAGGATTGTCTCTAGAATCGGTATGTCAAAGATTTTCATCTGAATCTGTATCTGAAAAGTTATAATCTGAATTTGTGTCTGAAAGGTTATCACCTGAATCTGTGTCTGAAAGGTCATCTCTGTATCTTTGTCTGAAAGATTTTAATCTGAATCTACGTCTGAAAGGTTATCATCTGAATTTGTGTCTGAAAGGTTATCACCTGAATCTGTGTCTGAAAGGTCATCTCTGTATCTTTGTCTGAAAGGTTATCATCTGAATCTATGTCTGAAAGGTTATCATCTGTATCTGTGTCTGAGGGGTTATCGTCTGTATCTATGTCTGAAGGGTTATCATCTGCATCTGTGTTTTAAAAGGTTGTCATCTGTGCCTGTTTTTGAATGGTTATCATCTGTATCTTTGTCTGAAAAGATATCTCCTGAACATGTTATTAAAAGGCTTAATATGAATATTGGTGCCCCTTCCCTTGCAGGAGATATTACTAGGAGCAATCATATCAAAGAGTATTGACAACTAGGGATAAATAGTATGATTTGTGTTTTACTGAAATAGCTTTCAAATCCCATGGCTACAGCTTGGCTCTTATTTTTTCGCCCCAAAACGAAAGCTTTTCAATCGTTTCTATTTGCATTGTTATTAAAAGGTTAAGATGGTAACCAAGTTAAGCATATAATAACATTATGATGATAGCAAGTCATTACGTGTAAGAATGTTGGCAACATATGCCGGGAACATCTATCTTTGATGTCATTTCATGTGCAGAAAGAAGAATTCAAGTGAAAATTTAATTAAATGTCTGAGAATGGGTTATCCAAACATATTTATCTTTTCAAAAGATTAGAGACATACATTTGTTAGTCCCAAAAGAGATATGTAATAATTGTGATTATTGATTTGTCCCGACAGTAGGTATGGAGGAAATATCATTGCATGTGGCGTGTAGCAAACCGCGGTGGCATCATTACGTAACTCTGGAGGGAAAGGTGGCAAACTATTTTTCATTTATTCCCCTGATATCCGTCTTTCTTTTCATCATTGCCATAGTGCCTTTTATCTTGAAACCTTATAGTTATACACTCTAATGACATCAAACAAATATGATACATTTGAACAAATTATTCATAATAATTGGAGAGTTATGAAATCTGGATTTGAGATTTATACCTAGGTTACCAAGTTCGATTCTTAATAAAAGAAATGGCAATAAATATCTAAAGTAGGGGAATGAGAAACTTTACCATAAATGTGTACTTTTCTTATTTTAAAAAAATGGGTACATGGCACTTATATATATATTCGTCGGAAATTAATATATATGAATAAAACCCCCGGGGAAAATACACCGATTTTTCTCATTTTTTTCTGTATCCAAGGTACACTCGACATTTAAGAAATGTCGAAGACTGCATATAACTAGGAATATTGTGAATTGCAGTTATTATGAAAGATTGTGGTTTGACATTAGGAATGTTCTATGTTCAATGTTTGGGACATATTGTGGATATGTAATTGCCAATTCAAAAAGGAAGGAGGGGGTCTCCAACAAGACTCGGTTGCAGCATCAACAGCAAAACACCTATGAATATGTTAATGTATATAAAAAAGGGGTGAGGCGTGCGAAATGCAGTCCGTGCTCTGTCGGCTGTAGCGAGCTCATGCATGTTATCACCCGAGGAGTCCGACCGTCATTCAGAGAGGACAGGGAGGTTTGGATAGGGCCCGTCATGGAGTCCCATCATCACAGTCAGAGTGCAAGTCTTAAGAAGAATGTGCTGGTACAAGGCTGTAGATTGGTCCAGTACCATGCCGACTGTCCGTCTGAATACATGAGGATCATATCCGCGGTGTAAAAGGCGTTTGATGATTCTGACGCAAAGTTCTACGTTCTACGTTCTGATTCTGACGCAAAGTTCTACTTCTAAGTTCTACGTTCAATGCTTGGTACAGGTTGTGTTTTTGATAATAGAGATGTTCAAAACAGATTGTTGTTTTGTTATTATAAATATTCAACGTTGAATTTTTAGATCAAATTGTGGTTTGATATGGGAAATGCTCTACGTTCAATTTGTAGAACAGATTGTAGTTTGATATGAGAAATGTTCATAGTTCAATTTTTTAAAAAAGAATGTGGTTTGATAATAGAAACTTTTAAGTTCAATGTTTAGAATATATTGTGGTTTGTTGTTATAATGTTCTAAGTTAAATGTTTAGAACAGATCGAGTGTTTTTTTTTTATATTTACAATGTTCTGAATTGAAGGTATGAAATAGCTTGAAGTTTTTCTGAATATTTTTATTTATTTTAGAAATCTGCCATTATGATAGTCAGAATGGCAGATTTTTATAATAGATAAAAATGTCCAGAACGACAGTATGAACAGGTTGTGTGTTTGATAATAGGAATGTTCTGGGTTATATCATGTTTAGAACATTCAGATATTGGTTTGATATTTTGAATGATCTGCGTTTATTGTTGAGAAACAGATTACGATTTTGCTATCGTAATGTTCTGTTAATTCTGTATGCATGCACGTGTATGTCACAAGAACCCAATTTTGGTTGCAATCCGAACATTAAAATCTATTTCAAGATAACATGTCAAATGAAAATGATTAGTAAGCTTCATAGATACATTATGTCAATTACGAGAAAGAAGTTGCCATGGACAAAAATAGCACGTTATTAATGATAAAGTTGCCATCTTTTTTCAATTAGTACCTTTTATTAAATATGCACATTTTACGTTGAAAGCCTCTTTTTCCGTTTAACATTTGCTTCAGTATCCTAATATTTATAGAAATGGTAAATATGCAACATGTTTTTAATCCATAAAATATGCACTACACGGTGCATTCGGTTATACTGAATTGAAAGATGCAATACGTTTTCCCCATAAAATACGTACTATTGTATTAACTTATTGTTTCAAGCCTTGTCTGCGTGTAGACCAACAGTTTGCAACGTATACATGTTTGTCAATCAATCTTTAACTGCTTTATAGTTAATGAGTAAAGGAAAGAACTAATTGCCAGGAAATAAATACATGTAAACAAAACCAGTTCTATTTTCCCTCTGTACGGAGATCCACGTTGTGATTGCCAAATGGATTATATCATGCTTGAAAACTATTTAAGCAAGTCACATAAATTCTTATCCTTGTTTTACACTCCAATAAATAACAGATTACCTAATGTCATAGGGGGCAAATCTAGTTCTATTTTTCTCCATTATGCTCTTTTCTTTTCAAATTGGAGCAAATCAAATGAAACACGATATGGTTGATTTTACAGTCGAGCAGCTCGAGAAAATATGATGTTTTGTGGAGTACATGCAAAGTTCTGGAGAAATGCAGCTTATGATTTTCTACATTCTTTTGTTTCCTAGGAGACATTTCATGTTCATGAGTAATTTGAATTGACTGGCCAATCAGAATGCCATTCTGAATAATAGATATACTTGGGAAAATAATAAAGAAATGTAAAGTGGAAAGTTAAAAATCATTGAGAGATGGGTGTTAGACCCAAGTCATTGTACTTACTAATTGAGAAAAAATGGAGAGAAAAGTAGAAAGGAAGGAATGGAGTCATTTTTCCCGGCCTCTAGAGAATGAGATCATGTGCCCAGGACGAGTAAGCATCTACTGCTTGCAAGGAACAAATATCCTTTAAATTCCATAAATTCAGTGAAGCCTAGATATTCCAAATTATCTTTACTAAGTCAATTTTCTAAACAATGTGGTGCCATACAATGTTCTATAACCCATTAAGACCATATGACTTTGACCTACAATTTTATAGAACGGTTGCTTTTTGTGGTAAGGTCGTTATTTATTGCCAAGAAATAATAAACTTTTGCTTCGAAATCATTTTCCATTTTTATACCAAATCAGCCGCCAATTTTTCTTCTTTTTTTTTTAGAAAATGAGTGCATTTAAATCTTTTTATCTGCAATGAAAGCTGTGCCTGATGTTTCAGTGATTTCTGTCATAATTATACCTCTCTTCTCATAATTTTATTTTCCTCAGGCTACCTAAAATTGTGTCTAGGTGATATCAAAATGGAAATATAAAACTTCATCAAAAATTACACAAATTTTATTTTACAATCATAGGACTCTCTGGCAAATATATTGTCACTTTAAACGTGTATAGGTGTATCAACTTTGACATTTGCATACATCAGTTGGGGCGCTCGATCGTCTTCAATGAAAAAAAGGAATATTAAGAGGATCAGATAAGAGACCTTAGATTCAATATCATCATGATGTAAAGTTATTCAAATAAAATTTATAGCCTGACGTGTAAAAAGGAGAAAACAACATTTGACAATACTGTACCGGTACAGGACGGAAAAGTAAATACAAGAGTCTATAAATTACTTCTTTATGTCATCTATAGCCTAGTTATCGATCAGGGCATTGTTGGGGACTTAATTTTGGTCGTGCATATGTCAAATTCTTGAAGAATTATTCTCACTAACAGATGCAAGTATTGGCAGACCTAAACCTATGCTTGCCCATGTTTCACAGCTGGATAAACATTTTTAAAGGAAGAATTACTTCATCGATCTTTGTTTTTCAATTAAATCCTCTGCTTCCTCGTGCAGGGTACTCTACTGCCTTCATATTATTTCCATCGTCTTTGAACTTATACTTTCGCCAGATTTTCAGCGCCCGGATAATGTTAATATTTTTTCCAGCGCCTTCCGTCGCGTATTAAAACTATCTAAATGCAATAAATGAAAATGTTATTTGAAAATAAGAGCTCTCTTCAATGATATTAATACTTTCCTTAAAGAGAATGTATTTTTCAAACCTATAAATCAGTCACAAAATAGTTTACCTCTCCAAATATGTTGTCATGAGCAGGCTGAAGGAGTTCGCTATTTATACTTAATGCGCATGCGTAAAATCCAACGTTTCATTTTCTTGTGGGATAACAATTTTCATAACCCAAAAGATGTAATCTTGCTAAGAGTGAAAAAGTAGCCATGCGTATGATAACAAAAACATTTGACTGCAATGTTTCGATGCAAGTGTTGGTAGTATAGGGGAATTTCAGGGACGGAAGAAAAGGCCAAGTTTGACGATTTTTCAGTTTCCAATATTATTTTACCTGCACTCTGTGAAAAGGTAAGGCAAATTCATAGTGTCAATTTTTGCATAAATTTGTCATTCATTTGATTCTCTCATCGTTTTACTGATTTTGACTTTTTTTAATTTATGACCGTTGCCCTTTCGTCCCTTTTCCCATTCGATGTCTTTTACCTGAATTTGTTTATAATGTAACATTTTCTCAGGTGACAGTTGACTAATTCAAAAACGAAGGGCGGAATTCTAAGGATAATGTAATAATACGAAGTACTTTAATTTGGTATCCTTACGCTGATCATCTTTGATAAAACCCTTGGAGATCATACGATCGTGTCATGTAGTTGACTTCCTACTTTGTTTAAGAATCATTATAGAATATAAGCACAGCGATTGATTTGGTGTGACATTTAAGAGATTGTTCTTAACTGACCGAGACAAAGATTTTACATAACAAAGTCTGTTTGAAGTATGAAGATGTCATTTACCGCTAGAATAGAAATAAATGCGCATTCTAAGTGGCGATATTCACAAAAATCATTAATAATGTATGTTCATATGCATATATTTATATTCAGCAGCATGTTTACAGATTTAAGACTCCTTTAAAACATTGTGCAAACTTAGAGCAGTCATCGCATGTATTTTACTACGTCACCTTTGCATTATTTACTTTTCGTTACTTGATTATTTTGAAGAAATTAGTTGTGGTGAATATAGATGAACTATGTTCAAACTGTGATTGAGAAGGACCAAAACACATTTGATATATCTAAAAGGTCAACTATCTGCTTCTTTGATTGTCTGAGAATCTGTATACCCGACTATGAAATCGCTCCTGTCAGCAGAGCACACTTCAATGTAGAATATCTTAAAGAAGCTTGTCATTTAGAGTCAATTACATGTGATTGCATCCGAATATTTTCAAAGATACACTAGATGCTGTGATCTTTTTTCTGTTTTTTTTTGGGGGGGGGGGGGGGTTCTGAATCAAAATTTCCTATTTACATGTATAGACAGAGAAAAGCATTTGTACAAAATAAGATTGATTGTAGTTTAAACATAAAAACAATTATATGTACATGTATATGGAATTTTGTAAGTTTACATGCACTTCTTATTTTATACATTGACGATATTCCGATACATTGATGTTAAAAAAAAACACCTCCGTGTATTTGGTTAACGAGAACTTGTCCTGGTCAAAGGGACCTAGGATAATGTGGTTTTTATATTTTCATTCAAGTCGTGAGAAAGAAAATCCGCACCTTAAAAATTCAATCTCGTACAAATAAAGGGATTAACAAAGAGTTTATGTGTATCACCTGATGTCGAGAAGGGGTACAAAATATCAGATGATCACAGTGATAAAAATGTAATGTAATACCTGCCCCAGCAATAAATAACACATCCTCCTTAAAAATAATGTCATGAATGAAAACCCTCACCAGCGCGATGAAATAGATCAAACGTACCGCCGAGTTAAGGTCGCAAATTGACTTTTAAATATACCTTGTTCCAATTTCTTTTATTACACCTCTACCTTAAAAAAGTAACTTTGGTCCAAGTTTAGTACCTACGTTGCGTTATGCTTTGTCAGTGAAACAGAACTGTGTAACGCGTCGTGATAATTTGGGAATGAACTTTAATGATATGGAAGTTTTTAAACTGCATCACGATCACAGGAAAGATGTCATAATATGACGACAAAAAAGGAACATTTTATTAAGGTTTGATACATAAAGCCGGATGCTTTAACTGGAAAATCCCACATCCAGGTGCTTACACATATTATATTGGAAGGAATTGCAAAGCGATGTTAAAAATTAACGTTCCTTGACGACAGAACTTCTTTGCACTTTTGGTTAAAATCTGTATATTTTTATGTATATTATATTAAACCATTTGACGCTAATCAATCAAATGCTAAAAATATACCATGCAAATCTTTTAATATGTGCGAAAACTGAATACCAAAGTAAAAGACTATTTGCACGACTGTTTCCAAAAGTCCTTACTAACCTCATGAAATAAATTAAAATGTCTGGGTAGATCCCATTTTGTTACTAGACAGGAATCCCTACAAGTGTTTTAAGAACAATTGGCATATTACCCCTCCTTTTCTTTACTTTTGAGATATTATCTTTATTTCTTAATTCCTAAGATCAGTTATTTTAAAAGCAAGTCAACACTGAAATGTGACTATTTTATATTGATTGATTTTTTTTTTTTTTTTTTTTTTTTTTTTTTTTTTTTTTTTTATTTATTTATTGATTTTTTTTTTTTTTGTGGAGAGCAAAGAATAATAGTATTAGATAAACAAAAATATTGCAATAGACGTTTCTCAAATTGCTAACATTAACCATTGAAATGGCAAGTACTCCCTTTAACCAGTTTTTTACCATTGTAGACATATTGCGTACTAATGGGCCAATAACTTGAAGATTGTTTTCATCAGAGACTTAAAAGTTCATACTTAATGTATAAACTTAAAATTCAATAGCACTTCAAAAATGTTGCCATGGAACCGCTCAATATTAGTTGTATTGTGATATTTACTCATCATTACTTTTGAAAACATCATGGAGTCGCTTCTTCACAGTCAGCCGGGCGTGCAGAGCCTAAGTATCTAATGGCACTCGTACACAAAGAACATCAAGTACAGATATTATTCTCGAAGAAAATTCT
This sequence comes from Pinctada fucata, assembly GCA_028142955.1. Classification (NCBI taxonomy): domain Eukaryota; kingdom Metazoa; phylum Mollusca; class Bivalvia; order Pterioida; family Pteriidae; genus Pinctada; species Pinctada fucata. Next base: position 57,716,221 of record AP027104.1, on the reverse strand, counting down.
GTCAACAAACAACAATGACGATTTAGAAGAAACAAATTACATGTCATGGAGTTAAATTAGACATTCCCTTTGATCGTCACATCATTCTTTAGCTTTAGAAAAACTAAATCGACCAATAAAAAAATATCAAACAATCGGTCACTTCAATTTATAAATTATCTTGCACTATGTTTCATTGTGATCTTTCTTTGATAAATTTTCATGTTCTCTTCGTTGTTCTCTTTTTGGTGGACATTGTCTCTGAGTGTGTTTTATGTGATTGTTTTGTATGTTACCTTTCAATACCTTTTCTATGTGGATATCTTCGGTCATTACCTTCCCCCTTTGAAAAGGAAATCCCGAAAAAAAGGTACAATTTCAATAACAGCCAAAATGTACTTAATCTATACTTTTTCATATAGATTCTAATATGTAAATCACGTTAATCCGGGGTAGTAAAATTGATTTAGTTGGACAACAAATTTTGGCAGATATCATAGTGTAAACAGTTCATTTTCCCATTTGGAATAAAACTTGTTAAACATTCCCTTGACCTTGGTGCATTGATAGAATAACCTCAAAACATTTTAATTGTCGAAAAAGATTTCAACTTTAGAAGAATGCCTCATACCTCAATTCAAATTGTCCAAAAAGTGTCAATTCTAGAAGAATGCTTCTACCCCAATTCCAATTTTGTTTGAATTTTCAGTGGCTCCACTATAAGCTCCTTTTTTATCCATTGCTTCTTTCTCTCCACTTGTTCAATTGTGTCTCTTGTTCACTCCATTTCAGCAATGCTAACAGAGCGTGTATGTTACGCTGTATCACACCGTAGTCGTTTCTTTCTTTTACAAAAAGGGAGTACACTAAGATTCTTATCTCAGCGTAATGTCATAGACAAGGCATCAGTTTTACTTTCATTGTGAGAAATCTAAAAAGAATAATTTAAAAAAAGAATTGAAAACTCTAATCGCGAAGCAAAGAAAGAGTGATTTTACAAGAAAAAATTAAAAATGTTAACTAGACACACAAACATGAACAACTCCTTGGGTGCGTGTTACATGGCAATAACTTCCCTCGTATTATCACAGCTAACTACAAATGTTATTTGCAGAGAACCCCGTCAGTTTCATTCATAACAGCACGCAAAGACGATGTACTGCTTTTACGTTAGGATTAACGGAGACGCGTTTTGTCTGCCCTTCCCCTGTGCCCCTGCGACTCCAAGTAAGGAATAATAACCTTTGAAAAAGCAAGTTAGCATACCACGAAATCTTTTATACATTAACTATCACATATTACGTGCTGAGAAACGATGACTCTTGGATTGTTGTTCCTAGACGTAATTTGAAGGAAATTTGGATGAAAAATATCATTCACGGAAGGAAACTGAAGGAATTATTGAATACGCCATGCATGCTTTTGTTCTTGAACATCGAAATTCTTTAAAATGCCTTTTTGGTCTGAGGAAACGATTATAAATAGTAAACTATTATAACTAGAAAACGATTATAAATTAATGATAGTAGCTCTTCAATGGTTGTACATGTACGTCAGTGCTCTTACTGGTGTACATACATGTCCCATGCTTTAGAATGTAGAAATATAATCAGTTTTTACTTTCTAAAGTATATGTGGGTACATATCCAATGCTTTTATTTGAAAGATAAAATAATTACATGTATATTACTGCGAAAATTTGTCGCCCGATATGGATGTTGTGATTTGTTATAAGACAAACAGGTAGAGTATTCACCAACAAGACGAAATTGAGACGCCACTTTGGAAACACATCCCTCTCCCTCCCACCCAATAAAATAACGGCATCAAGTGACATCATACTGACAAAAGAGTCCATAAAAGAGCACCAATGACAACACATCTATATTAGACTACAAAAACTAATGGCAACATGTGGACAAGGAACTTCAGAGAAACTACATGAACAAAGAACATCAAAGACAACACTTAGATATATAATAACAATGACAACGCATGGAGAAAGAACACCAATGACGCTTATGATCAAACAACACCGATGATAAGTTGATAACACATGGACAAAAAAACTACATCATTAGGACAGAGAGAAACAAATAACATGAACAAAGATCGCCTTTGACAGCACATGATCAAACAGAACCAATAAAAACACATGGATAAAGAACATCAAAGCTGCAAAGACTAAATGCGGACATGGACAAAGAACAACAATAATTTTAATTATAACAAAATGTGGACAATGAGCATCAATGACATCACATAGACAAAGAGCACCAGAGGTAGCACATGGACAATGAACATCAATGACATCACATAGACAAAGAGCACCAAAGGTAGCACATGGACAATGAACATCAATGACATCACATAGACAAAGAGCACCAGAGGTAGCACATGGACAATGAACATCAATGACATCACATAGACAAAGAGCACCAGAGGTAGCACATGGACAATGAACATCAATGACATCACATAGACAAAGAGCACCAAAGGTAACACATGGATAATGAGCATCAATGACATCACATAGACAAAGACCACCAAAGGTAGCACATGGACCATGAGCATCAATGACATCACATAAACAATGAGCACCAAAGGTAGCACATGGACAATGAGCATCAATGACATCACATAGACAAAGAGCACCAAAGGTAGCACATGGACAATGAGCATCAATGACATCACATAGACAAAGAGCACCAAAGGTAGCACATGAACAATGAACATCAATGACATCACATAGACAAAGTGCACCAAAGGTAACACATGGACAATGAGCATCAATGACATCACATAGACAAAGTGCACCAAAGGTAACACATGGACAATGAGCATCAATGACATCACATAGACAAAGAGCACCAAAGGTAACACATGGATAATGAGCATCAATGACATCACATAGACAAAGAGCACCAAAGGTAGCACATGGATAATGAGCATCAATGACATCACATAGACAAAGAGCACCAAAGGTAGCACATGGATAATGAACATCAATGACATCACATAGACAAAGTGCACCAAAGGTAACACATGGACAATGAGCATCAATGACATCACATAGACAAAGAGCACCAAAGGTAGCACATGGATAATGAGCATCAATGACATCACATAAACAATGAGCATCAATGACATCACATTGACAAAGAGCACCAATGGTAACACATGAACCATGAGCATCAATGACATCACATAAACAATGAGCATCAATGACATCACATAAACAATGAGCACCAATGGTAACACATGAACAATGAGCACCAATAGTAACACATGGACAATGAGCACCAATGGTAACACATGGACAATGAGCACCAAAAGTAAACTATGAACAAACACTATCAATGACATTGAGATATCAGAACAAAGAAATCAAAATTAAAGCACAGAACAAAGCGGACAAATGACAAATGTCATTTTTAAAGAAATCACTGTTCGATTTCACTGCTGGAATCATCAAAGTTATTTTTTCGGTTTAAATTTCTGATTACTTGTATTCTACATCCTACATTGTTTTCTTTAATTGCCTTAACGACAAATCCATGTTTTACGTCGGTATGGGTGTGTGCATAAAGTTACTGATGCCAGTGATGGGATGTTTAATCAAAGCGTCGTGAACGTCATATCTTAAGAAATAAATCGCCCATTCGCCATTATCCTCTACCAAACTACAATGTCTTACAGGATCACAAAGAAAATAAATTGAATGATATGTATCATGAAAGACTTTTCCCAGAGAAACTTTCCGCACATCTTTTTTTATGCTGATTTAATCTCGTATAGTCGCCTTGTCAGCTTTTACTTTGTATTTTCTAAATTTACATGGGTAAGTTAGAGGAAAGGTTTCTGTTCGAATCAGTAAATCAAATCATATTTCTGTGATCTGTACCGTTTATACAGAGATAATTGCTTGCTTGAAAGATTGACGTGTAATTTACAAAATACTCTGAAACTCTACATCTAAGATAGGGGGATTCTTATCTTGTACCGTAGTTGTTTTTGCTTTTGGATCAGTAGGAAAACAGAATCTCTTACTGATTATCGGCACACATCTCTCATTTGATCGCATCGAAACACCTGTCTTTTTCCATGCAAATTGACAACGTTGAAATGCATCTCAGATATCTGTACGCCCACCTACAACATCTCCGTCATTCGACCCCATTCAAATAATAACGTGATCAATCAGTTTATTACTTGTTAGTAGGTTTTCATACCTGTATTAAAGCATGCATGTTGGTGATGAGAAATATTTCCCCAAATTCCCTACAGTCCTATTTTTTGCATTTCAATTATGTTGAAGACTGGATGCTACAAAGAAGCATGGTCCAAAGGTATCAAGCCTAGACCAAAGCGACTTTAAATTGTGTGTCTCTGGATCCATGCAATGCGCCATGCCCTGGGAAAAAAACGAACCACTTTACTCTCAGACGTCAAATAAATTCACGCTTCCCTTTTCGAAAAGTGATTTACCTAAGTAATTAAACGTAGATATAATGCACTGTAAACTTAGACAAAATAACCGTAGGGAAATGTATTTTCATATAAGAAAGATATCAAATTGGACCATTTCTCGCTTAATGCTTCACATTCTATCGATCAGGCTATTAACTTGCTTGATTTATAGCACAGAGTACTAGCCATTTGTTGACACTCTGATTTACACCAGGGAACCTTAATATTTTCTTGCAGAGAACCTTCCGGTTTGCTCAAAGCTGGAACATGAACGGAAATGCAGAATCTTTTTGTCCGGAATAAAACGTATCCGATTTTGCAGGTCATCAGATAACGCCATATCCGAAACATTTCTTTCTCCTAAAGAGCTCGCAACAACACGCTTCCCACTGAGATATGGGTCTAGAGTCAGATTGCCTGTTGCTACCCTCTTACGTGTTGCGGAGCAGAATGTTAATGGTTTTTATGACTATGAGGACCACGGGAGAGCTATTAGTCTCCCATCAATTACATAAACCTGTCAGCCTCACGACAATCATTACATCCATATAACGACGGCTTTCGATTCAAATATTTGGTAACATTTCGCTCCGTTTACCACTTTTTCATGTCGGCAAAATATTTCGAATAATTTCGTATAGCTTTTTTATATTGTGCGAGTAATATTTAGGGCGTTGTCATATTTGAATAAATGGTTCGACGTGAAAATTCAAGCGGTGAATATTATCATTATGGGTTACGTTAGATCCATTTGGACAACGCTGAATTTTAAATGTTGAGTGTTAAAGACGAGGCGCGCTCTCTCTCCCTCTCTCTCTTTCTCTCTCTCTCTCTCTAAAAACACCTTTTGTTTGACATATGTCTATGAGACCACTTACTGCGAAATGAATTTCCGAATTCATTCACACCTTATGCGAATGAGGCATTGTAGAAAATATATTACTTCCACCACCGATAATTACTTTGAAAAAAACACGATTTTCTCTTCTTAAGATCTCTTGCAGATTTACTCTTTGATCATCGTCAAAAATACGCTTTCATTTGATTCAGCTAATTTCCGTGAATACGCTTTGTGGGGCGGTTTATTTTTTCTCATTTGATGTTGGGAGGTGATTACAGCTTTTAATTGGTGCGGAAAAGTATATCAAGAAGTGAAGCATGTGAAGTATTGTTGACCAAATCTACCCAGTATAGACAATCACGGTTTATTCACGTGTGAAATGTAGTGAAGGCAAACCTGTGTAAACACTCGCATGACTTGGAATCGCGATCAGACCGGATCTTCTGTTTATCAAATCCTCAGAAATAAATAAAGTATCAAAATGAAGCAGAAACGTCTTATATAATGTCTATCTCAACGACTACAATAGAAATGAAAATGAGATATGGCTGAAAATGTCATGTGAACGAGGACAGAAATATGCTCGAACAAAATATATTCAAATATAAAGGCAAGAAGTGCAAGATGTCGTATTATCAACATTTTGTTACACAATTACCTCAGAAAAAAGGAAACCACATCATCTACGGAAGAGAAGTCAATATAATCTTTTTTTCTATATCCAGACTATGTGTACGTGCGCATGATCTGTTCTAATTTACTGGGGCTTTACTGGTGAATCGGTAGGTCTCGACAAAGTGCATTGTATGTAAAGATCCTCCTGTCTCACATAGCTAACGTTAGAACGACACCTTGAAGTACTACTAGACTTAAGTACTCAGTTTTGTACTCTGCTTACTAGGGTTGAGGACTATCTCGTGACCATCCCGAATGCAATAAAATTGACGATTCATTAGAAAGTTTATCCTTATATGACACATACATGAGTGGGTATGCAGTGCAATCTTCATAGTTGGTTACTGTACCATTTCTTTTTTATTCAATATAAAAAAAACTATGCAGGCATCAAATTTCTTATCAAAACTTACAGAAACCAAGTACAGGTTCCCTCGCTACATTTTGAAAGTTTTTGTAACCAATCACACTTCATTAACATTGGGATTCTCTCACAACAAATTGTGACCAACTTTAGCCTTTTCTATACTTAGTCTTTCTGTATTAAGTATGAAAGGAATTTCTTGTTACATTGTTTGTTATATGCTGTCACATTGTCTTGGCGTTGCCATAGTCAATCTGAGGCTACAGAACGACATGTTGCTAAATGCCCCTTCCAGCTTCCATATGTGATGAAGGCTTTATTTATTTGCCTTCCTTGTTTATTTACAAACTCATGTTTTACACGAAGACACTTTTGCGTATAGGCTTGTGTTTTTGCGATTTATGCGACTGTATAATTGGCAGAAAATCGTCACGCATAAAATTTTCATTGCATTTTTTCTTGATCTTACGTAAATTAGTGCTTGGTAAGTGATTTTATCAGTCATCGTTTTAATAGTCCAGCTGAATCGTGTAAATACTTGCATGAATTGTGCAAAATTTCAGTAAAGCATGAAACTTGGCACACTCATTCTTTAAGCCATTCTTTACAATATTATCTATGGACCCACCTTGAAAAATCAAAATGACCGCTATTTCAAGATGGCCGCCATTTAAAGGACAAAATTATCGTTTTTCACTTGAGAATAATTTTTTTTTTACCGTTTATGTTTTGATCAATCGTAAATTATCCATGAAAATTTTAAGTACTTTCAATCATCCAGAGGTCGACATGAACCGTGATATTAGATGAATTACGTCATATGATGTTACGTTACTTAGATTACTTCTATTTTTATTGTGACAAATCGTAGAAAATTAAAATTTGTATGAATTGAAAGTTTATGAAATGCTCTGATCGATTTATAATAATCATGTTACATGTAGTTGTAATGGTGTTTTTAAATTTACGTCCTGAACAACCATATTTGTAAGTCATTCTATGTTTTAATTCCTAGGAGAAATTTGAAATGAATAATATCTTTTTGAATAATAATGAAATTACCGATTTCGATATTGACTACAATATCCCCTCTTTAAACTCTAATTGCTCAGGCACTATATTTGTTATAAAACATATAGTCACATTACGTTACACTACATTTATTTGATTATCGGTTTCTATGAAGTGAGAAATATTTCAAATATTCATCAAAGAAGAACGGTTTCTATGAAGTGAGAAATATTTCAAATATTCATCAAAGAAGAATCTATCAGTTATTCAGTCTCAAAGTCGAGAAGGCAAGGCATTTACATCGGAACGATTGCCAACCTTGGAGTGAATAACGATCCGAAGTGAGACCAGGTTCACGGGGAGAGTCAGCGTCTCCTGATTGCATACAACATCCATCGCAACAGCTCCATGAAAACTTGTCAAGTTCAGTGATTGTCTCGATGTACATATATTGATGTACATATCAGATAAATATTTTTTATTTGGTGATGATGACAGCCATTTAATGCAATCCAGAATGTCACTGATCATTCTGGAAAGGGGTTAATGTGTTAATAATATCCCGTAGCGACCGAAGAACTTTATCAATGACCATTTCAGCCGTTGTGTAATATAACCCTGAACAAGTAGCTTACTTGCAAGTCGTCTGGCTCTAACGATGAAATCTTCATATTTGGAGCATGCCCTGGCCTTCCGTATCAGCTGAGAAACAAAAATGCCATACGCAGGAGAAGACGGAATGTTGCTACTCATGAAAGGGAAGTTATGTGGAAGCTGAAATCATCACGCTTGTCATGCAGTGAGATGTTCAAATGGCCGTTTGCGTCGAAAAATAGAAGTATGTCCAAGAACAAAGCGGATATGTCGCTCTCGGTTGTTTCCATGAGGAGAGATTTCATGTAGATTATCCTTAAATTCCGGATTATTGATGGACAATACGTCATCTATGTATCTGAAGGTAAAATTGAATTGAGGTGCAAGGTGCTTTCGTCTAGTGGAGAGCAAGGTCTTGATGACGTCAGCTTCGTATGAACATAAAATTAAGGTCAGGGTGGCGACTTTTTATAGAGATGAGGTAGAAGAAAGATGGATATGTTTACATGTAGAGGAACATCTCCTCGAACTATTCAAACCAAAAAATCAAAATTTGCCCGCCTCGTTTTTTGGCTATGAACGTCCATTTTTCGCCTATTTTAACATTTTCGTCATTTTAGAGAATACCACATCATAACTTTACATATTTCTGCAAGGCATGAAATTTCAAAAAGTAATATATACCCTTATTTTTCTGGATTCTTATAGCTTGTGTATGAATTAAAGTCTATTTTGAAAAATTCTGATAAAATAAACAGTTCTAAGGAGTGCATTTTCTTATAAATACGATTTTGCTGGTTGCCATGGCAACAACTCATTATTTTTATTAAAAGCTAGAAGGTCGCCAGGTACACAATTTTTTTTCTATGTATAGAGCTGTGGTATTGCTTTATCCTAAAGCAGTCAAACCAATATGTACCCGACTTGGTTTTTGAGCAAAATGACTGTTTCTATAAATAGCACAATACTTTGTGCAAAAAATCAACACTTTGACCCAAAAAGATAGAGATTTACTCCAAGTACGAATTTCCAATTTTCTCATTTTTAAAGAGTATAATGAATAGTATATATTCTGATGTTTTAATCTTTAGAAGCAGAACTCATGCGAAAATGAAGATTTTTTTTTCCTATTTTCAGCGATTTTTCATTGAAAAATATGCATTTTCCCAAAAATACTTATTCGGCAATGAAAATTTCAAGAAGTATTATTTTTTTCTGAAATAATGCAACAAACTAAGCTTATACCATTTATCGTCCATGTCGGTTTCAAATATTACGCGATATGAAAACAGAGTTATCTCCTTGTAGTCGCAACCCTAACCTTAAGTCAGCAAGCAGTAGGGCGCAATTGGTACCTATGGGGATGCCAATTATTTTCAGGAATACAAATGTACGGTTCCTCCAAACACCACAAAAATTTTATCAATCAAAGACTCAAGCGTCCGGATGATATCATCTTCAGTACACTTTTTGTTTGAATCAGTGTGTTCCTTCACGAAATAAGAATCTTCACACCCTATGGCAAGATATGTTCCCATTTTTTGAAAGAAATGTGTTGCGAATAATATAGACCATTCTTTAATCATGAAATCATCTCTGGACATTGTTGATAATTTTGTTAGCTTTTGACAAAGATCCATCTATAGGATTCCTAATAATTGATCTCATTTTTTCCATATGTAAGTGCAATACATTTATGAAGATTTTGGATGTTAAATCAAAATAAATTTCCCATAGCTTAACAATAATTGGAATGACACTTTCAATATTATGACGTCATCAAGAAATTCACGAAAACGTCGATTAATGCGAATTTCAAAGTCTCGTAGAAAATTTTCCTGTGGATAGAATCAAATGTCAGTTTGTATAATTATGGACAGACAAGAAATATATAATTTCAGAAATTTTGAGAAAAATTGAATTTCGCGTCCAAGTGTTCAATACCTCCTTACGTTAGTGGTTTGTATTCTTTTACGATTTTAATGAGTTTTGTATGATTTTCATTAGCAATAGAGTAAAGAGGAAATCTGTTTGTCTGTAATCGAGGTATTTTTCTAAGTTTGTTTTTAACCAAAAACAAACTTACGTAATTATCTTGCCAATATGCATTGATAGGAGAAATATGCTCAAGACAATGCCATATTTCTGGTTAACCCAAGATAGACAACACCAAGCACTCTGATGGTTCAATGACCTTTTTTTATTAACTCCTCTTTCTGTCAACATCGTCTCCTATAGATGTGTTTTCTTTTAAATTGAGAAAAATCAAAGGAACCTAACCATTAGCTATTCAGTAAATGCATATTGGCGTCTTCATATGTCTCTGGGTATTGTTTGGTCCTCTCTAATACAGTAATGTGTTGTTGCTTACAATCTGCAAATTGCATGCCCACTCCATTGTCAATGAGACTCACACAACTTCGTTTTTTTAATTGAATAATTGTTAATGAGAACGTTTTCCAGACCTTTACCTGACAAGTGTTCTCTTAGATTTCTTGTTCATTGTCAATGTCCTACACGGCCATTGTTGAAATTTACATTAAGTTCCTATTTCTGGTATTATTACATTCGAATGCATAGGATATTTTGCTCTATTCCAACAAGATTTATATAGATATTATCTGCACGAATAAATCACATTATTTAGGACTTACCCATCGATCATGATATAGAACAAGAGTCGCCAAAAACTATATAAAAGTGCATATCAAACTTTATTTCCTATTAAGTAAATGTAAAATGCTAGTATTTACGTTCACTGATGAACGTGCGTTTCGTTTTTGACGCCATTTTTATTTCTCATTTGAAAGCTTCTATTATTCCATACTCCACCGACCGAAAGTACATGTTTTCACTTTTGCTGCTTTTATTTCTAAATAATAAATACGTTATTGAGGATTTGTAAACATGAGGCCAAAATAGATCATGTCAACTCGTATTAGGGCATAGCTACATGTATGTGTATTATATTTTTGGAACCCTTTTAAAAGGTAATTTTCATGAAAAGGTCTAAAAAAATTCACTTCTGCAAAATTTTTTCAGCCGGAAAGATTTATCTCTATAATGCAATTTGGGTGATAAGGAGAATTTTACACACTGGGATACTTAAGTAATAGCATGAGGAGGTAATGTTTGATGACTTACTGAGATTATAATGCAATAGCTACTACTCTACTTGGTGGGAATTTTCTTTTGTTTCTGTTGTTGCTTATATCGATGTTGACACTCTTGGTGCTCATGAGTGTGATGGGGTTTTATTATTATTTGGTAGTGGTGTTTTGAATAAGATGTATAAGATAGTGCTATACTCTTGATAAGTTTGATTATGTAACATTAAGAGCATATACATACAAGCGTAATGTTGCTTCTATTTCTACTGCTGAGTGGTATTGTTGCCTCTTTTGAATAAGATTTTGCTGCTGGTGTGTTCTTTTCAATATGCAACTGAGTGAGATTTTGCTCTATTGCTGATTCTCCGTGAGTTGATGTTTATATCATGATTACCATGACTTGCTTGAGATGTTGCTATTGCCGCTGGTGAGCAAGATATGTTACTGCCATCACTGCTGTTGATTACGATGTTGCATTACTACTGCTGTGTTTGGATATTTCGTGTGATTTTCTTGTGCAACGCTTTGGATATTTTAAAATCATATAAATGGCAAACGCTTCAACTGGACATTTGTTCGTACCAATGGCGTACCTCTGCCTGAAAAAGTGGGGGGGGGGGGGGGGGGGGGGGGGCACATCATCCCAAAATTTCTAACAAGCAAAAAAAATATATATATATGGGGTTTCATGTTCTATATGCACATATTTTAACATTTCTGAACATGAATAATGTCTGGCAAGCGGTAGCGAGCCAGGAATTTTTTTTAGCAAAATATTGACCTATCAGAAAATACTGTATATACCCTCTATCATTATCAAGTACATGTAATGATATTCTATATAGTTTGAGTTAAATGTCTTCATGTACATTGATAAGTAATATGGATATAGGATGGATCAGAATAGCTAAATTATTCAGAAAGTCTATAAAGAAATGGCGAGCGGCAGCGAGCCAAAGAAAAATTTTGAAAATTGACCGAAAAATTGTATATTTATGGTACAAAATGTTGCTATTTTAAACAATGTTAATGCATCATAAAATTTTGTGATTGAAAAGTGGGGGGGGGGGGGGGGCGGCACAAACATGGTTGTGCCCCCCCCCCCTTTTCAAAGTGGGGGGATGTGACCCCGCTGCCTGCCCCCCCCCCCCCCCCCCCCCCCCTTCTCCTACGCCCTTGCGTACCAAATTGCTGTAGTTTCATTTTGAACCCTTTGAAACTTAATGAAGACAATCAGATAAAATCATCGTTCGTTTCATAGGAGTGATACATGTAGTTTACTTCATTTCAAATCACTGTTCTTTTAAGTCTATGAATGAACTCAAAGATAGATTATGCAGGAGTGTATTAGCCCTGTTTCTGTAACCTAGAATTATACTGTAACAGCTTTTATATCTAATGTGGTCAAATGAATACTTACAATGCACACCCGATAGCAAATGTGAATAACATCAAACGCACTAGAATGTTATTAATTTGTTTCAGGTTCTCAACAATGTCGCATCCCCTTGTATAGTTATGATTATTGATATCATCTTACGATATCTTTTCTTTCAACTAAAACTGTTTCTCCGCACTAAGCATCATAAAAGTGTAAATTGAATATGTATTAACTGAATGTGTATTTCGTTTTTCCTTCAGAGTTGCCACAGTTCGTGATGTAAATATCCATGTAGGCTCCTAGTTCAACCCAAGTCTCCTTGTTCTAGATAAGGTAAGAAAACATGAAGATGTGCGCATGCGTAATTGATTGCTTTAAATTGAAAATATTTCCTTTTGATTTTTTTTTTTTCTTATTTTTATGCTTAAATAGATGCGTTTACAAATTATGCGGATGTTTTCTCAAAAGAATGTAACAAATTTTAAAAATCTTTCGTAATAAAATTATCCTGTGAGAATTTATTCAAATATTATGCGATATTATTTTTCCATGACGCATGCTCTTGTTTTCCTTTTCACTTAAATAATTTGTTTCAAATTCAAATTTATGGTTTATTCATTTTGTAAGGAAGATTTCAAAGGGATTCAAAGTTCGTAGCATAGACTGATTTTGATATGAATTTTATTCAAATGAATGGGCATTTTAAGTATCCACTACGGCAATTACATCCAAAGACATCATTGTTCTATTTGTAATTAAATTATAAGTCCTATTTAAGTAACTTATTATGATTTTATGCACATTAATCCTCTCCTTTGATTCAACCACAAAGACAAGATTTCTAAAATGGACTCGACTTTAAGACAAAATAAATTAAAATATACAAATATAACACATAAAAAGATCAAGTTGACGGACTACCGGATCGGAGGCTGAAAACAACAGAATATTGTCTTCTATTTTTAGACTGACATCAATCTCACGTGACTTGTGCTTAATAAGGCACTTGCTCACCTATGTTTATCATCTCATTTAAGAAACCACAAAGAGTTTATAAATGTATTTAAAGAATAATATGAAAATATCCTCTGAAGTTACCTTGAAGTTAAAAAAAAGACCGTTTCTTTACAACAAAGAATTAAAAACGATGTATAAAAGTGAAATGTAGTTGCTCTTTACACTTTCACAAAATAAGATTGAATGCTCGGCCAAATATTTTATTACGGTTCGATGTATTTGCTCTTTAGAAAGCAAGCGACCCTCTTTATGTTGCATAATATCTTGCATGCAAATGCAGGATTTAAGTAACTTCATGGATTTCCTGCACACGATTTATGTTCATATTCTACAAATTACGACTTTATTTTAATTTTCCAGGCGCCACTTTGTTCATTTTAAAATACTTAAAAGTGAAAATGTGAATAAAACGACAAAAGAAAAAAGAACATTAAAATAAGGAATTAACATTAAATTGTTTGAGATGATAGCCTTCGTCTTCTTGTCGACGTTAAGGATTTTTGCTGATGATCAGGTTTCGCTTGTATCGAAGTTCTCACGTTGATTTTTTTTTAATTTTCAATCTGAAAGTAGCCTTCAAATACATCTGAGGCATCTCTCGAAATATATTGTATTTAACCTCCTAATTGTGAAGCGTACATCAAATGAAATGAGGATATTTTAGAAAGATTCAGATGAGAAACAAATAATCAGATTTAGGATTCAGAAAAGTGCACAATGGAACGGTGCCTAAAAGATCGGTTCAGCCAGTACAGAACGATGTGTGTCCTCCGACCGCTATCTTCAGACTTTGTTTTAGACTTTATGTCCATATAATGCTATTCCAAAGACGATTACATCTTGGTATTCGTCTACTCGTACTTTGTGATAACGGAATTTACTAAGTTATGATTTTTTTTCAAGTCCCCATGTTATCATTGTAAAACTTTTGGTTCATTCCCTCATTGAATCTAAAAAAGTAATCGTAACATTTCTGTTTATTGATTGTGTTGCGCATGCGTCAAGGAACAAGTAAATCCGAGAGTCCAGCGAACTGGAATGGGTTAGCGCACTAGTAATCCGGATAATCATACCATGTTCTTAATTGTTGTCCTTTATCAGATCCTGCAGCCATTTTCACAAAAATACTTACGATAGATTTGAGAATTTGTCGTAACTTTCAAGTATATATATTTCTAAAAATCCATATTCAATTTTTAAATCTTATGCCACGTTTTTGGATATTTCAGTAGTTAGAGAAAGAAAATCAAAACTGTTTGAATATTGTGATTTATTTGACTGAGATATGATGAATTGAAAGTTAAAACGAATCACCAAGTTTATCTTAAGTATTTTTGTGAAAATGACCGCAGATTGATAGTAATTGCTCAATGCTATCTTTGGCATTTTGATTCTGACTCTGGTTCATATTTGTGCATACCTAAAATTTTATAATGATATAAAGAAATTCAGAAAAGAATTTGATCAACAATGCAATGAAACTAGTGCATTCTTAGTTTATTTACGAGAATGTCATCTTTACAGAGTTACAGGTTACTAGGATACAACCTAAATTATGTCTTAAAGATTAGAATTTATGTAACGTAATTTCATGTTTCTAAGTCAAAATCCGTTACTTTATGCATTGTCGAAGACAAATTAATGCATAACAGTTCAAAATGTATGTAAATTCGAAGACATGGCGAATTTTTTATCTACACATTTTACACCCACGCCTTTTTTGTGACACTATCTTTACAATTTATAGTTTCTGTGATAGAAAAACTACAAGCAAGAGTGTTAATGAGTTCAATAGCAAGTTCTATATGATTTTTATCTGATAAAACTTTTCAACGTAGTATTCCTTTGAACTGTGAGCTGTGCTCCCTGTAGTTTGTTGATATATCCTTTGTTTATTGCATCCTGTCTGTGTGTGTTCCGCTGTGGTCAGTGCAGGGTGGTCTTGTTGGTGATCTCTTCCATATTTATCTTTACCCAACAAAAATAAAAGTGAACAAAGTCTTTCTTAGTTGTACTGACTTAGAATACATTCTTAAAGTAAAGTTTACATTTTCTGTAACTGAATTTTGCTTCTAATTGCAAAACTAAAGGATGAGTCCTTCCCACAGAGTCCTGTGCTTTGTTCTTGACTTACATTTAGGATACTTCTCGAATTCATATCCTCGAAATATCATACTATGTACTATTTGGACAAACAGTGTATTTAGATTCTTGCTATCATCCTCTTTAAATGTAACGTAAAAACTACTTGATGTCATTATTATCTATTTCGATTAGTTGAATCTCAAATTTGACAGTAAGCAGAAGATGCTTAATGTCTATATCTCACTTCATTGCAAATTCACCTATGTTCTTTAAGGCAGTGAGCTTTGTTAAACTCTGTTTGGGTAAGGTTGTTTGTTTGGTGTAATTATGTTCAAATTATGAAAGTTTTGGAATGTAAAAAAAGATTGCATATCCAAAAGTACCCAGTTGAAGCACCCATAGCAATAGAGAAGACTATTGAATTAAAACACTTTAAATACCGAGTCGCGGGGAATCGTTTTACCAAAGTTGATGTACAGAAACATTGTAAGGTATGAAATTCAGGTCCAACTAGTATCAAAAATCTCAAATTGAGTCTTTTTTTCTATATACATGTACTGTATGATATACTCTCAGTTTGTATATCTACATGTATGCATTGTATGAGAAATGTTGATGAAATTCCGAGCAAGATATTTTTAAAGAATACCCAGTCCAGAATAAAAAATCATAGCAAATTAGAGATTGAGGGGGAAAATCTCACATCTACAAGTTTTATAGAAGTAAGGTATGTCACATCTCCCTTTGTTGAGTATTAATCTTACTTCTATCAAGACATTTTCAAGTACTTCTTTTTGTTCTTTGGTTTCTTGAATTTTGTCTGTTATAACATACGAATGTATTCTTTTAAGATTTAAATTAAATTTTAATTATTATTGAAATAAGAATAAAATGAATATTGGTAAACCACATTACCTATAGAAACTATGTCAAACCTATATGTGACAGTGTGGTGAAGGCTGGTTCATCTAAATCTGATCAGTTATTACAAGGAAATAGCCAGTTACCTTGATTTATTACATGGAGAATCCCTCCTCGCAGACGCCAGCATTTAAATAAAATGGATTATTTTGCACCAAAATAGATTTATATATTGCAGACTATAGCATAAATATCATAGAAATCATTTCGGAAATATAATTTAAGCATCTTCAAGGCTTTTTATTTTAGTATTCTTGCAAATAGATAATTTCAATACCTGTGGATATCATACTATATGTATATGCATGTCTTATTGTCAATATTGAAATATATGTTCTTAGCTAGGAATCACAGTGCACCATATGCGCATTTCAACAAATTATGTCCCATCAGTGATTCTCCATGGTGAAATAGAGGTAGTCAAAATTGTGAATATATTAAGACTTTTAAAAATAAAATCTCTAAGCATGAACTTAAATCTTAAATAAGGATACAGTTCTGCATTGAACCCCTTAGGTAAAGAATAAATCATCATGCCTATACGTATATGTGAAGTTTAAAAAAAAGATTAAAAAAAAAACATTGAAATATTTGTTACATTTACAATGTTTTTATTTCTTAAACCGCACAGAGCTATACACAGCATTGAAAGCTGTGTTTCAAAATTCAACTGTTCTTAAGCAAATGAAGCAACAGTTATATACTACATTAACCTTATTTTGCTCTTCTGTCATTTCTAGAGATTCTGCATTCCAAAGAGGTGGCAAAATTCTATTCTTAGATGTGGTTTTATTTCTTAGAATACTATGAATACATCCAGGGTTAAGAATACATTTGAATACAATTATGTTGCATGATATTTTGCCATTTATTTCCTTCTTTTAAGACATTTAACGGATCATGTCTTGAATTTGAGACAATAACTTGAAGTTAGAGCTCTTAGACCTGAAACACCTAATGGATCTGACCCTAACTTAAACTTTTAACTTGAAAACCTCTTCTATAGGCTTTGGCCTTACTTGATTGATTATCTGTAGTACGTATTCCGTATCTCTTCTCCAATACTTATTAGTCTAAAATTCACATTTACATACACAAATACACTAGTATAACATATACATTAACCATGATAAGTATCAAAATTTACAACAAATCAAAAATATGACATCTATTCGCAAAACAGATTATATATTTGCACTCTTCCTTTTTTATCCACATCACAACTAAAAATTCATAAAATCACAAATCATCACATTATCATCAGATACATATTTCTGACATATACATAAACACAATTTGTGTAAGTTGTAGGGTTTTTTAGTGCGTATGTGTTGTCATTTTGTGTTCAATGGTAGTTTTGCTTTGTTTGTTGGTCTGGTGTGTTTCAGTCTCCGGTTGTTTGTTGGTGTGGTTGTTTGATGTTCATTTGTTGTTGTAGCCATGCGTGTGTATCCCACTGTAGGTGATGCAACATGGTATTGTTGGAGACATTTGGCTTATTCTTGCATTTAAAAGGATTAATAAAGATGCACAAAAGTATTTTTTAATGTGAAGAAAGTCGTCATAGACCTCTCAATGTAGGTCAAGTATTTGTACTGATAATAAATAGTACAAAAAAATCAAAAGGCTACATTACTTTTTCTATCTTCTTAGAAAAGTATTTATATCAGCTAGGATTTACAAGGTACTGAGTATTTGCATCTTCTTATTGAAAAATGAATATAAATGTCTGGACGCCTACAGTTACAAATAATTTCTTTGCAACCATACAAGTATACCCCCCCCCCCCCTCAATGGTTCCCTTTACACTTTTAAACTTGATATGTTTCCGGTAATTACATACTTTCTATTCTATCCACATCACAACTAATTTTTTCATTAAATAAAAATCACAAGATCATTATATGCATAATGACATACTATGTAACAAATGTTTTCCCAGGTTAGCTCTCTAACTTGGAACTGATTGATACTACATGTACTATGAACTATATACTTGGTTTAAACAGTATTTTACTATTTATTCAATAAAGCATTCAATTACAATCAACTTCATATAAACAAATGCATAAAGGGATTTTTTTTTAAAATGCAGATCTGCTCATATTAATTCATCTCCCCATTTCAGCTTTGTACTTGATGATACCCACCCTAGGCTTGGTACTTGACCCATCTACAGTCTTGTACCAGCGCATTCTTGAGATTTGCACTCTGACTGACTGTGACGACGGGACTCCATGACGGGCCCTGTCCAAACCTCTTTAGAGAAGACAGGGCCCCGACCACCTGTCCTCTCTGAATGTCAGTCGGACTCCTCGGGTGATTATATACATGAGCTCGCTATAGCCGGCAGAGCACGGACTGTATAACGTATGTCCTCTTTTTATATCCATTTACATATTCATCTGTGTTGTTGGGCCCCTGCGTTTTACGGTCTTGTTTGTGTGTGGTCATCTAACAATGAGGAGATTGCTTTACACCATAATTGTACGTTCTTCGAGATCTCTGGGTAATTGGAGAAGTGAGAGGGTTGTGCGCACGTAATTCAGGATAACCACACCATTTGCTACTTGCGTGGCAAATGGCCGTCCAAAGTCGGTACCGGTTGCCCATTGGTCCCGTTGGTTTATGTGTAGTCTTTTGTGTTTCATGTTTATATGTCGTGTGTCTCTTTTCCCGTCTCTTAATATGCTCGTCTTTAGTGTTTTCGCATCGTGTGTTTTCGTCTTTTGCTGTTGGTGCTGCAGCAGGGTCTTTTTGGAGAAACCCTCCCTTCCACTATGTAGACTTTGCTAGTCCACAAAAATTGTGTGAGATGAAAATAGACTTTATTATATAATTACATAACAATCTAGAACTGCATGATCTCCTTATCCATGATACTAGTATATACAAAAAAGTCTATATTAAAAACAATAAGATGCTAAAAAGATTATCCCACTGTCCTGATATGATGACAGCTAAATATTTGCTAGTCTCGGATCTATTTCAATTAATAGCTACAACCAACACTTTTACAGTTATTGTGTGTATACATTTTACTGTTCAAATTGATGTGTTTTCAAATCCTTTTTCTTTTTATATCCCTGCGCTTGACCTAGACCCTTTATATCCATTTAAAACAGATGTATATTGTCTTCTTGGGAAAGCCATACAAACAATCAAATCATTCCTCGTGAAATTTACTTATTTTAGATAAATTGAGATAGATATTGACATCTGATGTATACAAGTTGTAAAAATAGACACATTTGTAAAAATAAGATTGAGAGATGTCGTGTTACAAACCAGGTGAGTTTATAATTAGATGTTAATTAAACTTATATATTGCCCCTTACTATAAAAGTAATTCTTTGCTTCTGATTGGCTAACAAGGACATCCAAAATAACGAATGGATGGTCCCCATGCTTCATTACTATTGAAAGTTTAATTTTCTGTTTAATGTATCCAAAACAGTCTACAAGATGTGGGACACATTTGAATTTCAATTCTTTACTATTGACTGGGGGTATTCAGTAGAAATCGGAACAATTAGTGGAAAATAATGGTACACTATGGTCATTATTCAGAGGTAGGTATTCTTTGTATATTCGTTTACGTTTAAGTGCAGGTATCATCTGCATTAGGAATGAGCAGTGCATAGCACTGGCAATGATAAAAAACACCTCTTAAGATAGAAAACCTAATTAAGATTAAGAAAACTCATCAAGATAAAAAATAACTTCTTAAGATAAGAAAAACTCCTTTAAACAAATCTATACTTTCCATTGCTATTTCTAGCAGTCAAAATTGCAATTGTGCAACAACAAAAAAATCCTGGGTTGATTCGCTTTTTTTTTTTTAACCTATAGCATACAATTTTAATGCACTCTTGGATTAATCATTTTCTCCCTTTCTTTAAAAAACATAATTTTTGAGTGCAGAAAATTTAATCTTAATATCATTTTCAGGTTTGCATTTGCAAGTTTGCATACGTCGTCGGAAACCCTCAGCCTATTGCCCTACGATTACGTAGAGGAACGGAAAATATGCCGTGGGTTTCCGACGATGGTTTGCATACAGTTTCTTGTAATTGTTTGGGTTTTTTGCAATCAAATCATCGGAATATTTCTTGAATACATTAAAAGTTAATTGATTAACTAACAAAAATGTGAAATGCAAGATGCGAACTAAAGATAATTATAACAGTTAATAATGTTTATTTCAACACGTTTTTTAACGGAAAAGCATCAAACTAATTGTGCAAAATAAATTGTTAGTAATATCTATAAAAGTACAATTTTATTATATCGTTGGAATGTAAATGCAAAACAAAAATTGCAGATTATTAACAATTGAAGTAAATCTTTGAACGAAATTGCATGACTGATTCTGACTTTTTTGGAAAAAATCTTTTGAATTTCCTAAAATAGAAAATTACATCAAACCAAACGGCACCCATATTTACCTCATAATTTAGATGTATTGAATAGGTCAATCGAAGAGATGGTTATTTCGAACTATTTAATAAATTGTGTTGGCGAGGGAGATAATCTATTTGAACGATTCGATGGAATATTCGAACGATTTAAAAAAAATGTGCTATATTTAGGTTTTCAAGTTTTTATATAAATTTCCCATGTGTTGTATTTTATACTTTGAGTCTTTTTCTGACTTTCAATTCTGGATATTTAAAGTTAGTTAATAAGTGCTCACTTGTTTTTTTTTTTTTTTTTTTTTTTTGTATCAGATTGCTTTATATTGACTTGCTTTGTGTCGGAATTTTAGAACTGCGGTCTGATATAAAAATTAGTGAATTACTTTTGATATAGAAAAATACAAGTACAAACATAAGATAGCTGGTAATATGTTTTGTTCCACTGGATTCGGAGCATGCAGGGTAGTCCTAATGGGGATAATTTTTCCTTCTTTTTCCATGCATCAAAAACATAATTTCTGCCAGCCGTTTGCAATTATCTTTTACAAATCCAATACCGATCAAATAATCATAACTCGACGGTGATTTTATCATTTTATGGCAAACAACAAAATCAAATTAGATGCCCGGACAATTCCCTGTATCCTGGGCGGACAAGGACGGACATTTACTGGCCGCCCCATAGAAAGGTCACTAGCCTATATGATGTTCGTTTGGACTTGCAGTGGAAGGTTCGGGTTGGAGGGTTGTTTTGTTTTGTTTTGTTTTGTTTTTTTTAACAATGGAAACATTTAACATTTATTTTTTCCTTGTGAAAGAAGGCACTTTCTGAACTCTGATTTATTGATCAATTTTATCCAAAAATTATCGGCTCTCTAAGGACAATTGATCCAGAATCAACCATATGTTAGATCTATCTTCTTTGCAGAGATAACTATGTATATCTAAGTTATTGAATTGTATTAGATTTGACGTATGAATGCCGTCATCTCAGCATGATGTCAGAACCTAACAGTCGTTATTCAACGTATTAATCTATTATATTCTCAGTATTGTTCAGCTTTAAGGTTCAGTCGGTTCTTACTCTGGGGAAATAGTTTACGTGATTTATTTTTACGATAATAATTTTAGTTTTTATGGCTTTGCATGCATCACCACAAAGCAGTCTGTGGTTCTTCTGTACAGAAGCATACTTTTTGGAATATCATTTGTCTGTTGCTTATCAGCTTCTTCTTGCTTTTGCAATTAGATAAAACGAAATTTCACGCACATGACCCATTAATGCCCAAAATAAAGGATTTTAAAATTCTTCAGCGTGTGTTTAAAGCAGTTCCTGTATTTTCAGACTGCAGTGAAACAAATTGTTACATATAATTTTTTGTGCAATAAATTTCAAATTAAATTCAATTCACGCACAGCAAAGTGTAGTCTTTTGATTACAGAAAGACGTCTATTGAATGATATCAGGAGGAATAATCAAAATGATCCATAAAAAACGTGTATATATCTAAGGCTTTCTGCAGACACTAAGATACGGACTTTTTTGTTAATACCTCTTTAATTTCTCATTCTGCAATAACATGATAGGTTTGCCTTCATTATGACACTGATTTCTTTTCTCAGGAAATCTTCCATAATAAATACATCAACACCTTTTTCGAAATTAATCAATAACCATGTTATTACATGAAACTGCAGGCAGAAGATGTTTCGCTGATAGAGCCTGTGATTATGCAAAACTGTACACCCCAATCTCCTATACAAAATGTGAATTAACTTGTGTTATGACAGTGATAAGTAGGGGAATTAATTAGGTGTCAAAAAGACGCTATGCACCTGTGAAATGATAGCATAAACACTGTTTTCATGTCTATTTTAAGCCTAAGGTCTTTCATGCAGTCCGTCCTTTGTATTTTTACTATCTATTTTTTTTCTAAAATGTTCCTTGCATGCAGAAAAAGTCTACCTTTGAACAAGTTGAATTTAAAACATTTCAGGTAAAAAACTTTGAAAGCGAAACAAAGGTGAGAGAAGCATAGTTTTCTTGTCTCTGCTTGTTTCCGTTTTTAGTAGTCATTCAGTCTCTGATATTTACATAAAGAAGCCTTTTTGTTTGACCTTCTTGCGGTCGAATGTTTTGCGTACTTAAATAAAGTTTGAATGAATTTTTAATTCACTGATAAAGTATATGCACCATTAGCTTTCCTAATCCATTCAAGGTAGACTTAATTTAGCGATGAATGGAGGTCTCTCTTTTTCCTGGAATATACATCCTACATCAAAGCTAAATCAAATCGGTTTAATTGATATGATGAGCCGTTCCTTTATGCGATTGTAGTAAAATCTAAACAAAATTGTCACGGACCAAGTGTCCTTGCCTATTTTGCTCGTGACATGAGCAAGTGGATCAGATTACCTAAGTTTGAGTTTCGCCTTAATCAAAAGGTAGATTATGTGGTTGACACCCCTGACCATCTTTTTTTTAACCAAGCATTACCTAGTTGGTTGCATTTTGTATTTCATGTGTCTATCTAAATCGTCCCACATCAATCTATCTGGAATTCGAGCTTTGCGAATCGGACACTTTCCGTATATGAATTCACATTGCTTGATAATAATGACAACTGCCACTACCATGCAGGAGATGCTGACTTTTCCCGTGCACACGCAATCTCATTCTGTTCCACTGTTCATTCTTAAGGGAAAACAAATCTTCTTGTATGAATTAAACAAACGAATTTAGATAAGATGAAGAAAGTACTAAAAAGAATGATAAATCATCTGAATTATGTCATTTATCACAGACTAAAATTAGAATAAATCTAAAAATATCCTAAAGAATATTGATTATTGATAATACATTAATTTTGCAAAAGATAAATGAATAGTTGTCACCAAGAAAGGTCCTTTTACATAACAAATGACATGTCAACTTAATTTATCTCAGATTTGTATGTTCGTGTACAGAAATCCAGTATTGTGATTTAAAAATAACTTTCTATATCTAAAATTAGAACAAAATATTCTTTTCCAAGTAAGAGAACCAAAAGGTGCGCATTTTTTAGAAAATGGTTCGTGATTTTAAAACTGCAGATTTAGAGATGGATTAGATTGGTCGTTCTATTACCACTTTTACATGATCAAAGTAACTATGTCTATTATGTGAAAAATATTTCTGGCTACGTTTTTGTACGACAAAAACTCTCTTCTGCTTGAAAAAACAAATAGTTAAGATAAAAAGGCAAGTATATATTCTTTTAACAAAGGTAAAGAACAGGGAAATGAGTGATAATTCTCTCTGCTCGATGGATCAATGTTACATAAGAGAGGTTAATGGCTTTATATTTTTGTTGAGCCATACCTACCGCAGCTTTGTTTATACAAACAGATTTACATTCAGATAATACATAAATTTAAAGCCACTGGAATGTTCCAAACATATTACAGAAATTGTTTAATGTCCGATTAATATTTACGTCTGGGGCAAAAATCATAATAACGCTACATGTCACATCTTCTGTGCTCAATTTTTGTCATATCTTAAATCTAAAAAGATGTGCGAATGACAATGATTATAATTATTCCATGTAGGTTTTTTTTTTTTGTAGTAAGGATTCTATAAATATCTTCCAATAAATTCAAAGACTTTTCTCTACCAATGAAATCGAAGTATACTTGGCATAGTAAGTATGTTGCCAACTGTACAAAGTTGATGTTTGTCGGTGATTATAAGAAGTGTTATTCACATAGCTTGATGTCATTTATGAGTCGTTATGACATCTTTATTATGGCACATGGACATAATGTCCTAATCATCCCAAACTCAAAAACTGATTTCAAATTTGATAAATTGGAAGCTTTTGCACATAAAGTACATTTTTCCAATTGACCTTATGATCATGGATCACTCTTCTATGTATTGAGTTCCTTCCTGAATAAACTCCTATTGCCAATTCGAAATAGGTTGTATTGTTAGTACTTGAGTTTACATTATGGGAAGCTTGTCGAAC
The DNA here is from genome assembly GCA_028142955.1 of Pinctada fucata. Classification (NCBI taxonomy): domain Eukaryota; kingdom Metazoa; phylum Mollusca; class Bivalvia; order Pterioida; family Pteriidae; genus Pinctada; species Pinctada fucata. Next base: position 57,691,345 of record AP027104.1, on the reverse strand, counting down.
ATGTAGAATTAACTTCTTTTTTTATTAAAGACAACAGAGTTAAATGCAGTATCAAAATGAACACAACCTTCATATAGATTACATAAAACAAAAAACAAGTATACTGTGACAAAGTACGTATCGTCCGTTTGTTCACATTACTCGAATGTACGCTTGTTTATTTGTAGAATCCCCCTCCATCCGTTTGTTCCTAATTCGCACAAACATGAACAGATAGGATAGGATAGTTCTATCCTTGTTTGGGATACTGAAAAATTGTATGATATATTGTAAAGAAAGATGATCATGTGACTTGTAAAAACGAAATCCTATCCTTGTAGACTACATTCATTGTATTCATGCTATTGCATTACTGTTGGTAACAATACTTTCGTGAACTTTATCCTTCTTATAGTGTTTACGTGTAGGCTTTTGTGTTTTGTGTTTCTATGTCGTATGTCTTATGAATTGCTTCTCTTGCTTTGCTTGTTTACTCTGTAATTTCACATCGGGTATTTTTGGTGCTTTGCTGTTGGTGCTTGTTTACTCTGTGTTTCACATTTTGGTGCTTTGCTGTTGGTGTTGCAACCAAGTCCTGTTGAAGATCCTCTCTTTTCTTCTACCGAAATCTCCATTCTTACTTTGTTATAACAGTAGCGCC